>CM071924.1:65646858-66033712 GCA_016081115.2 Rehmannia glutinosa | reverse complement strand
GCTACGTAATAATGGTAACGTCACATTATTTTTCTTGGAAATTTATCTTTCCTTGTTTTCGATATAATTTCAGTCCAAGTTTCCGGGGAGAGTTAGTATTTTGATTTTGAAATGTAGAGGTATTTTGATTTGAAGTGTGTAAAAAAATAAAATTGCATTTGTTTGTGTGTTTTCATATAGTTAATGTAGAGCATTTTTAAGTTGCATTTGCATTAGTAGCATGTTTACGCTTTTAGCATGTTTATTCTTTCATAGATTTTAGGGAGTGAGTTAATCTCTTGATCCAGTTGTAATCTTGTGATTGATTTTGAAAATTTTGTATTGTTTTGGATTAGTGTTGAGCATGAGTTGATTGAGCAATGAATAGATAACATTGAGCATGTTAAGATGGAAAACTTGGTTTGATGCTTTGAATTACATATTTACAAGCTGTCTTTTGAAGCCTTTGCTTTCATCATATCCTTTTGTTTGTGATTTGAGTGTATCATTCATGTTGTTAGAATTCTATAACTTGCTCGGTATCTCTATCAAAGTCACATGTTGTTTGCGAATGTGAAAATGATTAAGGCCATTTTTGTTAGCCATGAGCACTTTTGCTTACCTAATGATGTTGAAATCCCTAGTTAGCCAACTTGAGCTATTCTTAATTGTTGATAGCCATTGAAGACTTAATCTTGATATATTTGTTACCTGCTTGGCGTATAGCATTTGAGTAAAGGGATTAAATGAGTTGAATGGGTGAAATCAAAATTTTAGAAGATAATGTTAGAGTTGGTTAATTGGAACAAAAGAAAAAGG
This sequence comes from Rehmannia glutinosa, assembly GCA_016081115.2. Taxonomy (NCBI): domain Eukaryota; kingdom Viridiplantae; phylum Streptophyta; class Magnoliopsida; order Lamiales; family Orobanchaceae; genus Rehmannia; species Rehmannia glutinosa. The sequence goes on along the minus strand of CM071924.1, from coordinate 66,032,914 downwards.
AAAAGGAGATATGAAATGTTGAAAACTCATATAAGAGTCCCCAAAAAAATGTTCGATGAATGAGTTTTCTTTGAATGAACTTGGAGGTTAAGAATTGTAATGTGAATGGTTGAGTTTACAAAATAAAGGGGATGGAGATAAGAAGAGTTGGTGAAAATGAGAGGTGATTTGAGTAGCATATTGGTGTAATGTAGATGAATTATATGCTCACCGATCTATATGCTTTCGAGTTTGAGTCACTTTATCCATATTTTCCTACCCAAACCAAAGAGCCTTCATTACAACCAAAGGAAAAAGTCCTTTTGATTCACATTTTGCATACATCCTAGTGTCGGAGATATGAGACGATTTGCAAGCCTATGGTAGTGCAATATTGAATTGAATTGAGCGTAAACACGTCATATATTCATTCGAGATGAGAGTATACACTGATCTTTGTGAGGTGTAATTCTTAGCATTTACCATGGTTTCTTTAATATGTGCTCTATGTTAGATGTTTGAGGCTTGGTTAATTCATTGCTTGATACTACGATGAACAATACAAAAATTTTATGGAGTTGTTGTGCGTTCTACTTTTCATTACTCCCATTCATGTTTTGTCTTGTTTTTAAAAAAAAAAAAGTGTTGACGACGACCAACAATTTTAAGTTTGGGGGTATTTGTTCACTTGGTTTTATACCAATGATTTGGGCTTCCTAGACTTGAGTTTTGTGTTGTTTTTGAGTATTTTGAGTCATTTGAGTAGCCAAGCCATGTTGAGAGCCAATTATATTGAGTTTATAGTCATAGTAATGAATCGGGTATCAAAAAAGTACAAACAAGCAAACAACGAGAGATTGATTTGAAAAAACGTCCAAACGTATTTGAAATTTCCATTACTGGGGCAGCGTTTCGTATTTTGGCCATAACTCTCTCTACAAAATTGATATTGAGATGATTCAAGTGGCTATGGAAAGTTAAGAGATAGAGCTACAACTTTGATAAGGGCTCAAAATCAATTCGACTGTGTTAGGCGCTAAATCCTGGGCGCTGCAGCGCCCGTCACCCAGCGCTAAGCACCGGTCTGAGTTTTCACCCCCAAAAATTAGAGTTGGCGCTACTTAGCTTCGGTCCTGGTGCCCTTGTGATGCCCTACAGGCGAAATTTACTATGTTCCTCCACTTTTTCTTGAACTTTTGAGGGATATAAATAGAAGATGGGAGCCTTGATCTAGGGTATGAAGGAAAGACTGGGAATACACCCAAGAACACAAGAAATACATCAACTTCATCAAGGAAGAACTGGAAAGAATCGGGAATCGAAGCTTGAGGATTGAAGATCAATCGAGATTATCTATTTCCCTAAGTTTTCTCATTCTTTGTGCTTTAATCTTTCATTTTAGCTTGTCATGAATATGAACAATTTGTCTATGTGTTGTTTATTTGTAATGAGTAGCTAAACTTCTTGTGATTTCCGGTTTTGGAAGTAGATTAATTGAACTCTTGTTGAAAGTTTTAATCTTAATTGAAGTTAATGTCTTGAAGCCTATTTGAGTACTTTGTTCTTATTCTTGTTTTATCATTTGGCCATTGATTTAACTTGTTTGATATATTGATTCAAAATTCGAGAGATGAGTTTCAATATTAGATCTTGAGTACTTGACATGAATATTTGCATAATCGAGAGGTTTGTGAATATTTGTGAGGATGTTTGATCTTTTGTGCATATGGGAGTTGTGTATCTTATGTTGAGTAGAGATGCTAGCATAGATATTTCAATCTACACTTTATATACATCTCGAGAGGGAGGATAAAATATCGTTGTGATCGCCTTATGGGTATATTGATAATAACTTTGGCTTTGATTAAATTGGACAACAAGAGGAATATTAATTGAAACCATAACCCGAATCTATTTCATTCCTTTATAATTTCATTATTCTTAGTATCTTGTGTTTTTGTGGTTAATCTTGTCTTTACTTCTACTACAATTATCAAATTTCGATCGTCCTAAATAAAAAAATAAGACCATCTTAGTTCAATACTTAGCGCATCAATTTATTAGTCTCGTGGATACGACCTTGCTTATCCTATTCTATAAACTACACCGTACACTTGCGGTGAAGCTAAAAATAAAGCGAACAAAAGGCCATCGTTGCATTCGATAAGAAATGGTGACGCGATCGACTCGGTGGAAGAAATCATGAAAGCGAAAGTTGGATCCGACACAACCTCTATTCCACCGGGAAAGGACTATGTTGCGATCAAGCCCCCGAATGACATAATTATGTTTGATGTTGGATCGAGCCCCGGATCCCTGAGAGAATTTCAAACTCTGAACAGGTTACTTTCAATGAATGACTCTACCTCAGCGTCGGATGTGTATTGGGAGAAGGGATTGGAAGTGTGTCAATCAATCAGATAAGCAAAGACTTTCCAACAAACACTCACCGAAAGTCCAAGGCTCCAATACGATACTCTCAAGAGAAGAGGAGTCGAGTCGGACGGGGACGCCATGGTGGCGGTGGAAGAGGTTCTCAACCACGGCCAAAACCAAAGGATTGTAACGTATGTTGATCCACGAGAATAAAGGGATCACATCTTTGAGGACATGACCATCTTGCAAATCTAGAGGTTGCACGCAAGCTAGTTGAAGCCAAGAAGAAAGAAGAGAATGAGAGATCAACAAGAGAATGGCTTGAGAGGTAGCAAGGGATGACCTGGCCGCTAAACGAGCTTATGAGAAGAAGAAGAAGAGAAAGAAGAGAAAGAAGGGGCTGATGAAGAAGAGAGAAGAAGAAGCGAAAAAGGCGTTGAAGTGTCTTTGCGAACCCCTTCATGTATTTTACTTGTTGTAAATACATAAATGTAAGTCTTCCTATGTAATAGCTCTGTGAATTTCCTTGTAATTTTCACTCTCTATGTATCTTAGCTTAGATGTACGTTGTCTTTATATACATAAGGCTCGATACTAATTGTAAACAACTTTGTAAAGTACAAGAATACTATGATCAATAAAATGATTATTCAAAGCATACATTCTTTGTTCTTTGCATTTGCTTGTATGTTTCTTTGTTTACTTATGATTGAATGTTTTAATTTTTGGCATCACCAAAAGGGGAAAATTGTTAGAAATTTATTTGTTAGATTTTTGATGATACCATGTAAACCTTAAACTAGAAGTTGGCACCCCATTTTCCTTGTAATTATGTATTGTAATAGATAGAATCGGAAGAGCTTATTTAAGTCGGCTATGTCAAAGATTACAAGAAGTCAATCTGATTGGAATGAAGACTACATAGTGTGTCGGTGAGTATGGCCTAGAAGGAAGTCAAGAGGCTCGATCAAGGAGAGTCGGTGAGGAACAACTGTGTGAAGTGTCGGTCAAGTCAACTTATAGGAGCCAAGTCTATCAATTGAAGTGATAGTTGAGTCAATCCAGCATGATTGGACGGCGCTCGAGTCATTGTCACCTGGGGTAAAGGCTCTCAAGTGAAGACAACTGACTTAGATCGGTTGGAATAAAGTCAAGATATTACTCGATATAGTAATATGTCAAAACTTCCAGTCTTAAAGTGTTTGTGCCCCAGAATGTGCAAAGGAAGGAACCAATGGGAAACACCGCACTTTGTGTGTGAACCTCGCAAACTTGGAATGCCATTTTATACGAGGAAAGGTCAACATCACAAAGGCTGCCGGACAAGACAAGACAAGCCAATGAACACAAAGTGATATTGGAAACTAAATTATCTCTTCAACTAAAATTTCAAATGTGCCTATAAAAAGGTGAAGAAGCATTTGAGAAAAGGTTATCTGAACCTAGCAAGAGCAAACATTATTCTAGCAATTAACCCGCAATATTCTCAAAGCAATTCCTCGAGCACAAAACTCGAAGAAACTCGATCTAACACAAGTGTGAAGAGAGATAACTTCAACAAGTTGAAGATAAAACATTTGAAGAAACAAAAGGGGTCTACTTTCCAAGTTGAAGGATTGTAGAAAGGTTCAAGGTCGAACCAAGTATCAAGTTTGTTGGAGGGCTTCGTGATCAAATCCAAGAACTTGAGAAGTGAACGGTAGTAGCCAGGCAGCCGCCTCGTGAAGAAGGTTCGAGTCGCAAGCGGTCACCTGTGTGATCAAAGTCGTTGTCTCAGACCCGATCACCGCTTTGTAAACTGATCTGTTACTTAGTGGATTCCTCCAGGAATTGGAGAAGAGAGGATTAGAATAATTACCCCATCTTCGAACCTCTATAATAATACTTGTGTCAATTTACTTTCAGCATTTAAATTCATGCATATTTACTTTATATCTGCTGTTAGTTTATATAAGCTATCCAACTAATAATTAGCTAAGTGCTAAAAATCAAGTGTTTAAAACAAGCTTAAAATAAATCAAAGGGTGTTAAGTCTTCCGCTGTTAAAAACCAAATCAGCCAAGTTAAGTATTTGACTTAAGCAGGCGAGTTATACTATCAACATATCTATCGAGTCTGCTGAGTGGGTAACTTAGCTGAATAGCCAACTTAGCTGTCTCCCAAGGACACAACTGATTTGAGTCAACTCTGTTGAATTATTTAAAAGGACTAAAATCGAAAATTTGGTAAGGTTTATTCAACCCCCCCTCTTCTAAACCTTACACCACACCCCTTGGGACCTACAATTTTGCATTCTCGATTGCTTAAAAATCATTGATGATGATTATGATAGTGAACCACATTCTATAATAGAATGTCGTCAAGAGGCCTGACTGACATATATGGGAGGAAGCGATAAAATCTGAATTAGCTTCCCTAGAGAAACGAAATATTTGGGAAAATTACTCAAACTTTAAACAATGTAAAACCCATTGGGTACAAGTGGATATTTGTTCGGAAGAGAAACGAAAAATGGGGGTTGAGATATGAAGCTCGACTCGTGGCTCAAGGATTCTCCCAAAGACCTGGGATTAACTATGATCAAACATATTCACCTATGATGGATACTATCACGTTTCATTTTCTCATTAGTATGGTTGTCCACGAGAATCTGGATATGCACTTAATGGACGTGGTAACGACATTTCTATACGGTTCACTCGATTTTGATATTTATATGAAAATCCCTGATGGATATAAAATACTAATATGACACTCCTCGTGAACTCTACTCGATCAAACCGCAAAGATCGTTGTATGGATTAAAGCAATCTGGTCGCATGTGGTACCATATCTTGCATGAATACCTTCTAGGAAGGTTACAAAACAATCTTATTTGTCCATGCATTTTTATTAAAAGATCGATATCTGGATTTGCTATCATTGCTATATATGTCGATGATATGAATTTGATTAGCACCCACACGAAGAATTATCTAATGTTTCTTGAATATCTAAAGAAGGAGTTTGAGGTTAAAGATATCGGGAAAACCAAACTATGCGTTGGTCTTGAACTAGATCATAAAGATAACGAAATACTTGTCCACCAATCTCGCTTATACCAAAAGACGCTCAAGCGGGTTAATATGGACAATACTCATTCCTCGAAAAGTACCCCTATGGTCGTCTGAAGTTTAGATCCCAATAAAGATCCATTTCAACCAAAGGAGTCCGATAAGAGATTTTAGGTCCTGAAGTATCTTATCTCAACGCTATTGGAGCATTAATGTATTTAAAGACAATGCACTTTGACGAGATATCACTTTTCTTTTTGTCAAACTACTTGCAAGCGATAAAGTTCTCGAGCAAACTCAAGACTACGGAATTGTATTAAACATATTTTTGATACCTTAGTGGTACTATATATTTAGGGTTATTCTCCTCCAAAGAATCTACTAACTCGGATTAGTTGGTTATCTTTGATGTGGAAATAGATTTGATCCGCACAAAGCTCGATCACAACTGCTTCTACGTATTTTGCTATAATGGTACAACAATATCATGGTGATCTACCAAATAAACTTTAGTGGCTACTTCTTCTAATCACTCGAGATAATTAAGCTTCATAAAGGCGATAAAGAATGTGTTTGGTTAAGATCTGTTATATCTCATATTCGAAATAGTTGTCAATTGAAACCGAAGTACATGATACCACTACTATTATTTATGAGGATAATGCAATGTGTATAACTCAAGTAAAAGGGGTTACATATAAGGTCTGTAAACCAAACATATTTCACCAAAGTTTTTACATACACATGAGCTCTAGAAAAATGGAGAGGTAGATTTTCAAATGATTCACTCCCCATTATAATCTTGTTGAGTTGTTTACAAAATCCTTGCCTACGTCTACATTCGAGAAACTAGCTTACGACATTGGAATGAGAATGTCAATATGAAGCACGATTAATGGATCAAGTTATACAACTAATATCCTACATTTCGTGGGTGAGTGAATATATTGTGTGATGTAGTGTTTTTCCTTTTGTCTGGTTTTTATCCCATTGGGTTTTTTCAAGGTTTTTAACGAGAAAATGATGCACAAAGTCTTGATTTGATAATATACTCTTTTTCCCTTATGTTTAATTTTTTCCCAACATAGGTTTTTGTATAAGATTTTTAACGGCATATACCATCCAATAAAATGAGACATCTAAGGGGAGTGTTATAATATGTCATAATATTTAGTGGATGTCTAACCACTCCATTATAACTAATACATCACTATTACTACCTAATCCATTGAAACATGGTTTTGCATCATGCCTGTAAATAGGCTACGAGTTTTTGTTATTGTAATATACACACAAGATCAAAAGAAATAAAAGAATTACTTTCTCTCTAAATTATTCTATTCTTATTAATTATGTTTTGATAGTTATATTAATATTAGTTCTTTGTGTTCTTAAATTATTAATTCTATAACACTACCTTAAATTTTCCTGGTGAGGCTTTCTTTCTTTTTTTTTTTTTTTCATACTTTTTGGATTAAACGAAGTAAATATTTCTTGCAAAATCGGTGGCTCAATAAGTAGACGACAAACCCTCAAAAAAAAAAAAAAAAAAAAGTAGACGACAACGTTTTTCTCCTACCAAACTTTGCCTTCTTTTCTGGCTTTAAAATCAACGATTCGTTTATTACAACTATTTATTTGCACATGTATCATGATTCATGGTTCATGTACATACACATACATACATACATAAGTGGTCATATTCTATGCATTGTTTTCCTTCATTAAACTTATCTTTTTTTTTTTTTGAGTGAATTCATTAAACTTATCTTATGTACAACTCATTGACCAAAAAAAATCTCCAGAATTTTCATTTCTTCAACAAGACTGAACCCATGGAAATATTTGTACACAACACGATGCATCGATATTATGATTTTTATAAGGTTAAATTAAAAAAACCTTTGTAATATTGAAGTATTTCTGTAAAAACGTCAACTGCAGTTAAGAACTTCAAAAGTCTTGAGTGTGAATATTAATTAGCAGTTAATGCAAGCAAACGTGAAGATGAATTAGAGAGACTAATTAAAAAAACGAAACCAACGTTGAATAGGAAAAAGATAAGCAAAATCAAGCAAAAAGATATGCAAAATTGACATCAAGAATAATACCAACCCAGAAAATGAGAAATACTTGAGAATTCCTTTTAACTTTTTCTCAACCCCAACCAAGAAACAAGAGAAACCTCTCTCTCTCTTCTCTCTCTCTCTCTCTCTCCAGACACAGAGACACACAGTATTCAGATATACATCTACCTAAAATCTCTTGTAACCCACAAAAGATTCGCACACCTTTTCTCTCTCTAGACTCTCTTTGAACTCTTCACCGACTGGAGTTGGGTGAAATGTTGATGGGTCAGTATAGAAGCAGATTGAGAAAGGAGTAGGGAGAAAAGGTTATGGAAAACCCAGAAAAATTGTACAGCAAAAGAGTCATGGGAGAAGGTAGGGTTTTTTTTTTTTTTTTTTTTTTTGTTTTGTGGGTTTGATTTCATAACAGATCATGATGAGCTGTGTTTTTTTTTTTTTATGCATTTTCACTTTGATTTACTTGACTTTGATGCCAGGAAATATTTTTTCTGCAAATCATGAAATTTGAATTGTTTAATCTGTGGTTTAATTTCAACATTATTTTTTGTGTGCATTTGTTGAGAGTATGGCCAGGATTGGAATCTGGTTTCTGTGTTTTCACATTTATCTGTCAAAGCATTTTTGGTAGCTAAATATGATTCTCAGATAATTCAGATGGATAAATATGGGATTATTTTGTTATTCAGGAAGAAGAATACTATAGCTAATTGTGTTTGAGAACTACCATAGGAATCAACTAATGTAAACAATCTCGAATATTTTCTGAATGGTGTATGGGATAAAATCTATCTGCTAACAAAGTATCATGAACACAATTCGATGGAGTTCACTATCATCTATGAACAGGCTGACATTTGCAGAGATTGGACTGTTTTGGGTATTTTTCTCTAGCAGCTTTTCATTTATTTGAATTGTCAAGAAAAATCGGTGTTAAGCTCGCCTTATACTTCCCTTTAAAAGTGCAATTGGACGTTAATTGACTTTGAGGATACTCGAGAGCTAATTATAATAAAGGATATACTTTGAGATTTGTTGATTGCTATGAGTTGAAAGCATCACACACATCGTGTTTTGATCTCAATTTCACGAGAAATATTCTTACCAACATTTAATTGCCAACGAGATCTTTAATAAGTATTTATTTGTTGTGCTGCATCATTCACTATGATGTCAAATAACCTTTTTACCTTTGTCTGACATTTATAGACTTAGAATGTATATACAATCAATTGTGTTAAAGAGGAAACATGAATGACTGAAGATAATCTTCTTTAAATGAAAACAAGATTTACAAGACATACATAAGTTATGGGATCTTCTTATTTATTTAGGTGCATTTTATTAATTTTGTACGATGTGCTCTTGTTCGCACTGTTAAAATTTTGTCGATGGTATCAAATTTGTATGAACATTTATTAACGGAGATTGATTGTGTTGCTGATTTTGCACACAATAGGATTACAGTTAACTCGCCTCTAATAAAACTACGGGAATAACTATGCTTTTGAGTAGAGTAGCATGTAAATTTTGGTGAATATATTTTTCCAATGTTTCTACATTAATTATGAGAGGTATATTAAAAATGTGTTGAGTGTGCATATCTTCCATATCATCTTCACAGTTCGCATGTTTAAGATGGTAAATTTTACCTCAAAGCAACATTTGGCCATTATTTTAGTGCATGGATTTATCATGCCCTTTTTAGCTGATCATCATGTTGCGTACTACAATTGTTTTCAGCACTTAATGATGCACAATCATGTGGAATGAATTCTGAAGATGATAAAGCCTTTCCAGAAAAGAACAAGAAAAGGATTGTAAAGACAAATGCTCAGGTTCAAGCATTGGAGAAATTTTATAATGGTAACTTATTCATATTGTTATGTCATGTCTTGCGGGTTTTGCATCTCTCTCTAATACAGTTGTTTAAATAACCTAATCTTTTTCCCAGAACATAAATATCCTACAGAGTTGATGAAAATACAACTCGCGGAGTCGATAGGTTTGACAGAGAAGCAAGTCTCCGGATGGTTTTGTCACCGAAGGTTGAAGGACAAGAGGTTAATGAATGGGGACAACCATGTAATCGGAAGGCAAGACCGGTCAAGCGGAGTCATACAAGATCGAGGCAGTGGGCATAGGCAAGATTCCTGTGGCAGCACCAAATTAGAAGATGATCGGAATATCGATAGCAGAGAAGTTGAGAGCGGAAGGTTAATGGCAGAACTCACGTATGAGCGTAGTGGTCCCTATTTGGGGACCCACAATCGTATGGATGATGCATCTTCCGAAGTAACTCTTCATTACGGAATGTGTCTAACCAGCATAAAGTGGACCCGTTGATGTGGAAACTCCAAGGTACCTAATACCAAAATTTCCTATAGATACAATTGGCCTAAAAACTAGGCCCGCCCATCAGGTTACTTAAAAGTGAAGGGTCAAGTTGAGAACAGTGCTATAACTGCGGTCAAGAGGCAGCTGGGTAAGCACTACCGGGAGGATGGCCCGCCACTCGGTGTTGAGTTCGACCCGCTTCCTCCTGGTGCATTTGAGTCCTCAATGCAGGATCCTACTGATGGTGGTAAGAATCACTATATTTAGTCTTCTTCTGTACCATTTACTTCATTTTGTCGTTTTTTTTAAGCATGCTGGTGTCCTTCAGTTCATAACTCCATCAAGATTTTGTTCATATATATATATGAGGTAAATATCTGAGAGTTTTACATGATTTGAGTGCATATGGAAGAGAATATAATGATTATATGATTGTTAGAGAAAAACACAGTAATAAGCTTCCCATGTACGTCAACTGTGCAATCGTTAGAGAATTTGGGGTTCTGATTTTTTTTTTTTTTTTTTTACGTAGAGTATTTCCAACCATTTCATGTTTCCTTCTTGCTTGAGAATTGAGATCTTATATTTTATATGAGATTTTGCTTGATTCATTCTCAGTATCTGATGGTCCTTTTGTCATTCATCGGATTCTTTTGATTTGCTTGTTCTAATGTGAGATTTTTCAGAACCTTGCTATACTGGACAAGCTGTTCCGCCTGCCTCACCTGATTTTCCAAAAATCCAGCGGCATCCCAAGTTTGGCAAGGCAAGTGAATCTGTACATTATTTCTTTTTTAACCTTTTTCTTATTTGGAGTAAGTTTTGGCGATGTTATATCAGCTACATCTTTTGCTTGAATAATGCTGATCTAATTGGCCTTAAAAGATTTATGAAGTGCGTAGCTGAAAGGTTATGATGAAGTGTCCACTAATATTTTGGTGTCTCATGGAGTATGCTAAACAAATGTCTGTTTGACTTGTATATGCATATTTTCACGAATAATGCTACACTTTTGCCTCAACTGGATAGACGTGCACAGTTGGTTGACTTTATGTTACACTCTAAATAAGTTATTTAGAAAGACTGTTATATACTTATATCCCGGAGAGGAATTTAGGCTTCTGATAAATCCTTAAGTTGATTGTTTGATGAACTGAATTTTTTGCATGTTCGTGTTTGAAAAAAGGGTTGGTTAAGCCGATAATTTCACACTCTCTTTTTAATTTGATAATTTTTCGCATTTCGAATTTCCTGCTTCACATAAAATCATAAAATCCAAAAATTTGAACAAAGGCCTTACGGTATAATCCTCTAGCTCATCAGCATAATCACCTTGTCATTTGACTGCCTTTTGTTTTTCAATTTTTCTAAGTTTTTTGGCTCAGAAAGAACTAGTTAACCATATTTGAAGTCATATATTGATAATATATCTTTTCTGTCATCAAGTAGCATTATCCTAGTTCTATAAAGGCAAAATTATTTTTTTAGTCCTCTAAGTGGATCAATTTAGAGATTTGGTCCTTTTTTTCTACGATTTTGGATTTAGTCCTTTAAATGGAATATTTTCGGATTTTTAGTCCGTAACTTTGCTATAGTAGGTAAATGTTACCTGCTAAGCTGATGTGGAATTTCTTTTTAAAAACTTTAATTTTTCAAATAAAATAAATGATATGGCATCCTACTTGGAACTAAATAAATGAAGGGAAAGAGAAATGGAAAAAGAGAAAGCCAACTTGGCATTGTATTTTGGTCAAATAAATTTATTCTTCTTTTATTGGTTAAATGTAATAACAAATTAAAACATATTATATTTCAAATAAAAAACATACTTAAAAATAATGGAATATTACTTAATGGTAAAAAATTAGTTTGAATTTTATATTTTAAATTATTTATTTACATTTAATATTGTGAATTTCATATTTCAAAACTAAACAATTTTAAAGTTCATTTTTAACTAAAATAAAAAAATAAACATAAAAACTGTTAATAAAATGTAATAATTTCAAAAAAAGTACTTAAAATATTTAAGATTTTTTTCTATTTCCTTTTTCTATTTTTATTTTATACTTAAATATATATATATATATAATACACATACAAATATGTATATATGGGTTGGGAGAATCGGATGCCTACGGGTGGTGGTGGAGGTCGGCCTCGCGATTACGGCTGTGAGCGGCCATGGGCAGTGGATGGCCGGAGAAGAAAAGGAAGAAAAGATCTCTTGTTGCCCTAAACTTTTCTTGGTTTGGAGAAATTGTTAATAAAGTGGTGAAGGGAGGAAGAAAAATAAATGGGGGAGAAAGAAGGAAAAGGGGGAGAAATTGTTAATTCGTCACCGGACGGCAGTGATGAATTGGCCAGCGGGAATGGGCTTCGTGGGGAAGATGAACAGTTCTTCCGCCTTTTTTTTTTTCTTTTAAATTTTTTTGTTATGTTTTATGCATTGTTTCATTTTTAAAATAATCATTATATACTAAAAAATATAAAAGGGGTAATTAGCCTAAAATAGTTATCCTTCAAACAAAACAAGTCTCAAATAGTTATGGTGTAAAAATTATTACAATTGACATTCTCCTTTTTGACATAATTAAATTATATTAAAATAAATTTATTTTCACTAATTTAAGTATTTTTGTCAATACACTTGCCAAGTACACTGCCATATGGGGCTCCATATTATTTATTTGGAATGAAAAATTAAGTTTTTTGGAGAAAAAAATCCACATCAGCATAACAGGTTACATTTACCTACTGTAACCGGACTAAAAGTCTAAAAATTTCATTTAAAGGACTAAATCCAAAGTTGCAAAAATAAAGACCAAATCTCTAAATGGCTCCACTTAAAGGACTGAAAAACAATTTTGCCTTCTATAAATTAACCTTTAATTTGTGCACTTGCACTAGTTCCTGACTCATAGTTACTGATTTTTCTACTCGATTTGGGGTCAATTATGCTTGAAATAGGACTAATCATGTTTTTGTTTATCTCAATCCTTACAGGGGTGTGAAGACAACTCCAGCATGGCCTCTCACAATTCTAACATGGATAGAGCAAGTTTTAAAATGCCGCAAGGGCCTGATATTCCTGAAAATTATGTTCGCAAAAGTTTAAACAGAATACTACTTTTTCCAATAATGGTGCCTACTATCCCTGGAGGAACTCTTCTTTAGAAATGCCTGAAGTTTCTGCTAGAGAAATATCTGGTGGTGAGAGTAGAGATGACTATGGAATGAAGTACAGAAAGTGTGCTGAAGTTATGAAAACGAGTTCTGTTTCCAGCAGTTGCCATCTACCGCCACCTTTTGGTGGGAATTCGAGAAGGGAACAAGAATCTGGTTTCATTAAGGGTAACGATGTGTGCAGGAAGAGTTCCAAGGAGAAACTATTGGAAATGGGTCATCCAATTTGACCATGAAAGGTTTTGAATATCACCATTCTTTCGACCAAATGCAGGCCAGGCAGATTGCAAAGGTCTACAATAACTTTCAGGGATAATTTAAAATATTACTCTTGCAGTTTAACATAATTACAAAAAAACTCAATTATTATTTCTTGAAATTACAAATCCGCCCTTGACATTGCACCTATTGAGGGGCAATTTGTAAGAAAAACACGTACCTCAAGGGTTTTTTTTTGTACTTTTAAGGGCTAAGTGGATTTTTTTGTGATTAGGCTGAAACTCATGTAAATTTTTTGTAATTATCCCTAACTTCCATCATACTGTTAGGAAATTTTGCAGTTTGTGACTATTGATGCTGATACTCTGTGCTTTGATTATGATGCAGGATGGAAAAACTTACGCTGAAAGGAGGATAACAAATGAAAATCAGATTAGGATTCCCTGCAAGAATGATAAAACTGTAAGTTTTTATACATGGATAAACAATCAACGATTACCTTGATGCTCTTTCATGCTGGTACTGTTAACAAATTGTTCTTAATATATTTTCTTAATCATAGGTTCCAAAAAAGAATGAGGAATGAATTTCCTCAGCAGCTACATCTGAAGAAACCGTTACTGGTGGATAACCAAGCAGAGACCTATCGAGTCACAAGGTTTGGCCTAATCGCCTGAAACTAATTGCTGGATTTTGAAATTGGTCTTAAAATTGCTTGAACACTGTTGCATGCTATTTTCTTAGTTCCCAAATTAATCTTAATGTAAATTGCGTTTAAGAATATACAACATTACAGGGTCGGCCAGTCGGTACAAACTTTGGTTTAATTGTGTTGGTGTGAACAGTGGAATAACATGTTTAGCAAACATTAATAACATTAATTCCTTTCACATTAATTGTCTGATTATGTTACGGGATGCTTTGAATACCAATGTAAACTTCTAACATGTATAACTGAGCCTTAGTTTATGTTGTTTGGGCAAGCGTTTGAATTTCAACTGTGTGTCAGTAGTCATTGTCAAACAAAATAAACAAAGCCAGAACCATTATGCACCAAATTAGCACACAAGTGGCATTGGGACGTTCATAGCAACACGCATCCTAAACGGAAGCATTCATAAGACACTTACGCACACTCTAATCCCCTTCTTCCTCTCCAATAATCACTCATATTCACATAAAAATGTGTGTTATGTATCATCATATGCGAAGAATGGAAGGGATTATGAACTTTATGTATGTGTTGAAAATGGATCTTTGTTTTGTCATTCTTTATCTTTTCTTGTTGGCAGAATCTAATATATAATTATGGTAATTACAAAACTACTCCTAATGTTTAGCCGAATTACAAAAAAAAAAAAAAATAATCTTTCAAAATTACAAATACCCTATTGACATTTGTTTCTATTTTACAAATTGCACAATCAGGAGGATGGTATCTCTTATGTAAATACATAACATCAAGAGTGTTCGTAACACCTCAAGGGGGTATTTGTGATTTTGAAAGATAACTAGAGTTTTTGTAATTACCCTATATAATCATGCTTTCCTGTCTGGTGCTGTTTTTTTTTCTCTCTCTTTTCTCCTGAATTTTTCACATTTATTTATCCTGTTTAGGTCTGTAGCAGAGATGCCATCTAGCTTTAGTGAAGATGAAGCAAGTGCAGCAACAAGTTCTTCATTGGAGTAAGAAAATGGCAATAGGTGGCATGGATGACCCAACACCTGCTTTCTAGCTGAGTAATAGACTTCTATGTCCATCAGAGGTCCTGTACAGTTCCTTTTTTTTTTGTTAATTAATTTTCAAATTAGCAAGCTGTTTTAGGAACTTGCCAACAAGGACCATTGATTTGTAATGGCCTGGTGTGATTATCATATTTTTGCTCAGTTATTTAGAGTGTTTGCAAACACTAAAGTAAGTGATTCTTAGCTTTTAGCTGGGAAAAAAAACCACTTTTTAGTGTTTGCAAATGCCAACTTTTGCTTATATTTTATTTAATCAAAATCTAAAAGTTAGGAGTGTGGTGCTTCTGTTCCGGAAAGTGCTTTTTGATTTTTTTGTAAATATGAAGAAGTTTATTTTTGATATTCTTATCCTAAATTTTATTATCACAATCCAAAATTGTCTTCTCTTCCTAAATACTCATATCATTCATATATCAGTGTTTTTGTCTTTCAATCCAAAAGCTAATTTGAAAATATTTTTTAACCAAACACGGGGCTGCAATTGCCTGTCAATTTTTTTCTTCCCAAATTTTCATCTTTGAGTGAAAAATTGCGAAATATGTGATTGTTTGTGGGAAAAATTGAAAAGAAAATCTCATTTCTCTCCAAAATTAACTCATTCATATTCATATAAAGAACTTCGGTAATATCTTTAATTTGTCACCATTTTATTATATTTCTCTTAATGATAACGAAAGATATAAAATGAGATTCATATGGTCTATTTTTGGTTCATTTTTTTCATTTCTAATACAAGCTTTTGGTATTATATTTTACACTATTATATGGCTGCAAGTGAACAGAGCTTTCGACAAACAGCTCGTAAACGAGCTCGGTTAGCGTTTGTGTATGTTCATTTATTAAGCTTAATGAACATAATCGAACAAAAAAATTTGTTCATTTATGTCTATAAACTGTTCGTGAACATGTTCATTTAGTGTTCGTTTGATGTTTGTTTATTATTTCATTTTTTAATTATCAATTATACATTTACTGCTTAATATTCATTACTTTATTATAAATAATAAGCTTATCTTAGTTTAATATTACATCCTATTTACATTTGCAATCATTATAATGTTCATTTATTTTGAGTTGAGTGTTCATGAACAATGTGTTTTTTACTTTTTTATACACATGTTCATATAGTTGTTCATGAACAATTAATGAGCATGTTCGTAAACATGTTCGATTATCAAACAAACGAACACAAACAGCCTTTTAAAATAAACGAACGAACATGAACAATACTCATCCGTTCGAGCTCGGTTCGCAACCCTCATTATTTACCAAAAACAATCCACAAACAATCAACATCTTTAAAAGATTTCCCATCATATCAACACAATTATTAATTTTTCTATATATATCTAACTCTCACTTAAAAAAAATCACTAGTATTTACTCATAAAATGAAAGAGGGCGGAATGAACGGATAAGCAATCATAGTCTTAAACTTTGATTTTTCGTGTTTTTAGATTCTATCTGCAAACACTATCAATTTCTGCTTCTCAACTACTTTTGATTCTACTATAAAAATCACTTCTTTTAAAAAACAGTATTTGCAAATACTCCCTTAATTTTTTTGTACAGAAGCAATTCTTTTGCCTTTTAACCCTAGGATTTCATTGAGGAAAATAATTTCTTCGCGCTCTTTATATGATCGTTTGGTCGCACTTTACCACAGATGAACTTGTACCAACAAAAGCTAAATAACTGAATCCTTGACTGGCCAAGTTAACATATAATGGTTGATTTCCACACTTGTGATTGCATGCTGCATAGTTTTTTTTTTTTTGGATAATTACAAAAAATCTATTTATCTTTTAAAAATAAAAATAAAAATACTCCCTTGAAGTTTATCTTTGTTTTCCAAATACCTCTCAATACATGCAATTTATTATATATATATATATATATGCAATTTGTAAAAAAATAACCATATGTCAAGGGATCTTTGTAATTTTGAAAGATAATAGTCTAAACCTTAAGAAGAATATTTGTAATGATCCCTAGTTATTTCCTTTCTCATTTGGAGTTCTGCAATTGCCAAATTGCTTAGAGCATCTTCAATGATTTCCACTATTTTGTGTGAATTTACCTATTTTAGAGGAAAATTTAGAGGAATTCTAGATTCAACTCCAATCCAATTCTATATTCACTCTAAATAGAATATTCTATTTTTATTCTTTATTATCTTTAATTTTTTTAATCAATTTATATATATAATTAACATATTTTTATATTTATGAATACGTGTTATAAATTTTAGGTTATTTGATGTCTTTTCAAGTTAATTGTAATTTTATGAATATGTGTTATAAATTTTCTCTTACTTAAGTATTTTTATCGATAAATTATTTTTAATTTGTTATATATGTGAAATTGAATAAAATATAATAATTAACAAAAAACAATTTTTATAAAAGATATCACATGGTAATTAGGAACTTAATATATTAATTTTTTATTAGTAAATAAGAAATTAAAGAGTTCCTAAAATAAATAAGAAGTAACAGAGCAAACAACTAATTTAAGAAATCAAAATATCAAAAAAAAAACTGAAAAAGAAAAAAAGAAAACTTTTTAGCGTGTGAACAGTCCCGCTACATGTAGCGGGGTACTGTTCACATCCTCAAATTTAGACCTGGCCGGTGGCCCACGTTCCGGAATCTTATGCTCACGATTCCGGTTCTAAAATCGAACCGCGATTTCGGTTCCAAACCGAACACGGTTCCTATACTTTGTTCGGTTAAACCGAAACCTTTTTTTTTAATTTTATTTAGAAAAATATTTAGCAATTTAGTTTAAAATAAAACGGAAAAGGAAAAAAAAAAAAAATGACTTGCACTTAATATTGATAATAATATTAAGTTTTGAGCTTAATATTAATAATAATATTAAGTTGCCTACGATATCCTCACACAGGTATAAAGAAATCAAAGTCCACGTAGTTAAACACCTATTTTTTACACTCATTACCTTTTAGGTGTGGCGTTGATCAACCACTTCTATTTTACGATTTGTCTCCGTGTCAAACTCATCCGATAAGTCGCATGTTGACTCTAATCCTTGTGTTCGCCTCCGCTCTACACCAATCATTCAATAAACATTGGGCTTCTAAGAGTCGGGATGCAAACACGAGCGTGATTCATCCAAAATATTTCCACCGGAGCTAAACGTTTGCTCCATCGCAATGCTTGAAACGGGACATGCCAAAAGCTAAACGTTTGCTCTATATTCGCAATTTGAACGCGGGACATGCCAAAACCTCTTTTGCGATAATTGAGAGGATTGGATAAGGTTGAGTTCTTTGTGACCACCATTTCAAAATATCAAAGTCTTTAATATCCTTTCACTAAACTCGAAAAAGTAGTTAAATAATTCTCAAGCTTTACATTTGGTAGCTAGAGGAACCCCTTGACGCGTTACTTTTTTCCCTAAGTAATTGTTGTGCAACATTAAAAATATCATAATAAACATTTTACATTTCTTCTAGCATGTATTTACCAAAACAAGATTGCTAGTTTTAACCTTAAAAAAAAATCGGTTCCATCACGGTTCTAACCGACTGTTAAACCGGTTCCCATGTTTTGAGAGAACCGAATCGCCTATAATAATTCGGTTTTTGAACCGTTGACCACGATTCGGTTTAGGAACCACCACTTCCTAGCCCCGGTTTGGAACCCGATTTCTGTTCCATTTGACCATCCTTACTCAAATGCGGTGACATTTAGGGGTCTAAGAGAGATTTTCTCCACTAAAATAGTGGATTCCCCTATTTTGCAGATTTCAAAGTTGCTCTCATGCAACTCAAAGTATAATGCTATTTGACAATAGTCTACAAAAGAATAAATAAAAAATTGTGAGGTTCACTTAGCCGACCTGGTTTTGATCAAAAACTTGATATTTTTTTTTTTTTTTTTGATAACTCACAGTCCCGCTTTGCCCGACTATGCTGAGGACAACACTCGCTCCTCATTCCGCCAAGGTAAACCGCGGGATGTGCACGCACATTTAGACGGGTCTGGACGTACAACCAGATCCTCCAGGTAAAGAGAACAATTATGTTCGACCCCAATCTACTAATAACGATCTCTCCCGAATCGAACCCACACGGATGCTTATTCAAGATGAGTTCCCACCAAATCTTCACTGCTATATGCCCTGGGAGCAATTTGATAGAGAAGGGATATGAACCCCGACCTCCACCCATCACAATTTGATGGAAACACGGGGATTTGAACCCCCTCGACCCATCCCACAATTCTTTGGTGGCGCGGAGTCAAGCCACCTGGTTGCAAACTTGATATTATTCTTACACTGGAATCTGGATTAGTATCATTAAGATCTAACACTACAGATTAAAACTCAGAAATCTTAGAATGTCTAATATTATCTTTGCTCATCAACAAAATCTGGTACAACAACTTGTGGGGGGTATCATAAGTTAGTTGACTACCAAACTTTCACATGTTCTTGTAATTAAATTGGAATTCATCACACCTCCATTTACTAATCAATATCAGTCTTCTTTCTTGTTCGAGTCTGCGTTAGTTTCTTCAGAGCTACTTGTTTTAGACTCGTCAAACTCCAACAGCTGCACAAAAATATGATACAGAAATTATTCGAATATTTGTACCACGAAAGATGTAAAAAGTAAATATTACAAAAGATATAAATGACTCACAGATTTGACTTCCCCATTCCATAAGCAATGTGCAGCCAAAAATCCCGTAACAGCAGGCACAATATACAACAATGCAGGCTGCAAGAAGATTAAATATAACCCACAATATAAGAAAATCAAGACACTAAAGGGGAAAAATGAAATAAAATGAGGATATGTCTAGACAAATCCAATTTTGTCAAAAAGATTATTCACCTGTGCAGCTTGAAACCAGTTCATAACGATGATCGTCAGGACCAAACCAACTGTGTATCCTATGAAAGCGCTTTTAAAATATTGGCTCTCTTTTCCTCTGGAAACATCAAATCTTAGTGCCAATGCTACAAAAATCCCTGGAAAAATGAAAGTTCGCCTTAATTTTTTTTTTCCAATATATACGAACAAGACATTCATCTCAAATACGCAACAACACATAAAGTATAAAGTCCAAATTTACAGTTCATACCAGGAATCACTATATCACCAAGTCCTAACATTGAAAATGGGCGTGCTGAATCTGATGTTGGGAATAAAAGCTGCAGAAAGTGAAGAACGATTATAATAGATGTGAATCAGAACTACCAAACAGGAATAGTCAGTAGACATGTTAAAAGATTTGAAGTACCGACCTTTATAGGAGCGTCAAAAGATTTAGCAACGCTAACCATCACTGGCGTAAAAAAGACCCAGAATATATCATATACAAAAAGCCCAGTCTGCACAATTTGCAAAACATGCATATCAACTAAAGGCGATTGATGCTGCATAAAAAGTACGAGTATATCCAAACAAACATGTCTTACAAATCATACAGAAATTAGGATGACCCACTTATACATTTTACATGATCTATCATAACTAGTCTAATCAATAATGCTGTTCTTACCAAGAGGATAGCACCGGTCTTAAACGAGCCAAGTGAAAGCATTTCGATTCCCTGCAATTGGGAAAAAAAAGGACAGAGACATGAAAAAGGTCAGTAAGGCTTTTGTCCTTATACCTGAAAGGAAATACTTCACATATGGGGATAATAACAAAAACTACCCTTGAGGTTTGGGTTAATTACAAAAAAACCCAGAGATGTTTGAAAATTAAAAAAAAAAACTCTTTGAGGTTTGATTATGTGTTAAAGGTAAGGGAGTAATTGCAATATATTTACAAATGTAATGGGCTTTTTGTAATTTTCAAAAATCTGTGGGTTTTTTGTATTTAACCACAACCTCAAGGGTGGTTTTTGTAAATATCCCTCATGTATATGAAAGCTTTACATTCTGGGATAGAGTTCGATATCATGCATTTGCACGAGCTAGTCCTTTTGAGGGAAATAAAGGTACTATCGAACCTGTATGCAGAAAGCGAGCCCCAAGATATTGTTAGCTAGCCAATGCTTCTTTAGAGCATACCATGCACAAAAGAAGGTTCCAGGAATTGCTGCAATGATCTGTGATTTTGTGAACTCAACCTCCAAAGCTGTACAACACACATGCAAATATAAATATCATTCTTGCATATAACAAGCAATATGATGTGAAGCAGATCAAATAGAAAAGCATGAGAACCTATAATTCCAATTTGCATACAAATCCTTCGATTTTGCAGTGGGGCAGTTCATACAAATCTCAAAATCAGAGAGTGCACATGTATTACAAACAAAATAGTTTGTTGATCGGGTTTATGAGAATTCATAACAGGCGAAGGACGATAACTACGCTCAACTTCCCATGGCACAATTTGGCTTCTGGAGCAAAATACATCTCTGGCTTTCTTTAACTAGAGGTACTTTTGGAAAAATTTAGTATTTATTCAAGGAAATGGAACATGAATTGTGGTCATCCCAATGAGAAAATTGAAGAATCCTCGAATAAGTATATAACTGGCATGCCAAAGTGAAACAGAAAATGAGCCATGCTAATCGTGTTTAATGAATTAAAAAGAATATAAAGAGTGGATGCATAAAAAGCCAACATAACAAAACTAAGTATCAAATAAAGTGGTAGAGGTGAGTCCATACACCGAATATATGGGAAACGCCAAACAATGACATTATCATTCCACTGGTCGGGCAGAAATCTTCTGATTGCAGGTAATAATGTTGCCCTACAAAGTCAACACAAATAAGCAAAATTGATAAACATTACTACTATTATTCAATGAACCAATAAGATATTATACAGAACCAAAAAAAATGTATATATGTAATATTTATATAGCCCGTATGGGAGAAACTTACGAAAGAGCAACAATTCCAAGTACAAAGAAATAGCACGTCAATACAGCATTAACCAAGTCTTTTGATAGAAATTTGAAAAGCAAAAACAGTGACAACAACATCGCACTGCCGACCAATGGGAACCGCATCGCATGTTCATTGGACATTGTCTCCTGCAAAGTTTTAAGAGCATGGCATAAGAAAAGGTGAACACAATTCCTAATAGCACAACACTGAGGACGGAAATGCATTTCAATGCTAAACTTACTGATGGTGGAGTTGGCTTCACAGAACGGTAGCAGCCCACATACACACTTAGACAAGCAGTCAAAATGACATTTAAATTTGGGTTTACTTTCACAACAAGTGGGGCCAGGGTCAAACCTGCAGTCAATGTTAAAGCTCAAATCATGATCACAAAGTGATGTGCTAACACATAGCAATCATGAAACTATGATTTTATTCTATTTGCATATTCTTCATGGGACTAAATTAATAAGCCAGCCAATAAAATAAGATTACAAACTAACAACCAGAAACATAAGTTCCTAAACGCAAGTTCAAAATGGATATCCACGCAGAATAATTTAATTCTATCCGCATCGACAATTGAATCAATTGTGAGATGATGCTTCCACAAGACTATTCCGATGTGAATATAATTTACCTTGTTTTTTCATTAGGAATTTGGTCTAGTATAAATCTGACAAGCCTCATCAGGAAAAAAAATATATATATATATATATTCCAAGAACAGATTGATTATTCCAGATTGATTCATAAACAATTAAGACCTTCAGGAAAATTGTAAAATCAAGTATATTGAAAGCATTAAGCAACTAAGCAAAATAACATAAGTCCTCATGAAACAAACTGGGTAGGGAAATTTGTAGATTGTAAATCATAACTTCAATTTGCCAAGTAAAAAAACAGAAAGAACATCTCTTTACTATCATGAAAATAAAACAACTCACTGAAACGGACAAAAAATATACATAAATTACCTGCTAGGGCCAAATTAGCCAGGCGCTCATGATTCTTCATTGTACTTATTGAAATTCTGAACTGCCCCGGGATTTTACCAATAAACTACACCACAACGAAGTAGAAAAACATGAAGATACAAAATGATAAATAATCAACAAGCACATCAAGAACAAGTTTCCATGATTCTTTACATAAATAAGCATAGAAAAATAATCAACAAGAAACATGAAATCTCAATCAAGATTAAGTTGATAAAGTTATCCGGGCACCAAAAACGCAATCTTTTGAAAACTCAAACTTCTTCCAATAACCAGACATAATTTTGCCAATTGTATGGGGGAATCAAACCTCAGGATCATGTCAAGGAAAAAGAATCCACATTACAAAAATCCAATCCACTAATCACAGAACCAAATCCCTGAAAAAATATTAGAATTAGTTCTTGAATTCAAAAAGAGCCCGCATGGTTAACTCTGTAGTACACAAATCCACACGAAAAATAAATCTTAAATATAAATAAATAAGCAGAACACAAATGCACACACACAAACATATACATATATATCGACAGAGAAGGGGAAGAAAAACCTTTACAGATAGAAGAAACTGTTGGGGTTTCTTATTTCTCTTTCCTGAACACTAATTTATCTCAACAACTGCAAACAAACGGATCCCGGTCACCTTCAGTGTGTGAGATTTCCACACGGAGAGAGAAAGAGAGAAACACAGAGAGGGTTTTAGACTTTTAGATTACACACACAGGAAAATCATAAATGGGCTAATAGCATTAATTATTCTGGTAAAATCCCATTGCCTCATTCATAATTGAAAGTTTGAAACTTCTTTCATTTGCAAAACCTTATTGTACGTTTGACCATAAATGTGTGCTTTTCGTGTGTTAGTCTAACGTACAACCCACTAAAGCATTCTGTATTTTAGTAACCGTATAATAAGATACTGTAGGGATTTTGGTAGCCCAAGAAAGTAACTGAAAGAATTACAAGATGGGGTATGCTTCGCGGAACGGTGGAGCCACGTCCACGGAGTTGTACTCAGCCAATCATTCAATGCCATGTCAGATTGAGAAATATAATGTCATTCTTGTGTCAAGGGGAAAAAGAAATATATCCTCCAAACTATAGGGTTTTAATATTTTTTTAAATTTTTTATCGTTACAAGTTGTCTCTTGAATTATATATGAGTTTTTTACATGACCATCCGAAGATGACATTGTGAGGGCAAAATCGCTTTTCACCATGAATCAATTGGATTTTACACTTTGTCATTTGAATTTTGTACGATTTCACTTTGCCACTGACCTCTACGCGATTTTCACTTTGTCACTTAGTTTAAAAAAAGAAAATAAAATGCATATACATTTATGATCATTTGAATTTTGTACGATTTCACTTTGCCGCTTGACCTCTACGCGATTTTCACTTTGTCACTTAGTTTAAAAAAAAAAATAAAATGCATATACATTTATGATCTCTTTTTTAATTTTTTATCCACAAAAATAAATTTAACTGGTATTTATTTGAATAAAATATATTATTAATAAAACTATTTTATAATTTCTTCTTTGTTAACTTTCTTGTGGAATTATATATTATTACTTTAATTTACTTTATTATTTTTAAATAATAAAAAAACCAATTACATAATAATTTAATTTTAAAATAATGTATTGAGTTATGAAAAACAAATTATAATTCTACAAGAAAATTAACAAATAAAAAACTACACATGGCTTCATTGATAATATATTTTATTTAAGCATATATTAATTAAATTTATTTTTGTGGATAAAGAATTTGAAAGGAGATAATACACATGTATATACATTTTTAAACGAGGTGGAAAGTGAAAATTACACTAAATTCGGGATGGCAAAATGACGATCGTGGAAAGTTCATATGGCAAAGTGCAACCACCTCCAAGTTATTTGAAGTGAAAGAAGATTTTGCTTTCACTATTCCAACCTCAGTGGTCATGTGGAAAATTTTGCAACGAGAATTTTGTTATAAAAAAAAAAGTATAAAACCCCTATAATTTGGAGGGTATAATATTTTCCCCCTTGTTTCAAACATAGTTTTAATTTTTATACGAAAATATATCAAAAATAAATTTTCAATTTAGAAACTGGAAATATGGTGTGGAAACAAACTATACAAGCTTGTAGAATTGGACATTTTCTAAAGGGACATCTATTACTTAAATTTAGAACTATCAAATATTAATATAATAGTTAAATTTTAAATATATGAAATTAAATCCAATTTAATTATTCATATTGGAACAAGATTTTAAAATCATTATCAGTTAGGAAAAGAAATAAAATATATGAATATTGACCCACTTTCAAGAAATAAATCTAAATAAGAAAATCGATTAACAAAAAAATTCCTTTTTGTTCTGTGCTTGAATTATTTTAAATTGTAGGGTAGATGAGTCAAGTTGAGGGTAGGGGTGGCCAAGGTTCCGGAACATCCGGTTCCGGTTCGTCATTTTGGAGGAACCGGAACCGAAACCATTGCTTCATGGTTCTGGTTCCAAAACCGGAACCGACGGTTCTGGTCCGGTTCGGAATTCAGTTACTCCACGATTTTAGGTTTGGTTTTAACCGAAACCGTTTGTTTATCTTTTGATATTTTTTTGACTTTTTTGAAAATAGTTTATCAATTTCCGCTTAAAAAAAAAAGAAAAAGAAAGAAAAAGACTTGCACTTAATATTCAACTAGAATTCATACTTAATATTAATAATAATATCAAACTATCTCGTATATATTATTAGAGTACAAAGAATCAAAGTTCGCGTAGTTCGCTTAACAACATTTGGTCTAAAACGTGTCTATATAGTTACGAATATAAAACATCATAATAAACATTTAACATTTCTTCGCATATATTTACCAAAAAATTTATTGGTTTTAACCTTTAAAAAAAGGTTCCATAATCGCCCACCGACGCGGTTAAAAACCGCCAGATTCGCGATTTTTGAAACCAAGGAACCGGAACCGAAACCGGTCTACATGGTTCCAGTTCCGGTTTTGGAACCGTTGACAGTGGTTACGGTTTAGGAATCGTTGACTACGGTTCTAGTTTTGATTTTGAAACCCGATTTCGGTTCTATTTGGCCACCCCTAGTTGAGGGGAATACTGAATTATACGTCTTCAGTTTATTTTATTTTCTATATATCAAGTTTTAAAAATTGTGCTTAATTAGTATGATGATTAATTGAGTAGAATTTTAGCACAACATCATTCGCTCGAGTAGCTTAATCTATTTAAATATTTGGGATAATTACAACACCCCCACGGTTTGTCCTAATTACAAAAGAATCCAGAGATGTTTCAAAATTACAAAAAAATCCCTCATGTTTGATTTTGTCTTAAATTTAAGGGACTAATTGTAATATTTCTTCAAATATCAAGGTGGTTTTTGAAATATTTTTTGCTTACGAAGAGGGAAGATCTAAGTGGAATCAAAACTTAAGGGTTTTTTTGTATTTTTCAAAAATCTTCGGTTTTTATGTAATTAGCCCAAACCTCAGGTTTTTTTATGTAATTATCCCTAAATATTGTTTTTTGAAAACACACTTTTTTTAACTACTTGAGTCGAATTGGAGTCACGCTTCAAAAGCTATTCAAAGGAAAAATTGTGTTAAAATTTAATTTGTTATATATGTTAATGAATCAAACTTGAATTAACTTTTATTGTTGGTTTCAAATCAAATATCGGATAATTTAATTTTTCCTAGTCATATTCCTAAACTTGTAAAATGGCCTGTGAAATGACCGTTGTAGTGAAAATTTTATTAATAATGTACAAAAACTGGTCAAAATATGTTTAACCTATATCCTCTACAACACTCGAATGAAATACTTTGTAATGCAAACTCACTCTTTCTCAACTCTTTGAAGTATTTTATAAATCCCTTCTAATTTTTAGAATTGAATTAACGTGATTTTTGTCACTCTCCATCTCCCCCTCTCTAAGTAGAAGAGGGAATATGATATATCTTGAGAGGGGAGAGAGATGTCTATATTTCACAGAGTAACACACCCTTAAATCATTTGGGCTATATAGGAATCCTTCTCCCTCTCCTTCTCTCTCTTGAATGACACTTTAAGTGAATTTTATGAATCCATCTAAAGTGATTTTATGAATCCCTTGATTTTTCTGAATTGAATTAACTTAATTTTTGTCACTCTTTCTCTCTTTCTCTTAAATAACCTTTTTAATAAAATGAACTTTATGAATCCATTCACATTTTTGTGAATCCCTTGAAATTTTTAAAATTGAATTAACGTAATTTTAGAAAATTCAATTTTAAAAAGTGAATTATCTCTCTGTCTCCCCTGCTTTCTGTCCAATAATCCTTTAAAATGAATAAAAAAATTGCACTCTCCTCTCAACCTTTGTTCTTTTGAATAACCCTTTTAAGTGAATTTTATGAATCCACTTGAGATATTTAGAATCTAATTAATGTACATTTTGTCATAGGACTTATATATTGCGTTATGTTGATCGAATGGCACATATTTGGTCATTTAGTGACAATTATATTACAGGCGTTGAGTGATTTTACCAACCAATCTCCTTTCATTTAACAATCTTGGATGAATCGATGCACTCAAAATCGTGCACTCAAATTATGCTTATCAGTTCAATAATGAGCAATAGATTTCACACAATGATTGATAGGGAATATGATCATTTCTATCGAATAACAAACTTCTTTTATATCTATTTCTAATAAAAATATTATTTTTATCCACTTTTTGGTTCTAAAGACAGAAATGCCCTTGTCTTCTTTTTCTCTCTTTGAGTGCTTACATATAGATACAATACGTATATACACATCTCATTTTTTCTTCTTTTTCTCTCCAATTTTTATTTGTTATGTGCTAGGTGACAAGATGAAAAATACGATGTTCTTTCTAGGTGACACGATCGTGCCAAGATGGAAATATTAACGTTTTGTTTTAGGTGGCATGATCGTGCTACCCTATGTAATAAAACACGGTACAAATCATGACAAGATCGGGAATACTCATGTCCTGTTTTAGGTAGCACGATCGTGCAACTCTAAGTAACAAATCATGTCAACCTATGCACGATCATGTCATCCTATGTTGTAAAACATGGCAGGATTGTGCCAAGATGACAATACTCATTTTTGCTTTTAGGTGGTACGATCGTGCATATTTTATAACATTAATACTCTAGTAAGGGTACTCTTGTCTCTATGGGTAAAAATAATTTTTTATATAAAAGTCATTAGAAGTATAGTTTGAGTATCCAAAAATAGTAAAAATAAAAACGCCCATGATTGATATATCTACCATTTTGTCTTTGGAAGGTTTGATATATCTACCATTTGATCCACTTTCATTCAATAAATCTGGTATACTACACCCAATTCTAAGCTGATAACCCGTCCATCCGAATATTTCACTAAATTGGTTATTCAACACATACACACACACACACACACATATATATATATATATATATATATATATATATATATATATATATATAGGGGGGGTTATATAAGACCCCCTATTATATGAGTACGTAGGACCAAATCCGGACCACATATCTACATATTTCAATGACTATTATTAATTCGATTATTAATTCGATTATTAATTCGATTAATGTTAATAAAATAAATGGTAAAGTCAAAATGGGGGCAAATTAGTCCACATAAAAAATAGGGAGGTTGGCTAAATCTAGTAAATCCCATGAAAATAGGGGAGTTACTCACAATTGGTGGCATCCTTCATTCAACCCACACCGTGTGGTTGATTTCCAAAGAAATTTGATGATATGTTTCCTTAACTCAATGTGCTAAATCTAGAAAATCCCAATAAAATTTCGTCATTCCCATTGTTTTTAAAAAATTGTTTGATATGGCGAATGTTGCTTATATGTGCTTAAATACTTGCTCACACGTATGCAAAATGTTGCTTAGTTTTTACTGTGTTTTAAACTCTCGCATTAATAATAGTTTGTTTGAGAAGAACTATCATGTTATGCAAAAAAATTAAAAACTTATACTTATATGGACTTTTATTCATTCAATCGTTGACGGTTTTTAAACCCCGTAAATGCATTGGGTGATACTAAAATGTTGCTTATGTATGCATGAATACTTGCTTGTATGTATTCAAATATTTGATTACGTCCCCATTTGTTCTAACTCGATTACTTTGCTTAGTTATGGCTAGACGCTCCGCTTACATGTGCATAACTATACACTTATGTATATTCTAAATGTTGCTTAATTATTTATTTTATTTCAATCGGTTGGGATTGCACATGTGCCACGACATCGGATTGAAATAACATCGAATTTATCTCCGAATTACATACCGAATGCGGCGACGAAAATATGACTCCATAAGAAGGAATTAATTTTGATAATATCGACAACGGAATACCATTTTAAAAATGATGCTTAATAAATAAAAAAGTATGTGTTCGAGAATATGTTGTGATTGTTTATTTATTTGTTTAATATCGCTTATTCACATATTACAAATTAACTATGTGTGGTTATTGTAATGCTTATTACTACTATGTACTCAACTTATTTGTGATTTTGTAATGTTTTTCGAGCAAATAATTCAACATTCTTGCAAAATTTGGGTTACTACAAATCCCATATGTTCAATTGCTTATTTGTGCGTAAAGTGTTTCTTGTGAAAGGATGTTATGGTGCTTAGAAAGCAATTGAATTCTCGCTTACAATACCATCAAACCATGAAATAATTGCTTTCAAAGTAATTGAATTACGTTTACAAAGCAATTGAATTTTGCTTACAAGACAACCGAATTCTCGCTTACAAAAGCAATTAAATTAACTTACAATATCTAAAAACCATGAAAATAAATACGACACTAACTAGAAAATATTCCTATATCAACTACGCTTGTTCGTCAAACCAACCATATTTAAAATTGCTATAAAATACTACAATATTCAACATTTTGATCAAAAGTATGAAACAACAACGTTTCCTTGTGATCCTAACTCGATTTGCCAAACTCCTTCGCCCCGGTCCCAAGACCGACTTCCTATACTCGTTCATTACATCTTTTTGTCATTTCCAACAGAAAATCTATAAAAAAAGACATTAGTCATTTATATAAAATATTTATTAACAAAAGCAACATTTATAAGCATAAAAACCAACCAAACATAAGCATAATAAAAAATGTGTATAAGCGAAAAATAAACTATAGATAAGCGGAATTATCAACAACAATAAGCGATTGAAAATATCAATAAGCAATCCCCAACCTTAGAAAAAAATATGACAATACTAATTACCCCTAATTTGAGAGCATAATATAAAACATAGATAAGCATAATATAAAACATACATAAGTATAATTATCAACAACAATAAGCAAATTTGAAGCCTCGTTAATCTCATCGCTAACTTTATTTTTTTAACTAGTAAAATCAGTAAATAAAAATAATAAAAAACCCACAAGATCCTGATTATGCATTTAGAAGAACATAGAGATGCAGGTTCGCGATTGATGTGGCGAAAGCGCTATCGTACCTCCACCGCGATTGTCAGTCGCGTATATTGCACCTAGACGTAAAGCCGGAAAACATCCTGATCAACGAGAATTATCGCGCGCTCGTTTCCGATTTCGGGCTTTCGAAGCTCAAAGGAAGAGACGAGAGCAGAGTGGTCACCACGATCCGTGGGACCAGAGGTTACTTAGCGCCCGTAATGGATATTGGAGAATGGCGTAGTGTGTACGAGAAATGCGATGTCTGACTACTGAGAATGGTGTTTGTGGAGATTATCGGTGGGCGGAGAAATATATATAAAATGTCGAAGAAGAAATTCGAGTTTTTCCCGAGAATCGTGGTTGAGAAACTAAGGGATGGGAAATTAATGGAGATTGTAGATGAGAGGCTGATTATGATTGGAGGGATTAATGATGAGAGGGTGTTGCAGAGAATGGTTGTTATGGCTTTGTGGTGCATACGGGAGAAGGCTAAGATGAGAAGATATGCAAGATTTTAGATTACATACGTCCCTCAAAACCGTTCCTAATTTTTAGCCCACTACCAAAAATAATTTCTCTCCCAAAAACTGATCTTAATTAAAATTACCAAAAAGTCCTTTTTTTATTAAGTTATACATTAAAAAATGGTACAATCTGATTAATCTCAACCGTTTAAAAATTAAATCAATGTCTCAGATTTGGTCTCGTGTACTCACGTAAGTTATGTGGACTCACCTGATCCAAATCCTATATATATATATATAAAACTATTTGCCTCTTTGTATGGCTCTAATTAAATTTTTTGAGTATCTTCACTTAGGTTAAAAATGTCACTTTGGTGATACTTTTCAGTGTCTATTTGTTCATTTAATGTAATTGTAATTAGATAAATTACGAGAAATACCTCAACTTTTGAAAAATACCACCAAATATGTTATTACTTTTGTACTGTTTTTTTCCTCTTTTCTTAATGTGACCAGCATTTTTATGCCTTAATAAGTATTTTCTTAAACATGTTATTTGTTTATTTTATGGAATAATAATGGAGAATTAGAAATATATTAATGATTTTACTAGATAGTTAATTTGTTAAATTACGGATAATAAAAGAGACTTTTGATTGGATTATGAATTTATTTTATTAGGCGAATAATTGGACCTTTAATTAGTATAAAGTATTAAATCGGCTCATATCGTTAGTAAGTTAATAATAAGCCCATGTACCTAAAGACCAGTCCCCAATTGGGAGTAGGTTAAAACACGATATATAAGGCACGTAAAACACACACATTTGAGAACACGGAAGAAACGTAGAGGATTAGAAACAGACGCAGAGAAACGACGACAAAGAGAGAGAGAGAAGAAGAAGAAAAAAATAGGGAAGAAAAAGAAAAGAGAAAAAGAAGAAAGAGAGGTGATTTCCCCAACGCGAATCTTCTAGGACTACGTTTGATCCCAAAAAGCCTGAAAACCTTAAGTTGAACATGCAAGTAATCTCCTTAGTTTTCATGTAGATTTACGTTTGTAGTATTGTTACATAATATCCTCATTATAATTGATTGCAATGATTGCCATCTTATGTGATAAGAATTTGTGTTGATGTGATAAATTGGCTTACCACCTTATGTGATAAGAATTTATGTGTTGATGTGATAAATTGGCTTGTCGATACTATTCTTGATTGTTTGGATATATGGTTTTACCCTAGCTAACTCGAATGGAGGGTTTATCCTAATTAATTGGCTACATGATTTTTCCTATTAATTGAATGTAATGTTTTCCTTAACTATTTAATGTAGGTCTTTTCCTAACTAATTGGATATATGGTTTTTCCTTAATTAACTAATTAAAAGTTTCTCCTAATTAGTTGAATGCGTCTTTTTCCTAATTAATTGAATGTAAGTTTTTCCCAGTTAGGTTTGAATATATGAATGTAGGGTTTTTCCTTAACCAACCAATGTATGGATTCCCCCTAGATGGGTTTGAATAATTGAACGCATGGTTTTTCTCTAACTAACTGAATGTAGTGATTTTCACTAATTAGTTGAATGAAGGTTTCTCTTAAGTAGTTGATTGAGGGGTTTTCCTTAACTAAATGAATGTAGTTATTTTCATAAGTAATCGAATGTAGGGTTAGTTATTTTCATAAGTAATTGAATGTAGGTTTGACATATGCTCCTCCCTTAACTAATTGAATATAGGTTATCCCTAATTAATTGGATATAAAGTGTTTCTTCAAAGTAATTGAATGTAGGGTTTTCCCTAAATAAGTTTGAATCATTGAATATAGGCTTTCCATTAATTAGTAGAATGGAGGGTTTTGTTTCTCGAATTGTTTCAAATAATATGATTTAATTGTTATGCTATGATCTTATGTTTATTCTCGTATTTAATGATATATTGCATCACTTAGGTTCATGCTTCATGTTAGTGTATGTTTATAGCATTTCATGAGCATCCCATTAAGTAAAGTCGGGTTTTAAGGATTAGTATAATAATATTTTTCAAAGAAATGGGTGCACATTGTTCTACAATCTTTGGAGTGAGTGGGAAATGGGCGTGGGGACCGGCGTTTCGATAATGTGCCGCTTATGCTAATGTTAATGTTCAAGGAAAAGGGCCAAAACGAATGGAAATGGGCCTTCGAGCAAAATTTTAATCGAGTTCCAAATAATAAGGCCCATCGCGACCGATTAGAACAACGTGTTACCAATTGAGCTCGCGTCCTAAGAACGTTTTACGAAAAGAAAGACAATGTTTAAAGTATGAATGTGAAAGGTTTTTAATTAAAGAAATTGTAAAGTCTTTCAAGGTTATAAATGTTAAGATAATGCATTAGGCGTGCATTCATGCATGAGATTACTTGTTGAGCTCCTTTAGCTCATTCCACGAATGTTAAATTTTTAAGATGAGAGTACATAAGAGGAAGGAGATGGTCGGGTGACTCGGGAACCCATGTCAATTAAATTATTTTATTTTCAAAGTTTGACTTTTTAGTTTATTAAATGTTGAATGTCATTTTATTTTCAGTATTAATGTTAATGGACATATAATTATTTCGATTATTAGCATTTAATTCCTACTTTGAAAGTTTTGAACGAATTAAAAGTTTTTACTATTTCATATTTTTAGACATTCTTAAAATTGTTTTTTCGTATTAAAATCCAAGTAAGCTAGAAACGACATTACATTACCGCTCCCGCATATTTTTTAATATTTGTTTTTCATTTTTTTGTTCTTTGTATTATTTTATATGTTATATTTGTTGTTTCGATGTTGTTTAAATTTGTTTCTTTGTTGTTTCTTTTTTTTCCATGTTTCAAAACAACTTTTTACCTATTTTTTATGTTGTTTTTTGTTCATGCATTGTTTTGTATATTGTTTCTAGTATTTCGTATGGTTCTATAATATTTTTAATGTTGTTCGAATAATTTTTTTATTTTCATGTAGTTTTCAATGCGCAGAGATACAAGTTTTATCTATTTTTAAGCTCTTTTTATTTATGTGGTGTTTTTAATATTTTTATGTTGTTTCTAGGTTGTTTGTATACCGTTTTTAATGTTATTCTTATGTTTCTTTGTCGTTTCCACGTAGTTTTTGATGTTTAAATATAATTTTAACTATTTTTAAGTTCATTTTTGCTCATATAGTGTTTTCTATATTGTTTCGATTTGTTTCTATATTGTTTCTTGGTTGTTTCCATGTTTTTTATGTTCATGCATTGGATCAAAAGTTGAATTGTGATTTTTTAGTCATGCTGTTTCTATATTATTTTTAATTTGTTTGGTTTCAATATGTGTCGTTTTATGTGTATATTTCTTATTTTTATAAGATTTCGAGTATAAATGGATTAGTTAATGGGGGCAAAAAGAATTGTTCATTGAAATTCGATTAGAAGAAACATGTTTGAAACAATAAAGAAACAACAACGTAAAAAGTCCGAATTTCGGCGGAGAGCATATTTTCTTCCGAAAAAGGGCGGAGCGTAATTTTGTTCAAAAATACCAGGAAGTGTAAAAGCTTGTCTTTTGTCCGAGAAAAGTGGGGTAGTTGTGTCTATATCCCTTATAACTATATGTCTCGATTAATCTTACTATCCCACATCTCATTTCATTATTTTCATTGTCATACTCCAAAATATATCCTATTGTAATGAAAAACGTGGACGTACAGTAATAGGCGGCTGAAAAATCAAAGTTTGGACAGTACCTGCATAGTATCTGAAATCGACATTTTGGTTGAATTTTCTAAAGGTACACAGTATTTGCATAGTACTTTGATAACAACATATAACCTATTATAAATAGACGTCGATTGATTCATAATAAAATACACATATCTTTCTATTCTCCTCGATAATTATTCTTAAGGCTTATTTTGCGATTAATTTCTTCTTATTTTTTTTTTTGACCGTAAGGATAAAATTCATTCATTTAAATCCGAGTTCAACAGGACAAAATAACATATGGGGACTAGAATCCCCAGGTGATGACGCTGGACATGGAATCAGTTGCCTTAGCAAGAGCATGAGCAACTTGATTCACTTCCCTAATAAAGAAATAAGAAATTAGAGGTAGTTCTTTTAGACAATTCACACAATCAACAATGATACTACCAAAATAAGAATTACTAGATTCTTTCCCACGGATAGCCCGAATAACGCGAAGGAGTTTGATTCAACACAAATATGAATACCCAAAAATCTCTCCTTAATCCAAATAAGCACCTCCCCAACTCCAATTGCTTCGACAATTTCTCGGGTTATTCATCCCATAAATCACTCCTTTTTAGCGACCATAAATCTACCATCAAAATCACAAATAATGCAAACATAACCAACTTTATCTCTAAATGATTGAATATTGCACCATCCACAATTACACATTGTACTTCAATTCACCTTGTTTCGGTTTAGTCCAAGTCACATCACCATCCCCTACCTTAATGTGCCAATCTATAAATTCTAGTTATTAAGTGATTCCG
The DNA here is from genome assembly GCA_016081115.2 of Rehmannia glutinosa. NCBI lineage: Eukaryota > Viridiplantae > Streptophyta > Magnoliopsida > Lamiales > Orobanchaceae > Rehmannia > Rehmannia glutinosa. The sequence continues at coordinate 65,997,561 of CM071924.1, read as the reverse complement.
ACCGGATAAAGAGAAGACGAAGCGAAATTCACAACCAAAACATCAAATTTATTCTTACCTTTCCACACGACTTCATTATGGTTATTCCATAGAGCTTACATCATCATCACCACCATGGTTTCGTCATCCGAGAGATAGAGCATCCCAATTCAAGTCAAATAATTAATATATCCGATTATCCATCAATTCTCAAGCCCACCGCCACTATATTCCAACAACATCTTGCAAATGAGCGAGTTGAAAAAATATGAAAAATTATTTCAACTTCATTATTACATAACAGATGATTGGATTCACATCGACTCTTATTTCCAATAGCATGGATCGTGTTGGGAGACAACTTTGACATGCTCTTCAAACTATATTCTTTGCTTTCGGGAACCTTTAAAGCCCAAAACCTTTCCACTCAAAATTAGGATTAATTGGATATGGAGCCAACCCCTTCTCACAAAGAATCGATAACCACTTTTGACATGTTGTATCCTTTTTGTCTCCCGTCCGAGATCCACGAATCTTCCAATCTAGAACTTGATAAAGGAATTTTTAGAATCAATTGTGCATCCTCACCTCAAAAAGGTCCCACTCCAAAGTATCGAGGCTTTTAAATGCGGATATAGTGGCTTCTTCCTACCTTCTACTTGTGGTGTGATGACAAAAGCATTGTTAGAATCAAACAGACCAAGGGACACCCCAAATTTTTGTTTTTACCATCTCCAACTTTGAGTGCACAATTCAAAATGACAACATTTTTAGCCTCCCAAATACTTCGCCACACATAATCGGGATTATGACCCAAAACGCAAAGAGAAATCTCCAATAGAAAAATATCTTGCTTTAGACATACGAGAAACCAAAGGAGTTGGGATTTGATATAAGCCTCCAAACTTGTTTACCTAACAAAGCAAGATTAAATTCATGAATTCGTTTAAACCCCATTCATCTTCTTGATTTTTGGGAGCACATGTTTTGCCAAGCTAACCTATTTATTCCCCTTTAGTTTTGTCCCCCATTTCCCCACTAGAAAGAGTTCATCATCTTTTCCAAATCGCACGAGTTCCAAGGGTAAAAGGAAAATACTCATAACATATGTTAAAACAAACTTGAGCCACAAATTTTAATAAGATCTCTCAACCCACCCTGGATAATAGTTCACCCTTCCAATTTTGAATTCTATCCACTCACGATCCTTAATGATAGAGAAAAATTCTTTTTTATTTCGTCCCACCAAAGAAGGCAAACCAAGGTAATTACCATGATTCGTTGTTGGATGCACGTTCGAATATCACGATTTCTTGTTGCGTTTCTAGTCTTGTATTCTTGCTAAAAGATATATAAGACTTAAAAATTTATCACTTGCCCGGATGCGGTGAACGAGTGCGCTTGTAAGCACTCACTAATGGCCCAAGTTTATGATAAATTAGCTTTGAAAAAGTAAAAACTACCATCTGTGAAAAATAAGTGAGATACTTTCGGTGCGCCCTAGCAACCGTTCACCAACGAAAAACCTCTCCTTTCATAATCTTGAATGATACCCAATAGTCCTTCAAAGAAAGTATGAAAAGATAAGGAGAAAATATATCACCTTGATGAATGCCTCTTGTTGGAGTAATTTGATTCGACTCAAAACTCGTTAGAAAAATGTTTTTATCATGATTTTGATGATTTTGTTTAAATGAGTTTTTAAACCAAAACAATGTTCCTAAATATTGTTCAAATACTCCCGATTGTTTTAAAATATTTTTACTAATTTTTCGAGTATTTCTTGAAATTTATTTTCGATAAAAATTGGACAACAATTCTATTTCATGCTCGACAATGTCGCCCTATAGGGCAACCCGTACTGTGTTGAGTTTTGAAATAGAAAAAAGGGACGGAGGGAAAAATAAGGGGGGTGACCGGTCGACCTCCCGACCGGTCGGCCTCGGGCGACCGTGCACTGGGAACTCCCCTCGAAGAATAGATTTCTCTGTTTCTAATTTTTAGCACCTCCAACCCAAATCAACATAGGGTCGACCGGTCGAACCCCGTCGACCGGTCCCCTATGCATTTTTCGTGAAAATCACATTTCAAACTTATCTCTGCGCGACCGGTCGCACACCTCTTTTGGACAACAAACTATCCGTTGCATTTTCGAATGACTTTTCCCTAATTTGAGGGATTGATTTCTAACACTATAATCTTGATTTTAAATTGTTTCTTTTGCGAAAATACTCCCCAAGGAGGAGCCTATGTCCGGAAATTAAGCTAAGACCTCTCCTATAAATTGAGGCTTCATTCAAGCAACAAGATATAACACAATATACAAGCAAAGAGCATACAAGCAAACACATTCATATCTTGTTGTATTAGCCTAAGTACTTTCACTTGCACACTCTTGAGGTCTAGGCTTTTGATTCTTGATTACACTTGCACTCAATCTTTGTATTGTTATTATAGAGTTGTAATCTTGAATTTTGTCCATCATCCAAAACAAGATATCCTTGTTGTTGTTCTTGTGGTAAGAGCACACTTGGGTGATCTTAGGTGTTGAAGAGTGTGGTACTCTTCATAGGTGTTGAAGGAAGATTGTGGTAATCTCCTTGAAGGTGTTGTAAGAGGATTGTGGTAATCCTCAAGGTGGTGTTGTATTAATTTTGGTAATTAATAAAATTTCTTTTTTTTTTCGAAATCCATCTCGGAGATACTGGGGTGGTAGTAGATTAGGCCCTAGGTAGGTTGAACTACTATAAATCGTCGTGTGTTGTTTATTTTCCGCACTTATAGCTTTTATCTTTGCTTGTTCATTCGAAAAAGAGGACAAAATCAAAACCGGGATAATCTATTCACCCCCTCTAGATTGTCGTAGCCACTTGGACTAACAAGTGGTATCAAAGCCAAACTCTTTGGCTAGCTCGTTGCGAGTAAAGAGGAAAGATCCATGGCTACGAATGAAGCTTATCTCACCACCGGCGCCTCCACCAACCAGCCACCACTATTCGACGCCAACAACTACGTATTTTGGAAAGACCGTATGTAGTGCTTTCTACAAGGGTGCGGGTTCGACATTTGGAATGTGGTCATTGAAGGAGTTGCTCAACCAACCAAGAAATTAGAGGATGGCATTGGCTCTTAAACCTTTCAAGGAGTTCGATGAAAATGACAAGAAGGCTTTCTCTCTAAACGGTAAGGCGTTAAACATTTTGCATTGCTCTCTTACCGCCACCGAGTATAATCGCATAAGAGGCATAAGGTCGGCACATGAAGTTTGGGAAAAATTGGAGACAATATATGAAGGGACAAAGAAGGTCAAACAAGCAAGAAAAAACCATGCTTGTTAAAGACTTTGAAAATTTCAATATGCATGATGGTGAAAGCATATCAAAGATGGTGGAAAGGCTTGACAACATTGTCAATCCTCTTGTGGCCCTTGGCAAAGTCATCTCCGAAGAAGACAAGGTGACTAAAGTATTGAATGCACTTCCGGCTCATGGTCCGAAAAGGTGATGGCAATTACGGAAGCATAAAATCTTGAGACACTCAAGTTCGACGAGCTCATCGGGAATCTCCTCATCTACGAAGTCTATCTCAAGGAGAGGAAAAAATTCCAAACCATCCATCACTTAATCGGGTATGCAAAATATTCCTAAAGGTCTTGCATCTTCTTCTAATAATTCATATTATGATAATGATGAGGATGATGAGGAGACGGCCGCACTTGTCCTGGAAATTTGCAAAATTTGTGAATAAAAATAAGGCAATAAAACCAAGAGACAACTCGTGTTTTAAATGCGGAAAATCCAGACACTTTATAGCCGATTGCCCAAAACTCGAAGAGGAGGAACAAAAGAAGAAAAAGCCTTTTCCGAAAAAGAAGGCTCTAAATGCGGATGTCAAAACTTGGGATGAGCTACTTGCAACATCCGACGAGGAAGGTGAAACCGAACATGGTCTTATGGCCATAGACGATGAAAATAATGAGGTACGCTCTAACTCCTCTACCTCCTCCTTAGTTGATGAATTGCAATGTGATTTTGATGAATTGCAAATTGAATTTCAAAATTTGATTGTTAAATACAAGACTTTGAAAAAGGAGCATAAAGAGCTTAAACTTGAAAAGAAAAAATTATTTACTTCTTATGAATCTCTTGATAAAGCTCATGCTATTACTCTTACTAGAGTCCATACTCTTGAAACCGAAAAATAATCGCTCACCAATGATCTTGAATGTTTAAAAAAGGATGTGCATCGTTTTAACATAAGTACGGACAAAGTTACAAAAATTTAGATGCACAAAAATTTTTAGATGCACAAAGAGGTTGAGCGTTCCAAATTAGGACTTGGTTATAAACCTTTTTAACCTATTTCTAAGAAAAATGACCAAGTTCCGACTTTTGTTCGTGCTAGTAGTGCCCATAATCTCATTTGTTTTTATTGTGGTAAAGTTGGTCATTATGTTGCTCATTGTAAATTGAAGAACAACTTTAGCTTTGTTTGGAGACCCAAAGGTCTCAAGACTAACCCCATAGACCCCAAGATTATAGGGTACCTAAAAATGGTTCATTTGTAGGTAATAGGAGCTATAACAACCATGGAGGATTCAAAATGGACAGCGGGTGTTCACGCCATATGATCGAAAAGAGAGAATTTTTACCAACACCAAGCTCCAAGAAGAGGGTATGGTCATGTTCGGAATGGCAAAGAAAGAATTCTTGGAAATGGAGAAATTGGTAACTCTTCTTTCTCTCTTAGTAATGTTCTTTTAGTAGAAGGGCTTAAGTTTAATTTGATAAGTTTTAGCCAACTTTGTGATTCAAATTATAATGTTGTTTTTAATAAAAAAATGCCTTATTCTTAAAAATGATGAAATTATTTGTGAAGCAAATAGAAAAGATAATCTTTACAAAATTTGTACTAGTGATTTGGTTAGTCAAATGTTTCTTGTCTTGTCGCCAATAATGATTTAACGAGTTTATGGTATAGGCGACTTGGACATGTTGGATACAAGAAATTGAAAAATATTTACAAAAACCAACATGTAAAAGACTACCCAAATTGAATTTTGAAAATCTTGGCTTATGTGACACTTGTCAAAAAGAACAAATTAGTTAAGAGTAGTTTTAAGCCCAAAATAAAATTTCCACAACCAAGCTTTTACAACTTCTTCATTAGATTTGTATGGGAATATTGGTACGGCAAGTCTAAGTGGAATACATTACACTTTCGTTATTGTCGATGATTTTTCTAGATATACTTGGGGTTTTTTTCTTGCAAATAAAAGCGATGCCGTTAATGAGTTTGTTAAGTTGTGTAGACTTATTGAGAATGAAAAAGAAGATACTATTAAGTCTATTCGAAGTGATCTGGGTGGAGAATTTGATGGCGAATTTAGAGTCTTTTGTGAAACCAAGGGATATGCACATAATTTTTCGGCTCCAAGGACACCTCAACAAAATGGAGTAGCCGAGAGGAAGAATAGGACTCTTCAAGAGATGAGTAGGTCCATGCTTAATGAATTTTCACTTCCAAAATATTTTTGGGCCGAAGCCGTAAGTATCGCTTGCTATGTCATTAATCGAGTTTATATTCGTCCTAAAATGAATAAAACTCCATATGAGCTTTGGAAAGGAATAACTCCAAATATTAGTTATTTCAAAATATTTGGATGTAAGTGCTTTATTTTGAATACTATGGATCAATTGGACATACTTGATCCTAAGGCCGATGAAGGAATATGGGGTATTCAACCAAGAGCAAAGCATATCGGGTTTATAATAAGACTAACATGGTTGTTGAAGAATCTATTCATGTAAAATTCAATGAAGCCTTGGGTGTTGAAAGGATACCCAATGATGATAGTAATGAAGAAGATGTTATTGAACCCATTGTTCAAAATGATGCTCAAAATGATCAACCTTCTACCTCAGTGATCAACCATCCACTTCAAACGTTCCTCAAGAAGACAAAGGTGATACTTGGATCTTCCCGTGGCATTGAAATTTAAAGGAGATCACCCAAAAGATCTTATTATTGGTGATCCCCTTGATAAAGTGATGACCAAGAAAATTTGCCGAAAAGCTCTTATATCTCAAAAAGAGCCTAAAAATGTTAAGGAGGCTATTGAAGATGAGGATTGGTTTTTGGAAATGCAAGAGAGTTGAATCAATTTGAAAGAAATGATGTATGAGAATTAGTACCTTGTCCTCCATCTCAAACGATTATTGATACAAAATGGGTATTCCTAACAAACTTGATGATCAAGGCAACATTGTCCGAAATAAGGCAAGGTTAGTAGCTCAAGGGTATTGTCAAGAAGAAGGTATTGATTATGATGAAACATTTGCACCGTAGCACGTTTAGAAGCTATTCGTATTTTGCTTGCCTATTCTTGTTTTAAAAATTTCAAGCTTTACCAAATGGATGTTAAATCCTCATTTTTAAATGATTTTATTCAAGAAGAAGTCAAAGTAAAACAACCTCCGGGCAACAAATGTCAAAATTGACAAAGATGAGAAATGCAAGACGTGGATGAATCAAAGTATCGAGGCATGATTGGTAGTTTACTTTATTTAATCGCAAGTAGACCAGGACATTCTTCATGCCGTATGCCTATGTGCTCGTTTTCAAAGCAATCCCAAAGAATCTCATATGAGTGCCGTTAAAAGAATATTTCGATATTTGAAAGGTACTATTCAATATGGTTTATTTTATCCAAAGAATGAAAATTTTTCTCTTAAAGGTTATAGTGATTCGGACTATGCGGGTAATATTGATGATCGTAAGAGTACTTCCGGATCATGTCAATTTTTGGGCGATTGCTTAGTCTTTTGGTTTTCAAAGAAACAAAATTGTGTTTCACTTTCAACAGCCGAAGCCGAATATATTTCCGCAGCTTTTTGTTGTACTCAACTTCTTTGGATGAAATAAACCTTAGCTGATTACAAATGTTCTTTTGAAAATGTTCCTATCTTTTGTGATAACATTTCCGCTATAAATTGCTCAAAACCCGGTTCATCATAACCGTACTAAACATATTGAGATTCGACATCATTTTCTAAGGGATTGTGTTTCTAAACGAAAAATTGAGATATCTTTCGTACCATCTCAAGATCAATTGGCGGACATTTTTACAAAACCGCTATCTTCCGAGACTTTTGCGTCAATACGAGCTCGGTTAGGCATAATGCATATTGAATGAGGTTTACGTTTGCATTTTGCACGTTTTTAAAACTTAGGGGCGAAAAATCAGATTTTTGGTTCAAACTTCAATTTTGCAAAACAGAATGAACCAATGGGTCGATCGGGAGGTGAGGCCGACCCGTAGCCATGCCCTCGACCGGTCGCCCACACCTCCGACCGGTCGCTTGCTGCAATTTTTTGGTTAAAATCCCCTCTGTTCTCAGACTTAGCCATTTTGGCTCATTTTGTCCATTTCGTCCCTTTTGCAAATTGCACACAAATTTCACTTCAAATTTGTTTTATTGCATTCATTTTATATCTTGGACTTCATTAGGCTCGATTATCATCATCATTGCTCATCTTTACCAATTAAATGGTAAGAATTCTACTCTCTTAGCTCAATTGGGTTGAACCTCGAGTTTTTAACTTATGTGTCATTTTCTTGATGCTAGTTTCATATGATTGTGATGAGCTCATTAATTGTTGTTGTATGAATGTTGTTTGAATTGATTTGGTGATGAAAGTTTTTGGCTTGATTACATTTACAAGGGCCCTATACAACTTCTTCTATTTTTCACGCCCGCAAAGTGTTCGATGAAATGTCGCAAAGAAAATTTCAACGTTTACATGACTCTTATGCTTTCAAATGTCTTATATACTTATTGAGATCATGTCTTGCCAATCAAACGAGCTTATGGATTTCAAATGATTAATTTCTCCCATTTCGATTTGGATTCTACGCCTCTATTCTTAAAAACGGTTGATAACTTGACTCTTTGGCGCACTTTGATCTACATGTATGATGTTTTTTATCATCCTAACATTCTTTTTGATGATTCCAAAAGGGGAGAAACAGAAAATTGGCTCATTGGCTCAAAGAAGTAATAAAAGCTCACGAAAGAAGCTATAAGCCATGGCTTCTTAAAGCCATAAGTTGTGAAGTATACTTAGTCCATTGAATGTATTATGGACTTATTTGCATGGATTATGAGTATTTTTCACAGGGGGAGCTTCTAAGCTCATGATGTTTATGTTTATCTTGTAAAAGCTTATGCTTCCAGCATATGTAATAATTCTTCTTGATGTGCTTGTTGATAGGGGACGCTTTTGTAAAATGTTCTTGAAAATCTTAACTCCCTTTTTTAACGATAGTTTTATCCTTGGCCAAAAAAGTGCTTTGTTTTCAAAATCGTCCTCTTGAAAATTATTTTGGTTTGTAATCATAAAAAAGGGGGAATTTGTTAGAAAAATGTTTTTATCATGATTTTGATGATTTTGTTTAAATGAGTTTTTACACCAAAACAATGTTCCTAAATGTTGTTCAAATACTCCCGATTGTTTTAAAATATTTTTACTAATTTTTCTGGAGTATTTCTTAAAGTTTATTTTCGATAAAAAATTGGATAACAATTGTTTCATGCTCGACCGGTCGCCCTATAGGGCAACCCGTACAGTGTTGAGTTTTGAAACAAAAAGGGACGGAGGGAAAAATGAGGGGCGACCGGTCGGCCTCGGCGACCGGTGCCTAGGAACTCCCCTCAAAGAACAAACTTCTCTTTTCTAATTTTTAGCACCTCCAACCGGTCAACATAGGGGTCGACCAAATTGGACCCCCGTCGACCGGTCCCCCTGTGTATTTTTCGTGAAAATCATATTTCAAACTTATCTCAGTCACGGCCGCACACCTCTTTGGGATGACAAACTATCCGTTGCATTTTGGACAACTTTTCCTAATTTGTAGGATTAATTTCTAACAGCTATAATCTTGATTTTAAATGGTTTCTTTTTGCGTAAAATCACTCCCCAAGGAGGAGCCTATGTCCGAAATTAAGCCAAGACCTCTCCTATAAATAGAGGCTTCATTCAAGCAACAAGATACAACACAATATACAAGCAAAGAGCATACAAGCAAACACATTTATATCATGTTGTATTAGCTTGTACTTTCACTTGCACACTCTTGAGGTCTAGGCTTTTGATTCTTGATTACACTTGCACTCAATCTTTGTATTGTTATTATAGAGTTGTAATCTTGAATTTTGTCCATCATCCAAAACAAGATATCCTTGTTCTTTTTTCTTGTGGTAAGAGAACACTTAGGTGATCTTAGGTGTTGAAGAGTGTGGTACTCTTTATAGGTGTTGAAGGAAGATTGTGGTAATCTCCTTGAAGGTGTTGTAAAAGGATTGTGGTAATCCTCAAGGTGTTGTTGTATTAATTTTGGTAATTAATAAAATTTCTTTTTATTTTTCAAATCCATCCCGTAGATCTTTGGGGTGGTAGTAGATTAGGCCTAGGTGGGTTGAACTACTATAAATCGTCGTGTTTTGTTTATTTTCCGCACTTATAGCTTTTATCTTTTCTTGTTCATTCGAAAAAGAGGGCAAAATCTGAAAAATTGGGATAATCTATTCACCCCCTCTAGATTATCGTAGCCACTTGGACTAACAAAAACCACCATGGATCACTCTATAGCGCACAATGAAATACATAACATGATAAGATTGACCGATTTAGAGTTAAAGCCAAGTTCAAAAATATACCTCGAAGAAAAGGCCATTCGATTCTGTCATAGGCTTTGCTCATGTTGATTTTTAATGCTGCCATCCCAGTTACTCCTTGTCTTTTCCTCTTCAAGTAATGATTAATTTCAAAAGCCACAAGGATGTTGTCGGAGATGAGAAGATTTGGAACGAAAGCACTTTGGGATTCTAATATCACATTAGATAAAACCACCTTCAGTCTGTTAGCTAAAGATTTCGAGATCACCTTAGAGATAACATTACACAATGCAATAGGCCTTAGATCCATAATCACCTCTGAATTTTTCTTTTTTGGAATTAATACAATATCATTCAATCCTTTTGGAAATACGCATTGATTCGAAATTGTAAATAAGCTTTTGTGACCTCCTTTTCTTCAAATCCCAAAACTTTTGATAGAACGCTAGATTCAAACCATCTGGGCCCGATGATTTATCTGGTGCATAGAGAAAATGGCCGACTTAATCTCGTATTCTGAGAAGGGATCCAATAGCATTAGATTCTGCTCATGAGTAATTCTGTTTCTAACCAAATTTAGAATTCCATCCAAATCAACATCCTGCGAAGAATATAGCTGTGAAAAATATTGGAAGATATGATCCCCGAGACCATTGCTCCAATCCAACATATTCCCAGATTGGCCTCAAAGTTCCGAGATTTCATTTGTTCTCTTCCTCATTGACGCATTTGCATTAATTGTTTTTTGTTTTCACGTCCCCTCCTTTAAGATAGTAAAGTTTTGATCTTTGTTTTCATAAATCCTCCCGTTGAGTCAATAACGAACTGTAAGTTTTTTGGGCATTTACATATTCCGCCTCTAGCTGTGCATCCCTTTTCCCTCTAAGCCATTTTAATTTCTTCGTCACCTCTCTATCCACTTGTTGAAATATTTCCTCAAATTATCCCCCCCCATTCTTGAGATTAACTCCAAGGATATCCAATCTTTCCACCAATGCATACCCAACACTATCCTCCCAACACTTCTGAACGACATTATGATAATCTCTTTCCCGCAACCATGCATTTTCAAAACGAAACTTGAATGTTTTGTGAATAAACTGGGATTGACCCAAATCAAGAACGAGGGGAGTGATCGAACAAGCTTCTTCCAAGTTCCAAACAATATAATTATGAATCATTGAAACCCAATCTTGAGAGGCTAAAGCACGGCTGTCGAGCCAATCTCCCACCCATAGGGGTATCACGACCCCTCTCCCATGTGAAGGGGTATCCAATCATACCCAAATCCATCAAATTACAGTCATCAATAACTCCCATGAACCCCGTAAAAAGCCATTGAGGATGAAACTTACCTCCTTTCTTCTATGTTGGAAAACGAAGATCATTGAAATCTCCTATTATGCACCACGGTAGTGGAAGACGATCACTCAACCTCCGAAGGAAATTCCATGAGTCCCTCCTTCGATTCCACTGGGGTATCCATAAAAACCAGATTAAATACCATGGAGCCGAGTTACTAAGCATTACTTCAATATCAATATGTGTAATACCCACTTAATATTTGATATTTATTATCTTTTATGATGTAATTTATAATATTAAAACTAGTATTGTCATTAGTCTCAACATTTCTTCCTAAGATATTATTGTTGGCCTCGCTATCAATCCAATTTTATTCAAACTCATTCAATAGTCCATTATATATTTTGTTTTATCAAAGCTCAAAACGCATTTATATAAACTCGAGTTCCACTAAATATGTAATATATGTTAATGTTGTTGTTGTTGTTATTATTATTACTATTATTATTATTATTATTATTATTATTATTATTATTATTTTATTCGTTTGTATAAGTAAGTTATGGTTGATTTATATTTTTATAAAGTATTATATAGTTTAACAAAGATATTGTAAGTTGAGATGAGATTTTATATGAATTTTTAATCACAAGCAAATTTCCCAGGGCTATAGCTAATAATTCCTCCAATTTCTCACATAATTCAACTAGTTTGAAATTTCTAATAATAATTTGTCTCATGAGAACAGTTATAGATGGCTTCCAACACCAAGTTTTTTTTTATCCCCACGTTTTTCGAAGAAGTTGGAGTTTGCAATAATATAACTCATCCCTTATTTTTCTCTCAAGAAATGATATATATGTTAAATAAATTTTATTTAATTTTTTTGTTATTTTTCATTTTATTTTTAATGATAAACATATATTTTATAAAAATAATTATATATATAGTTATTGTTATTATTGTTATATATATATATATACGATTTATATACATAAACGTTTAGTTGGGAGGAGTTTTTATGGTGCCCATTTATCTATTATATATTGATAATTATATTCTTTGTATTTGTCTTATAAATATATTTATATGTAACTTACATAATTATATGTATTATATCTATCAATTAGATAGTTTCAATTTTCAAACTCTTTTGGATAAGCTAATCAGTAATCCCGATAATTTATTTCAATTGTTAATCAATTTATTTTATCACTTTTATAATAATATATATAATAAATATATGTATTTTATTTAATTGTATCGATCATGGATTCTTTTTTTCAAATTTCAAAAACTCAATTAAGATAAGTCTCAATCCCTAATGATGTGGAACATTATTCAAGACTTCACCCACGTTTCAACAAATAGGAGATTTCGGATAAATTTCCTCCCCTCTTTTCCTCTCACGTTCAACAAATCTTAACAGAATAAAAGTCATACCTCTTATTCTCCTTTTTTTTTATTCACAACACACTATACAATAATTTCGACCCATTTTTCCAGTTTATTTTCAAGTCTCTGCTCAAGAAAATAATAAAAAGAACGAAAGGAGTTTTTGCAAACATTAATTGGACACGGGGGCGTAGCTGTGGGGTGTGCCACCCCGCCCCAAGACACCCCAAATTTTTTTGTCCCGTTTTTTTCAGTGGAAAAAAATGAAAAAAAAAAAAATATGTGTTTTTTTAAGGGGAAAAATTAATTGAGCTAATGGGAAATATGGGGAAAATTTTTTGGGCTAGGGGTAACTAATGGTCGGCACGCCCGATTGGACATGTATGTTTTACGTATGCGTGAATGTGTGCATATGTGCGCCCGGTGTGGGGGTGATATTGAACGTCGCTACCGGACTCACGGAGGAAATGGGGCAAATGACGGCGGAAATGGTGATTGGCCGATGGAGAAGATGAGGTGCGTGTGAATCGCGGTGTGTGTGTGCGGGGTGGAAGCGTGGTTTTCCGCTAGTAGAGGCTCGGTCGTCGAGGCCGGGTAGGGGGAGAAAGAAGAAAAGTTGATTGTAAAAGTTAATTGTCCATGAATTTTCGGACGTGAATTTGAGTTTAGAGACCAGGGACTTTGTTTTGAGAATTCAATAGGAGTTTGGTCTTGGTTGTAAAATTTAGACTTTTCATTTGAGTCCATTAACTTTCAATTAAGCCCTAAACCCAAATCAATGTTTCGCCATTTTTCAATTTAGCCCCCAGAGCGCTTCAATTTCATCCTAAATTCATTTTCAACTTTTTAAAACCTTCAATTTAGCCCATAAGGACCAAAGTATACTTTAAAAATTTTTGGTTTAGCCCCACAATGTTTCAATTTGGTCCAAAATCCTGAATTTATTTCTGTTTCTTTCAAATTGCCCCGAAAACATATATTTTTGGTCAAATTTCTTCTATTAAGAGCCTTAGGCTATTACATAAGTACTTTTACTACAAGTTAGAATTTAAAATTTATTTCCAAACACCTAATTATGTCAATACGTATTGTAGGTGGCGAGAACCGAACCATTATGACGTTTATTTGCCCGTTCAAGCATCGTTGCATTTAACTACTAATCGAGGTAGGGATTTCTTTACACTTTTTAAGTGTTAATTTAATTGTCCTTGTTAAATGTGTATATACATGATTTCATGAATTATTTACATACAAATGTGTTTTTAATAGTTGAATTTGATGTGAATATTATACGTGAAATTTTATATTATTATTTGTGTACAATGGCAAAGTAGGCTTCGGCCAATGGCAAAGTATATATGTGGCTTCGGCCAGTGGTAAAGTATATGTGTGGCTTCGGCCAATGGCAAAGTATATGTGTGGCTTCGGCCAATGGCAAAGTATATGTGATGGCAAAGTATATGTGTGGCTTCGGCCAATGACAAAGTATATGTGATGGCAAAGTATATGTGTGGCTTCGGCCAATGGCAAAGTATATGTGTGGCTTCGGCCAATGGCAAAGTATATGTGTGGCTTCGGCTAATGGCAAAGTATATGTGATGGCAAAGTATATATGTGGCTTGACCGATGGCAAAAGTATATGTGTGGCTTCGGCCAATGGCAAAGTATATGTGTGGCTTCGGCCAATGGCAAAGTATATGTGTGGCTTCGGCCAATGGCAAAGTATATGTGATGGCAAAGTATATGTGTGGCTTCGGCCAATGACAAAGTATATGTGATGGCAAAGTATATGTGTGGCTTCGGCCAATGGCAAAGTATATGTGATGGCAAAGTATATGTACTTGAATTCATTAAATTATGCTATTTTATATTTAATTTGGATAATTAGAATCCCTACTGAGTATGTGTTACTCACCCCTTATTATTCTAACTATTTTCAGATTAAATGGGTGGATGCGCTGCCGATGTTGGGGATAGCCGAAGACTTTACACTTTAGTTATTTAACTTTTTGAATTGTTGACTGATTTTCAAATTTAAACAAATGTAACGTACTATCTCTTACTTTATTATAATATTACTAATATTTTTTTAATCTTAGCTAATACTCTAATGTTGTTTATTTTAGAACTATTTTTGATATTTATTCTAAACTCCATTATTGCTTCCGCTTGAGTTATCTATTTTATTTTAAAATATAAAAAAAGGGTAAGTGGCGCAACGAAACTTTTATAATTAAATTATGTTTTATAAAATCGAGTAGCGCAATGGCGAAAGTGTGATGGATTATTGGATTTATTAATAAAAATAGTACCATTTATTTTTTTGACGTGTCTTATTCGTTCGCATTTAAATATACTTTATTATTACTATATAAAAAAAAATTAAATGCATTTTTATTTTAGTAACGCTAATAAAAAAAAATCTTTATAAAAACTAGGCGTTACAATATGGTTTAAGGAAAACTCAATAACTTGGCAACACTATCATCTTTCTAAAATATAACAATACCTCCAATGTGCCCTATACAGTTAATAGAAATCACCCCGTCGTATTTTAATTTATTAAGAATCGTTCAACCCAATTCTTGTGTATCATAGTCTCAATCAAGAAAATAAAAGTGGGCCATTTAGCTTAGACTAGGTCCATAAAATTTGAACTGTCGTGTGGTTGCCAAGCCCACGACGGTTCCAACATAAGGAACTCATTTCTTCAAGGTGGGCTTGGACTCCATGGCCCACCTCTAGTCTCTTTTTTTTTTTTGTACCGAAGCACAAAGTGATTTTGGGCCTTGAGTTAAAAAAAATCCCAACATGGAATTTTCATTAACCCTAGATTGTTTAATACGCCGCCGCTTTTTATCGATATAGAATTAATTGCTCAACATCGCTCCATTATCTTCTCGCATGCATGATTATGGGATTGACATATCCATTTGCTAAATACACATTGTAATCGTCCCTCTTTCCCCGATTGCCTCCCTTAACCATGCTCTTACCTTTTTCTCGGGAATTATTCTCCTAAAAATCCGCTATCAATTCATCTCTCGGCCGTAATTGCCTTTTCAAACTCATAACCGCTCGCACACCATCGAACTTATTTTTCGGCGAATTATTTGAGCCAACTATTGCCTAAAGACACAAATTGGTTACGACTAGGAGCTCACAACCATGTCCCATATGCTCACAATAGTCGTGCTCGGAGAATCGTATAACTTTACAAAAAACTTCTCCGAATGACCAATATGGCCACAAAAAAAAGGTTGGCAAACATTCATACTTGAAGTTAATCCAAACCTAGTCCCCTCCCGATTTTTTTTTATTTTCATTCTCCTTTTAATCGGTTTGGATATCAAAGTTAACTCGATGCGCATTTAATTTTTCCATCCTACTTCAAAATTTTTGGGTCACTTTCCACATACTCACCAATAAAATCACCAATGTCCTTTGCAATCTTTTCCGACATAAAGCCCACCGACAAGTCAAAAATCAGTACCCACATAGCGTATTGAATAACAACACTTTTGAAGGTTGTTCCCAATCTCAAGTCTCTTTGTTAAAAGGAGCATATTATCAAATGTCCACGGGCCATTTGCTTCTATTCTCTGCACATCCATTTCGTGAAAAGATCAAACAAATACATATTAGGACTCAATTCCTTAATCATAACACCTTTGATAGGCCGCCATAGAGATGCCGAGTATTTTCATCGCCATAAAATTGACAATTCGGTAATGAGCGACGCCCTACCGGGAGACCATCGAAATTCACTTGCAACTTGTTCAAGTTCTTGTTATCTAGAACCAAACCACTTATTCTTCATCTTCCAAATGTTGGTACAAATCTTCTAAGGAGGATCCCATGATGACACCGAATAAGAAATAATAAAAAACTAAATCGAGAACTTGCCACAAAGACAAAACAAATCCTTAACCCGCCATAGAGATAAGACTCTTTGCAATACATTTCTTGTACTTTAACCGCTTTAGCTATATCTTATATCACGGGAGGATGGCTGGAAAAACAGGTAAGCATATGAGAAGCGAGCTCCATTGAACTCGAAAAATTGCTTTTTTATTCTAGTTCATTAAATGATCATTTCTATAAAGTTGCCATTTTTCTAAATTTCCCGGAAATCCAAAGGTCTTTGCGTTTCTCACATGAAAATGGAAGACTAGTAGATGAAAATGATAAGGGCAATATTGATGTTCCTATCTACAAGTGGACACCATTTTAATTTCTTATTATTTACAACACGTTATCAACATGAGTTATTGCTCAATCGAGAAAAGATTTGTGCATTTCAAGTTTGAATTTCTTCGTACTAATTTATATTTATTTCCTTTGTAGAAAAATTGCCGATTTTTAAAAGCAAAAAAATCTAGATCCTTGACACCACGAGCAATAATTATCTATCATGGTGTCTAGATGTTAAATTGCACCTCCAAGGTCAAGATTTGCCAAAATATTGAACCATGTGAAAATTTAAGAGGTCAATATAAAAGATGAAGCAAATGCAATGATATTTATACGCCATTATCTTCTTGATGATTTGACAAAATGAATATATACAAATCGAAAGGCCTTCGAGCTCTTGTAAAAGCTCAAAGATAGATTTGTTCACACCAGAATGGTGATACTTTCACATGCACAATATTATTAGCAACAATCGAGGTTGCGGGACTTTAAGTCCATTGCCAACTATAATTTGACATTATTCAAAATTGAGTCCCGAATGGCTTTTCGTAGGACAAAACTGTCGAATATGATAATTGGAGAATATATTCTCCATAATGCATGAATCAAACATTGTGCTACAACAACATTACGCATAATGTCAATTCAAGACATATTCTGAATTGATCTCGATTTTCTCACGATCGAAAAAAAGGTGAACTTTTATTAAAAAATCACATTTTGCGATCTTCGGGTAGACGTGTTCAACGGTTCGGAACCGCCAATTTAAAAATTGGGAGGGGTGGAACCGAAACCTAACCATTCTAAACAAAGTTTTTGGTTCCAATTCGAATCGCTAGTTTATGAACCGAGCCCAATTTTGATTTTTTGTTTTTTTTTAATTTTCAATATTTAAATAAATTAAAAACTCATGAAAGAATCAAAATTGAGTAAGAAAAATTGACTTTATTGCTTTAAAAGTAAAATTACAACTTACAAATTGCAACTTTATTAAAAATAATTGACAATACAATTTAAGTTACAAAGTACAAATGAAAAATTCTAAGATATTAAAATTTCAAAGTACAATTTATAAATAAAATTACAAGTTACTACAATTTAGTATAAAATTTAAAATATAAAGTAGAAAGCACAAAGAAGAAAAAAAAGAAAAAATTACCTACGTATCCTCGTAGAGAATCAAAACCTACGTAGTTCTCTTTACCTTTTACTTACCTTAGGGAAGTGATTGGGTGACAATGTGATTGTTCAATCATTTTGTGAATCATTGCTTGATCTGTTATCAATAGTGTCACTTTCTTCCTTCTTCTTCATCAAAATCAGTTTGTTGATCACGTAGCTCGGCTTTTGTTCAATCTTAGTGCTTGATTTTCTAGATTTTCTACTGTTAATCTAGATCATCTAGCATCCAAAATATAACATCCCTCAGTAAATGCTTGCTCCACAGAAACGATATAGGTAGGAACAACTAATATCTCCTATGCCACATTGCCTTAGAAGTGGTAAATCCTAATATATTTGGGTTATGACATGATCGCTTAAGACAACCGGGAATAACTATGATGCGAAGGATTATTGAACACATTAATGAACATCCATTAAAAAAGACGAAGATGCGATGTCCAACGAATATTTACGTGAATCGTGTTCACAAGGAAAACTCATTACTAAATCTTCCATGAAAAAAGTTGATTACAAATCACCATCATTTTTACAACGTATTCATGATAATATTTGCGGACATATACATCCTCCAAGTGGACCATTTTAATATTTCATGTACGGATGGGAATTTCAACCCGACCCACGGATACCCACTCTGTGACTCGCGACCTGTTTCAGTCAGGTATTACTTTTCGCCATGAAATACCCGACGTCTATATTATTTATTATATTTAATATATATTTTGTATATATAATATATATATAATATAATTTTTATCTTTTAATATTATACCTAATATTTATAAATTTGAAAATAATTATTTTGTAAAGAATATTTTATAAATATATTAAAAATAAATATTTTATTCCTTTTATTTCATTTTTTCTATTTAAATTTATTTAATGTGGGGCGGGGACAGTCGACCCGCCCGCCCATCGGCCCACCGATGGGTCGACCCGTCTCACCCCATTCTACGAGACGGGCGGGTCCGGGTATCTAGATACTCGCCCGTTCCATTGCCATCCCTAATTTCATGGTCCTAATAGATGCATAACGTAGATGGTCACATGTATGCTTATTATCTACTAGAAATATATCATTTGCTCGATTATTAGCATAAATTATAAAACTTGAGCACATTTTTTTGATTATCCTATCAAGAATATAAGGACAGATAATGTCGGAGAATTTACGTCATAACGTTTTGACAAATATTTTGCCGCATGACCGGGAAATAATGTTGAATACTTAGTAGCACATGTTCATACTCAAAATGGGTTAGCGAATTCCGATTAAACGAGTTTAAATCATTGTTCGTACATTATTAATGAGATCAAAGCTCACGAGTGCAATACGGGGTCATGCAATATTGCATGCATCAACACTTATTAGATTACGCCCCACGCTTATCATATGCGCCTTTTAATGCAATTAACTCTTGGTTTTGAGCCAAATATTTTGCACCTACGCACTTTCGGTGTCTTTGTGCAGTGCCGATTCCACCACCTCGAGTACAAAAATGGGTCTAGAACGTAGACTTTGTATATACGTTGGATTTGACTCTCCGTCAATTATTCATTCGGTATTTGGAACCAATGACGGAGATTTATTCACCACTATTTTTGCAGATTGGCATTTTGATGAGACAATATTTCCATCAATGGGAAGGGATAAAACTATTTTAGATAAACAAAACCAGGTTGAGAGTATCTCCGGAATGAACAAAGTCTATCCCATTTAGGTCCACATACTTCGCATGTGAAAGTGAGGTGAATAAAATCATTCATTTGCAAAATATTGCTAATAGACTTCCTGGATGCAATTAACGATGCTAGCAAAGCCATGAAGTCTCATATTCGGCGGCAAATGCTCCAAAGGATTATTATTCTTGATGAACATAAGAAAATGATCGATGATAACCCACGGCAAAAAACTTGGTAGATATATTGGCTCAAAAGATACTTGTTCTTAGAAAAAGAAATGGGAGAGTTGATACTAAGGACCATGTTATGTTATAGATGAATCAGATAGTCTAAGATCTCGGAAAATTTACAAAATTCGATAGCACCTAAATCCCATGAGCTATTGAAATGAAATATGGGATCAAAATAAAATAATTATTGACAATAATTTTGTATTCTCGGTTGCTCAAGAAATTATGGATGATGATTGGGATAATGGACCATGCTCTATAATGGAATGCCGTCAAAGGTCCGATTCACCTGTATGGGAAGAGATAATAAAATCGAGTTAGCTTCCTTAGAAAAACAAAATGTATTTGGGCAAATTGCTCGAACTCCAAACAATGTAAATCCCATTAGATATAAATAGGTATTAGTTCGAAAGAGAAAAGAGAAAAATGAAGTCGTGAGATATAAAGCCTGACTTGTGGCTCAAGAATTCTCATAGACACCTAGGATTGATTATGATGAAACTTATTCACCGGTGATGGATAGAATCACATTCGTATTCTTATCGCATATGGTTGTCCATGAGAATTTGGACATGCCTCTATTGGATGTTGTGATGGCATATCTACATGGTTCACTAGATTCTGATATTTACATGAAAATTCCGGATGTATACAAAATGCAAAATCACATACTCCCCAACTATACTCGATCAAATTACAAAGGTCATTGTATGGGTTAAAGCAATCCTGGTCGCATGTGGTATCATAGACTTAACGAATACATTTCTACGGAAGGTTGCAAACACAATATCATTTGCCCATGTGTTTTTATTATCGTGTCGATCGGATTTACTAGCATTGCGGATATGTCGATGATATAAATTTGATTGGCACCCACGAAGAATTATCTAATATTGTTGAATATCTAAAGAAAGATTTTGAGGTTAGAGATCTTGGAATAACTAAATTTTTTCTTCAACTAGAGCATAAAGATAATGGGATACTTGCCCACCAATCTACCTACACTAAACGAATACTCAAATGATTTAATATGGGCAACGTTCATCCTTTGAGTACCGCTAGGTCGTGCACAATTTAGATCCGGAGAAAGATCTGTTCCACCCAAAAGAATCCGATGAAGAAATTCTAGGTCCTGAAGTGCATTATCTTAATGCTATTGGAGCATTAAAGTATTTAGTACAATGCACTAGACCATATATTTCTTTTGCAGTGAATCTACTTGCACGATATAGTTCTGAGCCAACTTAAAGACACTGGAATGTTATTAAACACGTTTTTGTTATCTCGGTGGTATTATAGATTTTGGGTTATTCTACTCCAAGGAATCCACTAACTCTGGGCTAGTTGTTTTGTTGATGCTGGATATAGATCTAATCCGCACAAAGCTCGATCACAATATGATTATTTATTTTTCTATAATGGTACAACTATATCATGGCGATCTACCAAACAAACATTAGTATCTACTTCTTCTAATCACTCGAGATAATTGCTCTTCAAGAAGTCGGTAAATAGTGTGTTTGGTTAAGATGAATTATAGCTTATATATGAAATGTTAGTTAGGTAAAAGAGTTACAAACACTCCTACTATTAAATGTGATAGGACAAAACATATCTCACCGAGTTTTTCCATACACATGAACTCGAGAAAAAATGGAGCGGTAGATGTTCAACATATTCGCTCATATCATAATCTTGCTGATCTTTTACAAAATCCTTGCCAACATCTACATTTGAGAAATTACTTTACGACATTGGAATGAGAACAATCAATACGAAGCAAGATTAATGGATCGTTCTCTTTATTTTAAGGAGAGTGAATATATTGTGTGATGTACTCTTTTTTCTTATGTTTGGTTTGATCCCATTGGGTTTTTTTCATTTTAAGGTTTTTAACTATATAACATATGCACAAAGATTGAATTTAAGTTATGTACTCTTTTTCTTTCTCTGTCCGATTTTTTCCACTAGGTTTTTTTACGGCTCGGTTTTTAATGAGGCATATTAATCAAATGTACAATTATGATACATCCAAGGGGAATGTAATGAAAAATGTGGACGTACAATAATAGACGATTGGAGAATTCAAAGTTTGCACAAGATTTGCATAGAATCAAAAGCGACATTTTGGTTGAAATTTCTAAAGGTGCAAATACTTGCATAAGATTTGATAATGACATATAACCTATTATAAATTGACGTCGATTGATTTATAATATCATCTCTTTCTATTCTATGATATTTCTTCTTAAGGTTTATTTTGCAATATTAATTTTTTATTATTTATTACATCTCTAATAATTTAAAAATAATTAATTATTTTGTCTTTCTTATGTTATAAAACTTTCTCGGCCTTAATACTAGTAGTGTTAATTGTTCAATTATACATTTACGATTCTTTCTATGTCCAATTTGTTAGGGATAGTGCCCTTAAAGCGATTGTGAATTGTTTTTGATTATTAATAAAAGCGATATTTATTTTTGAACTCTTTTGCATATTGTATGTATTTTCTTGAACATCATGAAAATCCCTAGTTTATTTATTGTAACCATAATCTTAGTATATAAGAGTTATATACAAGAGGATTAAGATTATGGATAATAAACTAAAAAATAAGTCCGTGATGAAATTAATTAAAGTATGGGATCTTTAATTAAAACATCATTAATGCGACCTAGAACATTTTGAATGTGACTGTCTTATCCGGACCGTCGATGTGGAGACATCTTAGTGGGGGCATTTATATATGATTTGATCATATAGGACTTGGACCGATTTAATTTGAATTTTCCATACAAATTCCGTTGTAGAAATGGAAAATCAAATTAAATCACTAGATGATCATATATGGATAAATCTTAATCCCGAGTGATTATAGACTCTGTTTATTTCGGTGTGATTCTTAATTTGCTCGTTTAAGTTTGTCCTACGACATTCCCAACACTTGCATTTTAGATTCACATTTGAATTAAATAGTCGGGAATATAAATTCACGATATGGAATCCATTCCTTCAAGGGGAAGTAGAAAGACGATTCCCTCATTTGTTAATTCTGAACTCGAATGGTTTGAGATCTCTAATTTATAATTTGATTATAAATTAACCATTCACTAGTGAATTAATGGTAAATGAGGATAAGAGGTAATTGAAGAGGTTTAACGGATACTACCTAGCTTCAATTACGAATTGTCTATGGAGGATTAATCTATATGTAATGATTATATCAAAATGATCGCTTTCAATTCGTAGAGTAAGATATTCTATGATTATAATAGTGCAATTCCGAATTTATAGTGGAGTAATATCGAATTAATAAGTCGAATAAATTAATTAAAGAGTTAATTATTTATTCAATTTATTGGAGCTTATAATTATAGGTCCATGGTCCCCGGTTCGCCTTCCTAGAGTAAACGGGTTAGAAATAATATTTCCAGTTCCTAAGGGTTTATGGAAAATAGTTTTCCAAAATATTTGGGCTAATATATTAATATTAGTTAATTCCGAAATATCGATATTCTACGATTTTGACTGTTTTGGGAATTAAATAAATATAAGATATTTATGATATTAATATAATTATTTACTTGATAATTATATTGGATAATTATCAATTAGAGTTTGAGTCTATCTAGAATTATTAATTCTAGAATAGATAGGAAACCAAGTTGGAGTGGGAAACTAATTGAACTAGGCCTATAAAAGGAGGACCACATCTCACCTTTGAAAAAAACAATTCACCCTTGTTTTTGCAATTGAAAAAGCAGATTTTTCGACCACTTTCAATACATGAACAAAAGTGTTGTTTGTTGCTTTTATCTTTGCAATTGAAAAGCAAAAGGGTTTTGATCATCATTATAAATTGTTCTCTGTTCACGGCCAACAACAATTTTGTCCAAACAATTGAAAATCTTTTGGTCATTCAATTCTTTATAATCTCGAAACGTGAAGAGCACCCGCGCGTGATCTTGTGTTTATTTAATTGTGAGATTTTGTGGGTTAACTTTTACCTAGTTCAATTCCCTCCTATCCATTAGCCCAATCCTACGATCTCATGAGTTGAGTACATCGTAGGAAAATAAAAGTTAGGAACTTAGATTTATTATTTGGGTGCCCACACACTGCCGTTGATAGGGAGGTTCGAATTGGAAGATCGCGGTGTCTACGAGCTTTGGGGATTCAAAGGATTGACGAAAAAAAGCAAAGAACAAGAAAATCATCGAAAGAGGTAAATTTTTTTTTCTTCCTTTAGTTTGAATAAATTTAATAAGCATGATCTAATGTTCTTATATCTAAAACTCGATTTTTTGAAATCCCACGCTCCTTCCGTTCGATTAGATCGAAAAGTGGATCTTATTTGGCCCGGATTAGATCCGGGGCCCGAATAATTTCCAACAAATGGTATCAGAGCCATTTGGTTATTGATATAAGAACTAGATCTACCTTATTAAATTTATTTTGGAGTGGGTTTAGGATTTGATCTTGCATGTTTTGATATATGGATGCATGTGCGTCTTTTAATTTTAAGGCATCAAATCGTCATATTTATTATTTCGCGGATTAATATTTATGTGATGTATATGTGATATATATGCCGTGCATATTGATATGTCATTCATGGAACCCACTCCCAAGCATGTCATGCATCATGATGATTGAATTGTTTAATTGTTATGAAAGATCTATGAGATGGATTGAAATTGATATAAAAGTGTTTTATATGTTTTTTTAAAAATTGATACAAAAGTGTTTTATATAATTTTTAAAAATTTGTATAAAAGTGTTTTATATAATTTTTTAAATTTTGTATAAAAGTGTTTATATGATTTTAAAAATTGGGATAATTGTTTGGAATTAATTTTGTGAAAATTGGATCCGGTTTTTATGAAAAATCTCCGAATTACATGTTTTAGAAACAAATATTATTCGTATTCGCGTTCGGGCAGCCCGACAGGTGCCGGGCAGCCCTGGGCAGTCCGGGCAGGTCCCAGGCAGCCCCGGGCAGTTCGGGCAGGTCCCGGGCAGTTCGGGCAGGTCCCGGGCAGGTCCCGTTTTCAGTTGATGCGTTGTTTCCTTTGTTCTTTCATGAAATTTTTCCGTCTTATCCCTATTCCCTTAATTATTTTGATAATTTAGAGGTTTTTAAAGTTGATTAAAATTATGATTTAATTTCTAAAAGTTAGTTTTTTAAATTAGAGAATTTTAATCAATAAGACCAATAGGATTGGACTTAACTTATTAAAACATAAGATGTTTTATAACTTAAATGTTTAGGAAACATTTATTATAAAATAGTGAGTGGGAGAAGGATTCATGACAATAAATCCTATGGCCTCTATTATTGATCAAAGCACCGTGAGATTTAAGTGACGCCTCGCGGCCGGTTCGTCCCCTACGGATGGTTTTCACTTAAATCAATAATCAAGGCTTAATCTCCGAAAGGATAGGAATTTAAAATTTAACTCTTAATTTTCCTACCCTACGGCGGCGATTTTGAGTTAATTTTTCAAATCCAAAATAATGGGTAACACTCATAAGGATACAATCAAATAGTTTGGATGTATCTAGGCTAAACTAAAAGGTGATTAATTAATAAATGAAGATATGAGATGTCTTGATTATTTATTTATTAATATGAGATGGTCTCGATTTAATTGACATTTGATTTGACCTACCCTACGGCGGCTTTTCAAATGTGAGATTAAATTACCTTGGAATTGGTAGGATAAACTTTATTGCTTTCATGCATCATGTTTATGATTCCTTAATTGAATGCTCTATGATGTTCGTTCGCTTATTTATGTCGCTTTATTTAATTTTCAGCAATGATGTCTTGTCCTATGCTTGAATCTGTTGAATGATTCATTAATCGGAGAAAATTGTAACAAGTGGAATAGTAACATGAATATTGCACTCGTATGTGAAAATCTCAAAGGCAAGAAGCAAGGTTCCTCTAAAGCAAAGGGAAATTGTTTCGCTTTGCGGTGAAGAGGACATTGGAAGGAGAGATCTGAAGTTTCTCTCCAAAGTAAAGGAAAACAAGAAACGTAAATATGATTTACTTGTTCTTGAAAGTTGTTTGGTAGCTAAAGATTCTTCTACTTGGGTAGTTGACTGAGCTACTAATCATGTTTGTTCTTCCTTACAAATGCTTAGTTCTTATGAAGAGCTTGCCGATGGGTCTTTCACAATGCGAGTTGGCAATGGTGCGGGTTTTAAAAGCGTGGGAGTAATTAAGCTTAATATTAGAGATAAAATATTGATTTTAAACGATGTTTATTATATTCCTGGTTTTAGTAGAAATTTGATTTACTTTTCAAAATTGCATGAACATTTATTTTCACTATCTTTTAATGATAATTCGATTATTATTTCTAAAAATGGGCGTGATATTTGTACTTTAATATTGGAAAATGGACTCTATTTCATTAAGCCTAATGAACAACCACTTTGCTAAATGCCGAAATGTTTAAAGTAGAACATCCTAAACCTAAAAGGCAAAAGGTTTCTCAAGATGATGAAACATATCTTTGGCATCTAAGGTTAGGGCATATTTCACTAGAAAGGATAAATAGGCTTGCAAAGGATGGTCCTTTGAGAGAGCTAAAAGTTGGCACTCTTCCCGTTTGTGAATCCCCGTCTAGAAGGAAAAATGACTAAGAGACCTTTCTCTCGCAAAGGGCAATAGAGCGAAAGAACCACTAGAGCTTGTGCATAGTGATGTTTGTGGTCCCATGACCACACAAGCTAGAGGTGGCTTTGAGTACTTCGTCACTTTTATTGATGATTACTCGAGGTTTGGATATGTTTATCTAATGCATAGAAAATCCGAGACTTTTGAAAAGTTCAAGGAATTTCATGCGGAAGTCGAAAGCGAGGAAAATCTTTGAAGTGCCTTCGATCCGATCGAGGGGCGAGTATGTCGATCTTGAGTTCAAAGATTATTTGCTAGAGCATGGTATTTTGTACCAACTCACAAAGACTGGCACCCCTCAAAAAATGGTGTTCTTTGAAAGGAGAAACCGAACGCGTTGCTTGATATGGTTAGGTCGATGATGAGCTACGCGACACCGCCCGATTCGTTTTGGGGGTATGCATTACAAACGGCGGTTTACATTTTGAATGTAGTTCCATCTAAGTCAATCCAAAAGACACCACTAGAGTTGTGGAATGGGAGTAAAGTTAGTTTACGCCACTTTCGCATATGGGGTGCCCAAAGACATGTATCTTGAAAGGAAAGATCGGAAAGTTGCATCCACGTTCGAGAAGTGTATCGTTCGTTGGATATCCCAAAGGAACGAGAGGAGGTTTGTTTTATGATCCGCAAGAAAAGAAAGTAATAGTTTCGACTAATGTCTTTGTCTTTCTTGAGAACGATTATATAGAAAAATTCCGACCTCGAAGTAAAGTTGTACTCGAGGAGTTACTTTCTGATGAGATCAGACCACTACCAACAAGAGTTGTTGGGGAAATCACTAAAAATACCACTATACCTGATCAGAATGTCATGACACCTCGACGCAGTGGGAGGGTGATTAGACCACCAATCCGCTATCGTCAAATCGAAGAGGCAAATGTTGCAGTCTCCGATGGGGTAGATGATGATCCATTGTCTTTTCGACAAGCGATGGAAGATTCGATAAAGAGAGGTGCCTTGAAGCTATGAACCAAGAAATGGAGTCTATGTACTCCAACACTTTGTTTCTTAGTTGTAGATCCGCTTTGAAGATGTCGGGCCCATTGGGTGCAAATGGATCTATAAGAGAAAGAAGGGTGTGGATGGGAAAGTAGAGACTTTCAAAGCAAGGCTAGTGGCTAAGGGTTACACCCAAAAAGAGGGAGTCGACTATGAGGAGACTTTCTACTTTATAGCAATGCTTAAATCTATCCGCATACTACTTTCAATTCTTTGCATGTCTTGACTATGAGATATGGCGAGATGGATGTCAAGACGGCCTTTTGAATGGCCATCTAGACGAGGAAATCTACATGCAAAGAACCGCAGGGTTTTGTAGCCAAAGGTCAAGAGCAGAAAGTCTGCAAATTGCTTAGATCCATTTATGGGTTAAAGCAAGCCTCAAGGTCATGGAACCATAGATTTGATGAGACGATCAAGTCTTATGGTTTTGACCAAAGTGTTGATGAGCCTTGTGTATACAAGCAGATCAAGGTGGTAAAGTGGCATTTTTAATGCTTTACGTAGATGATATTCTACTCATTGGGAATGATGTAGAGATGTTGTCCGTAGTTAAAGGTTGGCTAGCCAAGCAATTCCAAATGAAAGATTTGGGAGAAGCGAATTATGTTCTTGGAATTCGAATTGTTCGAGATCGCAAGAACAAATTATTGGCATTGTCTCAAGCTTCTTATATCGATAAGATGTTGTTGCGTTATAGAATGCAAGATTCCAAAAAGGGTTACCTACCAACTCGACATGGAGTCGTTCTCTCCAAGGAGCAGTGTCCTAAGACACCTCAGGAGGAAGAGGACATGAGACGTATTCCCTATGCCTCTGCAGTAGGCAGCCTTATGTATGCTATGTTGTGTACAAGGCCCGATATTTGTTATGCGGTAGGGATAGTCAGTCGGTTTCAATCAAATCCAGGAATGGACCATTGGATAGCAGTCAAGAACATTCTCAAGTATCTTCGGAGAAACGAGGGACTATATGATTGTCTATTTGGGTGATGACCTTAAAATAGACGGGTACACTGATTGACGACTTTCGATCAGGACAAGATTCTCGAAAGTCGATATCCGGTCGTGTTCACTCTTGATGGCCTGCCATAGTCCGGAAAGCATTAAGCAATCGGACCTGCAGTCGACCATGGAGGCCGAATACATAGCCGCTTCAGAAGCAGCTAAGGAGGCGGTATGGCTAAAGAAATTCCTTTCTGATTTGGAAATTGTTCCAAATGTGGATAGGCCACTCACTTTGTATTGTGACAATAGTGGGGCAGTGGCTAATTCGAAGGAGCCTCGAAGTCACAAGAGATCAAAGCATATAGAAAGAAAGTACCATCTTATTCGGGAGATAGTACAAAGGGGTGACGTCTCAATTCTCAAGATTGCGTCTGCCGACAACCTTGCTGATCCATTCACCAAGACATTGCCCGCAAAAGTGTTTGAGAGGCATTTAAATAATTTAGGATTGAGAGACATGTCCCATATGCTTTAGGGCAAGTGGGAGATTGTTAGGGATAGTGCCCTTAAAGCAATTGTGAATTGTTTTTGATTATTAATAAAAGCGACATTTATTTTCGAACTCTTTTGCATATTGTATGTATTTTCTTGAACATCATGAAAATCCCTAGTTTATTTATTGTAACCATAATCTTAGTATATAAGAGTTATATACAAGAGGATTAAGATTATGGATAATAAACTAAAAAATAAGTCCGTGATGAAATTAATTAAAGTATGGGATCTTTAATTAAAACATCATTAATGCGGCCCAGAACATTTTGAATGTGACTGTCTTATCCGGACCGTCGATGTGGAGACATCTTAGTGGGGGCATTTATATATGATTTGATCATATAGGACTTGGACCGATTTAATTTGAATTTTCCATACAAATTCCGTTGTAGAAATGGAAAATCAAATTAAATCACTAGATGATCATATATGGATAAATCTTAATCCTGAGTGATTATAGACTCCTGTTTATTTCGGTGTGATTCTTAATTTGCTCGTTTAAGTTTGTCCTACGACATTCCCAACACTTGCATTTTAGATTCACATTTGAATTAAATAGCTGAGAATATAAATTCACGAGATATGGAATCCATTCCTTCTTCATGGAAGTAGAAAGGCGATTCCCTCATTTGTTAATTCTCGAACCCGATGGTTTGAGATCTCTAATTTATAATCGATTATAAATTAACCATTCACTAGTGAATTAATGGTAAATGAGGATAAGAGGTAATTGAAGAGGTTTAACGGATACTACCTGCTTCAATTACGAATTGTCTATGGAGGATTAATCTATATGTAATGATTATATCGATGGGACTCAATTCGTAGAGTAAGATATTCTATGATTATAATAGTGCAATTCGAATTTATAGTGGAGTAATATCGAATTAATAAGTCGAATAAATTAATTAAAGAGTTAATTATTTATTCAATTTATTGGAGCTTATAATTATAGGTCCATGGTCCCCTTCGCCTTCCTAGAGTAAACGGGTTAGAAATAATATTTCCGGTTCCTAAGGGTTTATGGAAAATAGTTTTCCAAAATATTTGGGCTAATATATTAATATTAGTTAATTAAAGAATATCTCGATATTCTACGATTTTGGATTTTTTGGGAATTAAATAAATATAAGATATTTATGATATTAATATAATTATTTACTTGATAATTATATTGGATAATAATCAATTAGAGTTTGAGTCTATCTAGAATTATTAATTCTAGAATAGACGAAACCTAGTTGGAGTGGGAAACTAATTGAACAAGGCCATAAAAGGAGGACCACATCTCACCTTTGAAAAAAACAATTCAAATATTTTTTTGCAATTGAAAAAGCAGATTTTTCTACCACTTTCAATACATGAACAAAAGTGTTGTTTGTTGCTTTTATCTTTGCAATTGAAAAGCAAAAGGGTTTTGATCATCATTATAAATTGTTCTCTGTTCACGGCCAACAACAATTTTGTCCAAACAATTGAAAATCTTTTGGTCATTCAATTCTTTATAATCTCGAAACGTGAAGAGCACCCGCGCGTGATCTTGTGTTTATTTAATTGTGAGATTTTGTGGGTTAACTTTTACCTAGTTCAATTCCCCTCCTATCCAGTTAGCCCAATCCTACGATCTCATGAGTTGAGTACATCGTAGGAAAATAAAAGTTAGGAACTTAGATTTATTATTTGGGTGCCCACACACTGCCGTTGATAGGGAGGTTCGAATTGGAAGATCGCGGTGTCTACGAGCTTCGGGGATTCAAAGGATTGAAAAAAAAAGCAAAGAACAAGAAAATCATCGAAAGAGGTAAATTTTTTTTTCTTCCTTTAGTTTGAATAAATTTAATAAGCATGATCTAATGTTCTTATATCTAAAACTCGATTTTTTTGAAATCCCACGCTTAAAACTCCGTTCGATTAGATCGAAAAGTGGATCTTATTTGGCCGGATTAGATCCGGGGCCGAATAATTTCAACAAATGGTATCGAGCCATTTGGTTATTGATATAAGAACTAGATCTACCTTATTAAATTTATTTTGCGAGTGGGTTTAGGATTTGATCTTGCATGTTTTGATATATGGATGCATGTGCGTCTTTTAATTTTAAGGCATCAAATCGTCATATTTATTATTTCGCGGATTAATATTTATGTGATGTATATGTGATATATATGCCGTGCATATTGATATGTCATTCATGGAACCCACTCCCAAGCATGTCATGCATCATGATGATTGAATTGTTTAATTGTTATGAAAGATCTATGAGATGGATTGAAATTGATATAAAAGTGTTTTATATGGTTTTTTAAAATTGATATAAAAGTGTTTTATATAATTTTTAAAATTTTTGTATAAAAGTGTTTTATATAATTTTTTAAATTTTGTATAAAAGTGTTTATATGATTTTAAAAATTGGGATAATTGTTTGGAATTAATTTTGTGAAAATTGGATCCGGTTTTTATGAAAAATCTCCGAATTACATGTTTTAGAAACAAATATTATTCGGATTCGCGTTCGGGCAGCCCGGACAGGTGCCGGGCAGCCCTGGGCAGTCCGGGCAGGCCCTGGGCAGGTCCCGGGCAGCCCCGGGCAGGTCCCGGGCAGCCCCGGGCAGTTCGGGCAGGTCCCGGGCAGGGCTCGGGCAGGTCCTTTTTTCAGTTGACGCGTTGTTTCCTTTGTTCTTTCATGAAATTTTTCCGTCTTATCCCTATTCCCTTAATTATTTTGATAATTTAGGGGTTTTTAAAGTTGATTAAAATTATGATTTAATTTCTAAAAGTTAGATTTTTAAATTAGAGGATTTTAATCAATAAGACCAATAGGATTGGACTTAACTTATTAAAACATAAGATGTTTTATAACTTAAATGTTTAGGAAACATTTATTATAAAATAGTGAGTGGGAGAAGGATTCATGACAATAAATCCTATGGCCTCTATTATTGATCAAAGCACCGTGAGATTTAAGTGACGCCTCGCGACGCTCGGTTCGTCCCCTACGGATGGTTTTCACTTAAATCAATAATCAAGGCTTAATCTCCGAAAGGATAGGAATTTAAAATTTAACTCTTAATTTTCCTACCCTACGGCGGCGATTTTGAGTTAATTTTTCAAATCCAAAATAATGGGTAACACTCATAAGGATACAATCAAATAGTTTGGATGTATCTAGGCTAAACTAAAAGGTGATTAATTAATAAATGAAGATATGAGATGTCTTGATTATTTATTTATTAATCGAGATGGTCTCGATTTAATTGACATTTGATTTGACCTACCCTACGGCGGCTTTTCAAATGTGAGATTAAATTACCTTGGAATTGGTAGGATAAACTTTATTGCTTTCATGCATCATGTTTATGATTCCTTAATTGAATGCTCTATGATGTTCGTTAAACTTATTTATGTCGCTTTATTTAATTTTCAAAGAATGATGTCTTGTCTATGCTTGAATCTTGTTGAATGATTCATTAACTGGAGAAAATTGTAACAAGTGGAATAGTAACATGAATATTGCACTTTCGTATGTGAAAATCTCAAAGGCAAGAAGCAAGGTTCCTCTAAAGCAAAGGGAAATTGTTTCCGCTGCGGTGAAGAGGACATTGGAAGGAGATCGCGCCCCAAGTTTCTCTCAAAGTAAAGGAAAACAAGAAACGTAAATATGATTTACTTGTTCTTGAAAGTTGTTTGGTAGCTAAAGATTCTTCTACTTGGGTAGTTGACTCTGGAGCTACTAATCATGTTTGTTCTTCCTTACAAATGCTTAGTTCTTATGAAGAGCTTGCCGATGGGTCTTTCACAATGCGAGTTGGCAATGGTGCAGTGGTTTCGGCAAAAGCAGTGGGAGTAATTAAGCTTAATATTAGAGATAAAATATTGATTTTAAACGATGTTTATTATATTCCTGGTTTTAGTAGAAATTTGATTTACATTTCAAAATTGCATGAACATTTATTTTCACTATCTTTTAATGATAATTCGATTATTATTTCTAAAAATGGGCGTGATATTTGTACTGCAATATTGGAAAATGGACTCTATTTCATTAAGCCTAATGAACAACCACTGCTAAATGCCGAAATGTTTAAAGTAGAACATCCTAAACCAAAAAGGCAAAAGGTTTCTCAAGATGATGAAACATATCTTTGGCATCTAAGGTTAGGGCATATTTCACTAGAAAGGATAAATAGGCTTGCAAAGGATGGTCCTTTGAGAGAGCTAAAAGTTGGCACTCTTCCTGTTTGTGAATCCTGTCTAGAAGGAAAAATGACTAAGAGACCTTTCTCTGCAAAGGGCAATAGAGCCAAAGAACCACTAGAGCTTGTGCATAGTGATGTTTGTGGTCCCATGACCACACAAGCTAGAGGTGGCTTTGAGTACTTCGTCACTTTTATTGATGATTACTCGAGGTTTGGATATGTTTATCTAATGCATAGAAAATCCGAGACTTTTGAAAAGTTCAAGGAATTTCATGCGGAAGTTTAAAAAGCGACTAGGAAAATCTTTGAAGTGCCTTCGATCCGATCGGGGGCGAGTATGTCGATACTGAGTTCAAAGATTATTTGCTAGAGCATGGTATTTTGTACCAACTCACAGCACCTGGCACCCCTCAGCAAAATGGTGTTGCTGAAAGGAGAAACCGAACGTTGCTTGATATGGTTAGGTCGATGATGAGCTACGCGACACTGCCTGATTCGTTTTGGGGGTATGCATTACAAACGCGGTTTACATTTTGAATGTAGTTCCATCTAAGTCAATCCAAAAGACATCACTAGAGTTGTGGAATGGGAGTAAAGTTAGTTTACGCCACTTTCGCATATGGGGTGCCAAAGACATGTCTTGAAAGGAAAGACTGGAAAGTTGCATCCACGTTCGAAGTGTATCTGTTCGTTGGATATCCCAAAAGGAACGAGAGGAGGTTTGTTTTATGATCCGCAAGAAAAGAAAGTAATAGTTTCGACTAATGTCTTTGTCTTTCTTGAGAACGATTATATAGAAAAATTCCGACCTCGAAGTAAAGTTGTACTCGAGGAGTTACTTTACGATGAGATCGAGACCACAACCAACAAGAGTTGTTGGGAAATCACTAAAAATACCACTATACCGATCGAGAATGTCATGACACCTCGGCGCAAATGGGAGGGTGATTAGACCACCAATCCGCTATCGTCAAATCGAAGAGGCAAATGTTGCGATCTCCGATGGGGTAGACGATGATCCATTGTCTTTTCGACAAGCGATGGAAGATTCTGATAAAGAGAGGTGGCTTGAAGCTATGAACCAAGAAATGGAGTCTATGTACTCCAACACTGTCTGGGTTCTTGTAGATCCGCCTGAAGATGTCAGGCCCATTGGGTGCAAATGGATCTATAAGAGAAAGAAGGGTGTGGATGGGAAAGTAGAGACTTTCAAAGCAAGGCTAGTGGCTAAGGGTTACACCCAAAAAGAGGGAGTCGACTATGAGGAGACTTTCTCGCCTGTAGCAATGCTTAAATCTATCCGCATACTACTTTCAATTGCTGCATGTCTTGACTATGAGATATGGCAATTGGTTGTCAAGACGGCCTTTTGAATGGCCATCTAGGCGAGGAAATCTACATGCAAGCAACCAGAGGGTTTTGTAGCCAAAGGTCAAGAGCAGAAAGTCTGCAAATTGCTTAGATCCATTTA
The DNA here is from genome assembly GCA_016081115.2 of Rehmannia glutinosa. Classification (NCBI taxonomy): domain Eukaryota; kingdom Viridiplantae; phylum Streptophyta; class Magnoliopsida; order Lamiales; family Orobanchaceae; genus Rehmannia; species Rehmannia glutinosa. The sequence goes on along the minus strand of CM071924.1, from coordinate 65,963,050 downwards.
TGGGTTAAAGCAAGCCTCAAGGTCATGGAACCATAGATTTGATGAGACGATCAAGTCTTATGGTTTTGACCAAAGTGTTGATGAGCCTTGTGTATACAAGCGGATCAAGGTGGTAAAGTGGCATTTTTAGTGCTTTACGTAGATGATATTCTACTCATTGGGAATGATGTAGAGATGTTGTCCTGATTAAAGGTTGGCTAGCCAAGCAATTCCAAATGAAAGATTTGGGAGAAGCGAATTATGTTCTTGGAATTGAATTGTTCGAGATCGCAAGAACAAATTATTATCATTGTCTCAAGCTTCTTATATCGATAAGATGTTGTTGCGTTATAGAATGCAAGATTCCAAAAAGGGTTACCTACCAACTCGACATGGAGTCGTTCTCTCCAAGGAGCAATGTCTAAGACACCTCAGGAGGAAGAGGACATGAGACGTATTCCCTATGCCTCTGCAGTAGGCAGCCTTATGTATGCTATGTTGTGTACAAGGCCCGATATTTGTTATGCGGTAGGGATAGTCAGCCGGTTTCAATCAAATCCAGGAATGGACCATTGGATAGCAGTCAAGAACATTCTCAAGTATCTTCGGAGAACGAGGGACTATATGATTGTCTATTTGGGTGATGACCTTAAAATGACGGCGGGTACACGATTCGACTTTCATCATGACAAGGATTCTCGAAAGTCGATATCCGGGTCAGTGTTCACTCTTGGTGGCGCTGCCATAGTCTGGAGAAGCATTAAGCAATCCAGCACCGCAGATTCGACCATGGAGGCCGAATACATAGCCGCCTGACGGTAAGGAGGCGGTATGGCTAAAGAAATTCCTTTATGATTTGGAAATTGTTCCAAATGTGGATAGGCCACTCACTTTGTATTGTGACAATAGTGGGGCAGTGGCTAATTCGAAGGAGCCTCGAAGTCACAAGAGATCAAAGCATATAGAAAGAAAGTACCATCTTATTCGGGAGATAGTACAAAGGGGTGACGTCTCAATTCTCAAGATTGCGTCTGCCGACAACCTTGCTGATCCATTCACCAAGACATTGCCCGCAAAAGTGTTTGAGAGGCATTTAAATAATTTAGGATTGAGAGACATGTCCCATATGCTTTAGGGCAAGTGGGAGATTGTTAGGGATAGTGCCAAAGCGATTGTGAATTGTTTTTGATTATTAATAAAAGCGACATTTATTTTCGAACTCTTTTGCATATTGTATGTATTTTCTTGAACATCATTAAAATCCCTAGTTTATTTATTGTAACCATAATCTTAGTATATAAGAGTTATATACAAGAGGATTAAGATTATGGATAATAAACTAAAAAATAAGTCCGTGATGAAATTAATTAAAGTATGGGATCTTTAATTAAAACATCATTAATGCGGCCCAGAACATTTTGAATGTGATTGTCTTATCCTGACCGTCGATGTGGAGACATCTTAGTGGGGGCATTTATATATGATTTGATCATATAGACTTGGACCGATTTAATTTGAATTTTCCATACAAATTCGATTGTAGAAATGGAAAATCAAATTAAATCACTAGATGATCATATATGGATAAATCTTAATCCTGGTGATTATAGACTCTGTTTATTTCGGTGTGATTCTTAATTTGCTCGTTTAAGTTTGTCCTACGACATTCCCAACACTTGCATTTTAGATTCACATTTGAATTAAATAGTCAGAATATAAATTCACGATATGGAATCCATTTCTTCTTGCGGGAAGTAGAAAGACGATTCCCTCATTTGTTAATTCAGGCTAATGGTTTGAGATCTCTAATTTATAATCGATTATAAATTAACCATTCACTAGTGAATTAATGGTAAATGAGGATAAGAGGTAATTGAAGAGGTTTAACGGATACTACCTAGCTTCAATTACGAATTGTCTATGGAGGATTAATCTATATGTAATGATTATATCAGTGGACTGCTCAATTCGTAGAGTAAGATATTCTATGATTATAAGAGTGCAATTCCGAATTTATAGTGGAGTAATATCGGAATTAATAAGTCGAATAAATTAATTAAAGAGTTAATTATTTATTCAATTTATTGGAGCTTATAATTATAGGTCCATGGTCCCCGGTTCGCCTTCCTAGAGTAAACGGGTTAGAAATAATATTTCCAGTTCCTAAGGGTTTATGGAAAATAGTTTTCCAAAATATTTGGGCTAATATATTAATATTAGTTAATTAGAATATCCGATATTCTACGATTTTGGTTTTTGGGAATTAAATAAATATAAGATATTTATGATATTAATATAATTATTTACTTGATAATTATATTGGATAATTATCAATTAGAGTTTGAGTCTATCTAGAATTATTAATTCTAGAATAGATAGAAACCTAGTTGGAGTGGGAAACTAATTGAACAAGGCCTATAAAAGGAAGACCACATCTCACCTTTGAAAAAAACAATTATTGTTTTTGCAATTGAAAAAAGCATTTTTCGGCCACTTTCAATACATGAACAAAAGTGTTGTTTGTTGCTTTTATCTTTGCAATTGAAAAGCAAAAGGGTTTTGATCATCATTATAAATTGTTCTCTTCACGGCTAACAACAATTTTGTCCAAACAATTGAAAATCTTTTGGTCATTCAATTCTTTATAATCTCGAAACGTGAAGAGCACCCGCCGTGATCTTGTGTTTATTTAATTGTGAGATTTTGTGGGTTAACTTTTACCTAGTTCAATTCTCCCCTATCCGGTTAGCCCAATCCTACGATCTCATGAGTTGAGTACATCGTAGGAAAATAAAAGTTAGGAACTTAGATTTATTATTTGGGTGCCCACACACCGCCGTTAATAGGGAGGTTCGAATTGGAAGATCGCGGTGTCTACGAGCTTCGGGATTCAAAGGATTGACGAAAAAAGCAAAGAACAAGAAAATCATCGAAAGAGGTAAATTTTCTTTTTCTTCCTTTAGTTTGAATAAATTTAATAAGCATGATCTAATGTTCTTATATCTAAAACTCGATTTTTTGAAATCCCACGCTTCCGCTTCCGTTCGATTAGATCGAAAAGGGATCTTATTTGGCCCGGATTAGATCCGGGGCCCGAATAATTTCAACACAATTTTGTATATTCACGAAGTTAAAGTAACAAACTTTTCCTTTGTAGATTTTTTTCCGATTAATTTGAGATCATAAAAATTTTAATTTCCAAACGCATAATATTTGTTATACTTGTTTATCAAAATGCTCTAAAGCTCCATTTTTGATGAATTTGGAAGTAAAGATTCCAAATACATAATAACAAGTCCATTGACGTTGTTTGGATAAAGTCATTTTATAATAAATTTCAATTCATCGAAAAACTATTTTTGGAGTCATTTCGGAGGATTTTAAATACATATTAGATGGAGTGATTTGAAATACTCCCCACAAATATTCTCCCTAAATTCAAAATCTCTCAATGCAACCTAAACAAAATTCAAATAATTCCGAATATTAATTCCAGAAAGTTCTTTTCTCTCAAACTCTTTATTTCTTTTGCTTTTTTTGTTCATCGTTAAGAAGTAATTTTGGCCATTTTTGCGTGAAATCTCTCCATCTTCATCGTTTTCACAATTTATTTTTACTTACATAAGTGGTTTTTCCACATAGATATAAGTTATTTGTTTTTGTTTATGTTCTTTTTTGTGATTTCGCCGTCACTACTAGAAAATTGGGTTTTTGCAACGACAAAAATTCATCGCAAAAGACCAAAAGGCGTTGTTATTATATTTTTTGCAATGACATGTCGTAGCAAAAAGTTGTTCCTTATAACGCGTTGCAAAAACTATTTTTTCCATGGCATCATTTGTCATTGCAAAAAACTTTCACTATTTGCGGCGACTTTGTCGTCTCAAATACTGGCGTCGTTGGTTAAACCATTTAAGTTTATTTGTAACATCAAAAGTCGTTACAAAAAAACTTTCATCATTTGTGACAATTTTGTTGTCACAAATTTGTTTGTCTCTCATTAATTAGCGGCGACATTGTCGTCCCCGATACTCAATTTTTTTTTTTTTTTTTCAATTTCTGGATTGTACATTTTTTTATTTTTTTCAAAACCTATTATAAACATATATTACAATATATACTAAACACAATATTATAAAATACAAATGCTATTATCCGCAAAATAAGCAATATATATATATATATATGATTTGGATATGGTGAGTCCATATAATTTAAATAAGTGCATGAGACCAAATCGGAGCGTTGACCTTTTCTTTTTTAACGATGCGATTTAATTGACTTTTATTTTAGTTTATATTTAATTAATAGTCAGAACGGATAAGTAGGTGATTTTGTTTGAATATCGAAAAAACGGAGTTATTTTTGTAGTGCTCGTTCACATTCCGAATTTTTGGGATTTGTTTGAAATTGTATCCTTGGCCTTATCCTTGTGAGAAATATGTTGCTTATTGAAGACAAATATGTTGTTTTTTTGGATATGTTTGAAACCGTATCTCCAAATTCTCCTTTTTCTTTCACAAAAACTTGTAATTGATATTGGCGCATTCCATTATGCGAAATATGTTGCTTATTAAGGACAAATATCTTTTTATTTAGGCGAGATCATGTTGCAACCGCAAACTATTCTCTTCCATTTGTCTTTTTATATATATGTAATTATATTGCTTATTTATGTCAACTATGTTGCTTATCAAGGATAATTATGTTGCTTATTTAGGCATACAATGTTGCTAAGTAAGTATCTTTCTTTTTTATGTGGACTATGTTTCTTATTGAAGACAATTATTTTACTTGTTTAAGTAGACAATGTTGCTAAGATTTGTGCAAATCATTGATTTACATAGGTCATATGTCTTGTATATATATGTATTTTTTGCTTTGCTTTTTTAAGTTAACCGTGTTGCTTATTGATGACAAATATGTTGCTTAGAGTGTATATTTGTTGCTTACAAATATTACGTAATTTTGCTATGGTTTAAGATGGTAAGATAACATCTATATCTTTGTGTGTAACTTCCCTAATTCCATGGGATATGATTGATTGGTTTGGACTAATATACCCCTTTATCAATTTAATTAGGTATTTTTATATATTTTAAATATATTTATTATTAGTCATTAAAATTTGTTGATCTGTCATTCGATTTGGTCTTACGTACTTATATAAGGCATTGGTCTCATATAACCCTTCTCCTATATATATAATATAGGTGTAGCATAAAGAAAACTATATTACAGTCCAAATGTACATCATTATCACTTCACAGAGTTACCAAATAATGGTTGGAGGATTTTGGTATCTATTAACAGGTTACAAGGGCAAGCTTAAAATAAAAAAAAAATTATTAAATTGATCTTGCGCACTTGGTTGCAACCACTAAATTGTAAAATTTTGCTGATGCAACTTCTTCAACAATCTTGATATCCTTAAATAGCTTGATTGTGGGAACCACCTTGATCCCTGGCTCCTTTGCCAGTAACTGCCTGCAAATTTATCGTCATGGAAACAATCTCAATTAAGCACATGTTAATTTATTAAGCCCATACAGAGACTACCACAAAACCAAATTAGCTTTGGAGATGAGAAACAAGAAAAGTTGCATCATTGGCCCTGAAGAGATTGTGTAATGCTTCAGTTTCACACTAAGTAGCTATCATTAGTAATTTCTAAAGTAATCAATTTCATTAACAACTAATTAAACACATAGACTATAGTTTCCACTTCCTCTAAAGGCTATTTCAAAGGAAAAAGATATACATCATAGAATCATCCAGGTCTCTAAATCTTTTGTTGTGAGAGCATCAATGAATTATTTAACAAGCAATAGCATAACCATCTCAATGAAATAATAGTAGCATGTTTAAAATTTTTACCTCTTGAACCAACAATCATTATACAGATTTAACAAAGAATATGAGGTACCCATGATATAATCCCTGTGAAACAATGAAAAGTATTTTAAATCAGTAGTTATATTGTTAATCTCAGTTCACTAAGTAGAAACTGATGGTATCGACATGACAGTTTCAAAAGTATATACTGAATATACTTGAAGGTCGTCTGGACTTGAATTTCAACAAGTATATACATGTGGTGGCAGCACGTCGCGAGACAAATTGTTATCAAACTATCAGTACATATAGTAAACTTATATTTCTCTAGCTGCAATAAGTATTTGAAGGTAGATGAATTCAGACCTCTTTTAAAGCAAAGGGTAGCTCATCAATAGAACATTAAGATGCAAGAACTCACCACAATGGATATAATTTGCTAAAAGAGAATTTGAAAGCTACCTTAATAGCCAATGCTTAGTCGGAAGTTTCAATGGCAGAATCAGGATATCTAAAGTTTAACAGGGCCCTCCCAGGAAACAAGTAAATATCAGGATTATGTAAAACCACAGTGCAGAGGTAAGAGCAGTGACTTTGGCATCTCAAGAGGTAGGAGATTAAATATTGTAATTACCTTAATTAATGTGTATAGTTGTGGTAAAATAGAAGATGTGGTAAAATAATCATACTACATATTAAATAAATAAATAACACACACACCTTTGTAACTATTACAAGAATTCTCATTTTTAACTCCAAATATGAGCGTACAAAGATATGCTCATAGAAATCGCCAAATTATACTCATGGCATGCAAGGTTCTGGAAGATGAATCTAACCTTGTTGACTATGTAGACCACAAATAAGAGTTGTTAATTAAACATGAGGACAAATGAGGTAAATGTACTTATCCCTTTATTAGGACTAAAAGAATAAAGTGCTTCAAACTAAAATGGTCTACCAAGGTTTGAAAACTGGAACTTACTTCAAATTGTATCTACATTCACGTAGGCAATTCAAACATTTATGTCTTCTGTTATACTGGCCACTTAAAGCATCAACATTTAAGATGGTGAAATGTTTGGGGTGTTCAAACTACATCCAACCATGTTAAGTTGGAATTTACAAATAAAATAGGCATCCTAAACCTAGAAATTATATTGTTTTTGAGTAGATTAAGTCAAAATTATTGTTGAAGCTGTACATCGAGTTGTAATAAGGAGTCGGGTATAAAAGAATCAAGAAAACGAGAAGGAAAATGGTGAAGAATGAGCCATATCGCGATACACAAAGCCATACCGCGAAAAGAATTGAAAAAATCATGAAACATGGTGGAACGGGTACCGCGACAAAGGTCGTGCGCATCCACACGGGCTGGCCGTGCGTCATTCCGAAAGATATATCAAATTTTTGCCACATGCACGGGCCGTGGGCATACGCACAGCCGCGTGCGTGATCACTTGTACCACGGTACAAGGTGCCATACCGCAGACACATATAATTTATAAAAAAAATAATTTTAAGCCATGTACCGCGGTACAAAGCTTTATGTACCGCGATACATAGTATTTTTGCTTTGTGTACGTGGTGTAATTAAATCAATGCGCATTTTAATCCCGATTTCACCTGCTTTCGACAAGCGATACATTCAACGCATACCGCGATACCTATCAAACATCCTTCATCAATAATTCAACTTTACACAAATAAAAACCACGAAAACCTTTCCTTACATTAAAGAAAGCTCAATCAGCTGAAAGATAAGAACAAGACAAAGAAGTACAGGAGAAATGAAGAAAGTGATGGGAGACAAGAGAAAATGGACAACAGAAGTGTCCGAATGACAGAAGAAAAGAACGGAAGAAGAAGAAAGAAACTTAAGCTATAAATACATGTGAGTTCAACAGAGAAACACACCAGGAGACGGGGAGACCTAGGGAAGAAGATACAAAAGATGGAGCTCAGTTGGAGAGAACGTGTCGGAATAGGAAGGGAACCAGATTAATTCTTCAACAAATACTTGGAGAATTACTTGATCAAATCATCAAATATAAGTTCTTCCTTATTCTTCTCTTTCTTTATAGTATAATTCTTATATTAATTCTTATTTATCGAATTTCTTATTTGTGTTGTTTAATGAATTAATTAGATATTTTAGGGGCTTGATGTAATCTTGGTTGATCTTATGTTTGATTTGTAGATTTATATTATTTCGTGCAATTCATGGTTTATTTGTGTTATTTGTATTAATTACATCTTGATTACCTGGCCATTAATCTTTGATGCCGATCGTTAATTCACATTCGAGAGAAGTGATTTAATACCAGATCTAGAATAACATAACATAGGAAATTATATAATCGAGAGATTTATAAATCCTTTGAAGTTGTTGAAGAAATTCACTGTTCTATTTAGAATTATAATTCTTGAGATTTTTATAGAGATATCGAAATCTTGTTTTATAATTTAAAATCACTAAGCACTCGAAAAAAGATAGTTGATTAAATTGGGAATTTCAACTTATAAACCATTTCTTGAAATAGATAGACTGTTTATCTTACATAAGTGATAACTTGATGAAACCAACTTCTAGAGTAATTCTCCCGTAGATTTAGATGTCTGCATTTTTATTTACATTTAATTATTATTAATTATAAATCCACAAATCCATTTATTATTGATCAGTCAAATATAGCAAAAGTAATTTATACTTGGTACTTACACACATATTCCTTGTGGATACGATAACCCTACTCATTACTTATATGAAAACTTGACAACCGTACACTTGCGGTAAATTAGGTGAGTGTTTTTACGTCTAACAAGTTTTTGGCGCCATTACCGGAGAATGTATTTTATGTGATATCAAGGTTGATTGCCTAGTTGTAATGTGACTATTTTTATTTTATTTTTTATTGAAATTTTGTTAATTTGTTTTTATTGGAGGCACATCGTTGGAAGAAATCATAATGTATGCATATAATTGGATAACCGATGATGCTTCGGGATTTTTGGAAGTCAAAGAGTGAACACTTTTGTTCCTTATTATCTACCTCAAGAAAATATATGGGCCCAAGATATTACAAATCATGAAATCTCTTATCACTACAAGAACAATTGCCTCACTTGGAAGAAATATTTTATAAATTCTTAGCTAAGCGTGAGACAAGAAAACAATAAGTTGAGATAAAACGTCGGTCAAGTTGGAGGAAATTCTTTCTCAATTTATCGTAGAGAGTACGATAAGACATCGGGACATTGAGGATAGAATACTACGAGCCGAGACAAGATTTCAACAAATTGAGATTAAATATCAACATCTATCCAAGTCACTCCTACAAATGATTGACCAAATTAATAATGAAAAGTTATCATCATTCTTGGGACCTGATGAAGTAGAAAATCATGAACATGGTGAGGAATTGGCCAATAGGAAAAAGGTGGACATCCTTCAAAATTTGGAGAAGACTTTTCACGAGTGCAACGATCTCACGGGAGGAGCCACATCAAATTAACTTAGGGAGTTTTCTATCTCTCACTCAATTGAAAATCTTCTTTTTGATAAAAATGTGTGTACTCGAGCAAATTAAGAAAAATAATATCAAGGAAAAAATGAAAGAACATCCAAGAACACTATAAACATTAAATAGCACTCGACTCCATACTCAAGGAAACCATGTAACTCATCATTAAGAAGTCATCATTCATAAACTCGGCATAATCAATACTCTCTTGGGTATTCGACATCGCGACTCACAAGAAGATAGTGTATCACTTTCGACTCTCGAAGTGTATGGATAGTGTTTACGCTCAAATTCAATTAAGTGAATGTAGAACTACCATAAGCTTGCAAATCGTCTAATATCTCTACCACTTTTGTGCGCACAATCTAAGAATCAAAAAGGACTTTTTATTAGGTTGTAATGTGGGCTCTTTGGTAAGGGTAGGGAAAATTTGGATTAAGTGACTTGACTTGAGCAAATAGAATTTAAGCACACAGACTTGCAATTCACCAACCCAATTTTAACATAATATCGATTTTCTTTTTCAACTCAATTCCACCCTTATTTATCCTCTTTTTTTTTCATTCTTAGGCCTTGCCTTTTTTTTTTAGCCTTAAGCTCTCATTTTTGAGATTCTTTTTCTCGATTTTCTCTATTTTCGTTCCGGATATTTTCTTTCTTTTTGAGCTTCATGTATTTTTCATTTACCCAGGACATTAATCGCTCATCCCTCTTTCTTTTGCCAACTTCATCTCTTTTTCAGAAATTTTCACCACATCTCCCCCAAACTTATTTATTTTCTATAAGCTCAAGAATTTGTAGGGATAAAAAATATAAATTTTAAAGATCAATGTGGCTCGAGAATAAAAGTTTTGGCTCAAACTTGGCTAACTAGGGAATCATGAGTTCATAGGTAGGATTTTTAGGCTAAGTAGGCTAAACAAAGATGGCCTTAGATCATTTTCAAAACGCACACACACACATGGCTTTGATGAAGATACCGAGAGTAAGTTCTAGAGTTCTAGCAATCATGAATGACACACTCAAGACAAAAATAAGTCTGCATAATATAAAGCGATTTAAGGCACAAAAGCTCACATGCTTATTTTTCGCAACATGCTCAAATACCTAATTTTCTTAACACATGCCAAGTAAATAAACTTTCCTCCTAAGAATTTATTACATTATTCTCACAAGTATATTATCCCATGCCATAAAATATTCATAGTAAGATCATAGGGAGCTGGGCATACGAACTGGATTAAAAACCACATACAAAAGCAATTAAACGTGCTAAAGCGGTAAACGTGCTAAAACAAAAATAACTAAAAGTCGGAAAAAAATTAAAAAAATCAAATTTTTTTGATGCAAGTGCTCTACATGCAATGCAAAATGCAATGATTAATTTACGCATTCTTGACAATCCCCCAAACTTAAAATATGCTTCGTCCCAGAACATATGAGGAAATTATCAAAAGAAAAGAGGAATGCATAATATGTACTTACATGAATAGTTCCGATGAAGCCGGGAGCTCATCCGTCAATTCGAAAACTGAAGTAGCAGATCGTACGATCGGGTCGTGTGCGTCCACATGCCCTTGTGCGTCTGGGTTTTTTTTTTTTTCGTTTTTTTTCAATTTTTTTCAATTTTTTTTTGCTTTTTTTTAACCCCTCGGGTTTATCGCGACGTTTCTTGGGTTGCCTCCCACAAAACGCTAAGTTTTTCGTCTTCAGCCAGACTCAGATTCCTAGCATCGCTTTCGTTGAACCATGTCGGTTGAAATCATTGAGCTCTCGAATGGCGTTGCTCTGTTTTCTCGGATTAAGTATCGCCGGGAATTTGCCCTTTTGATGTTGGCCTCCCACTGCAGGAGCGATTTGGGCTTCTTGTATCTTCAAAGATTCCAGTCTCGCACTCAACAAAACGATGTTAGAAACAAAGAAGGAAGAAAAAAAATTAAAAAAATAAAAAATAAACCGAAAAACAAATAAAATAAAAAAAATATTTACAAAAAAATATGCTTCAATTAAGATTGGACTACTTATTACTATATCTAAGTAGAATCTAATCAATCCCTCAACGGCGCCAAAAACTTGTTCGCCAAAAATTATTTTGGTTCATACAAGTGCAAGTGTACATGTAGTTTATAGAATAATGGCAAGTAAGGTCGTATTCCCAGGATTGAATCTCGAAAACACTTAGGCTATAATAACATCGTATTCTAATTTTATTGAAGCGACCAAAAATTAAGTTACTAAAATAAAAAATAAAGAAAAATAAATAAGAAATAAATTTGTGAACCCCACAAGTCTTTTCAACATCTTTAGGAGCAAACTTAGGCACATAATCTCAACATCCTTCTTCAATATTAAATACGAATAAAGTTTTAAAAACCAATTCATGCAATTATATGGGTTCAAATTCCTAAATTCATTTACTCCCACAGGTCGGTGGTGCATAAACAGCTTGATTAATAACAATTGTATTCCTCTCGGATCGTTACAATTCTTATTAACTTCCAAAAGATTTGTGAATTAAATGACTCCCCACAAACACGCTTGTCACACATGTTTCATGTCCAATTCGATTTTCGTCTTCTAGAACTCACTTGCTCGGATTATGGACTAGAAGTATGACATGCAAATTATTGGTCAAATAAAAAGTAATTATAAATAAGCACTCGAATTCATAAAATAGAAAGCATGAATTAATTAAGAAAACAAGTAATCATATTTAATAAAAATCCACGCTTTCGATTATGCCCCTAAGATCCGAAAAATATGCCAAACATTGATTACAAACTCATAGAAAAATCCGAATCAACATTATGACATCATATAAACACATACAAGAGTTCTTAAACATAGAAAGAAAACCCCTTCTCGGTCGGGATGGATTCCCCCTCCAAGCCTTCGAAGCTCTTGTGCTACCTGATCGAAAGCCTCGTGGTGTTCTTCGCGACCTAGCTTTTTGCTCTCGAAGCTCTTCGATTCCTTCGTTCTGTGTTATTTGATATGTTTTCTATATAGAGAGTGATGATGGATGATGAATTTTCGCGCATAGCCTTTGGTCTCTTTTATAGATGCTTGGAGAGATCACTTGTAGAGTTTGAGTAGGAAAAGGAGATCAATTCAGCCCGATTCGTCGCCGACGATCGATGTCAACCCACACGGCCGGGTTGTGCGATCGAATTTGATCTCGGGGTCTTCATAAAAGTTGTAGATATTTCTCTTAGCTTTCCATGTCCAATTGAATCCTCTCAATATCAATTGTGTAGAGTAAGTTATGACCAAAATGCTGAACCCTGCCGATGTTGGAAACTGTTAGCGCGTTTTGACGTTTTTGAAGGAAAATTCCTTTTGTTTGACCTTCCATGCTTCTCTCCTTCATATTTTTGCTCGTACATTAGATCTTGACCTATACTTTGGAACATTATATCTCTTTTTATCCAATTTAGCTCCATTTTCTGCAAAATTCACAAGAGTACGCATATCACGCCCAACAAGGGAAACCAAGCAATACATATTGAGTATGCGTGCAAATGCATCAAATATATATCATTTTAAGCCCTCAAATGCATGTATATTTTACACTCATCCATAAACTAGAAGGAACAATTCTTGAAAGTGGTGATCAATTCATATGCTCTACTGATTCATTGATATTTAATATGAATAAAGATAGAAATATCTTTACTATAATTGAAAAACAATTTTTAATTGTTAGGAACACATTTTTGATTTCCAAAATATCCCGAAATGATCCTAAATCATCTAAGTCTTACTTGCACTAAAGGATCACCTATACTATTGGAAAATACTAAAGCGTGGCATGATAGCCACTTTTTTTAGATCCAGGTTGAGAAAATCAATAGTTTGGCTGAAGAATATAAATCTAGCGCTTCTCGGCAGGCAACCCGAGGTTTGGTAAATTATTTAAATGTATTTGTGTGCGCATTTGGATTTTTCTCAAGCTAATAATTTCTCTAAAAATATATCTATTTTATGTTTTTCTAATTATAAAAAAATCAAACACGGTCAGGCCGTGTCCGTGACACGGCCGTGTTGACCTTGTCGAAAATATTCACACTCCTAGACGGCAACATGACCCTCCCCAGATCCAAGACACGGTGGTGTCTCAAGATTTTATTTTATTTAATTTAAAAAAAAGAAAAAAATTCTATAGCGCGGTATAATAATTTAATTTAAATTTGTTTTTGGAAAAATCTTGTCCAGCAGTACAACCCCAATTTATTTTCTTTTTGAATTTTCAATATAAAGAATCTTTGAAGCATTTCAAAGACGCAAACTCCATTTTTTCTTCTTCCCCCATCCTCGATTCTTTTCTAAAAGTTCTAAAATCAATTAGACTCGATTTTTTTGCTTTCTTCTCGGATTAAACACGTTACAAGGTAATTCTCTTTCCTTTATTACTCAAATTCATGTAAATTGGTAGAATTTTTCCATATTGAAGCATATGGTCCTTAACTTCAAAAATTTGAATTTTCACCAAATTGTGTCTTAATTGATTATGATAATCGGTGATTTGTGATAATTTGAACTTGTTAACCACATTTGATGAATTGATTGTGAGTTTTGGGGTTTAAACAATTTCAAATTTCACAAATTCACATTATCTATATTGATGCCCATAAGGTGTTCGATAAAATGCTTCAATTAAATTTTTACTAATTCTTGATACAATTGCATACCATGTCACACGACAATACTTTCGATGATATATTTGGATGCAAATCGGATCAAAGTACTTTCAATTTTGAATGATATTCGATGTTTACAAGGGTAAAGAATACGAATTAACTTATAACTTGTTTAATTGTGGATTTTTCCCTTTTGTCTTCTTTTTGGCGCTAACTTCTCGGATGGCTCATACAAATCAAGGACGTATATCTCATCACGCCATCGAATTCCACTTTGAATCCCTTGTAGCCAAATATCGACCAATAAAGAATGGTTACCTACCGTCTAAGTCTTCAACAAGTACAACCTCATTCTATCGTGCCCGGACATGGATTTTTACCATCTTTAAAAAAATGGGGAATTACTTAACGTGCTCCACGAAAGTCAATGAGACAGAGACCCGAAAAACATACTCGGGTTAAGGTGTGAAAATGCAAGATATAATTTTCTTAGCCAAAGGTCGATTCGACTTCGCTAATCAAAGCTTGATGATACTCACCCACTTCACCGTATAACAATGAGCCCACCGGTTGATGGATTTTCGGGAAGTTTTAATGACCTTAAACTCCTTATTGCTTATCATTCGTACATTGAGGTTAATGCACATTTTAAGTTTGGGTGGTAGTATTATGCATCATGATAACTTTTGAGTACATTTCAGTATCCTATTATATTTTTAATTTTGAATTTGCATGATTTGATGAATTGTCGAATGTGATGTGTTTAATTGTTTGCTAAGGCATGTGATAAATCTTGAATTTGTGACTAATTATTATACATAATCTTTGAATCAATTTTCTCAAATGATTTTTAAAATATTAACTAAATGATACCCTATAACTCAAGCATATTTTTAAACAATTTTCAAAACTATTTTGTATAGTGATATAACTTGAAAAATGATTTAGGCTATCTTTTGGAAAAGCTAAAGCTTATATAGCCTACCAAAAATCAATTTTCTCTAGTACCCCTTTTGACCTTAATAAAATGTTTTTGTTGATTGACTCTCTTTTGGATATATAAGCCAAAAATGAGAAAATCTTCCAAAAATAACCTGTTTTCAAAAAATCCATACAAACGAGATATTTGGAGTCAAGAGGGGTAAATTTTTGATGGAGAAAGGTTGTCCAAAAAAAATAAAAAAGAGAAACCGGACAAGAAGGGAAAACGCAGACAAATCCTTGAAATTGGTCATTGCTATATATGGTTGGGTGAATTATAGCCACTTATCCTATATTTTCATACCTTTAACCCAAGCTTATATTACAACCCGAAAAGTCCTATTGATTTTTATGTTTTTTATTGCATACAATGTGGAGATTAATGTAGAATTATATCCAATAAGTTAAATAGGGGATCATTGAAAAATATTTGACTATTTATTTGAGCAACAAATTTAAATGGAGACATCGATTATATTTATATATGAAGTCACGAAATTGAGGTTAACTTGCATGCTTAATTGACAAATGAACACATTTACAATTTTGCAAATTCCTTAATTCATGTAATACTTGAAATCTCCTGAGGCAATAAATGTCACTTGTAAAACTCAAAAGTTTATTCCTTGTTGCAATGTTTTTCAGTTGCTTGAGGACAAGCAACAATTCAAGTTTGGGGGTATTTGTTAAGTTGGAATTTTACCAACAAAATAGGTATCCTAAACCTAGAAATTGTATTGTTTTTGAGTAGATTAAGTCACAATTATTGTTGAAGATGTACATCGAGTTGTAATAGGGAGTCAAGTATCAAAGAATTAAGAGAACGAGAAGGAAAATAGTGAAAAATGAGCCATTCGTGATACAAAATGCCATCTTTGAAAAGAATTGAAGAAAAATCATGAAACAGAGGATGGAACGAGTACGACGTGTTGTGCACATCCGCACGGGTTGGATGTGTCATTCGAAAGATATATCAAAATTTTGCCACAAGCACGGGCCATGTGCATACGCACGGGCTGCCGTGCGTGATCACTTGTACCGTGGTACAAGGTGCCATACTGCGCGGTACACATATAGTTTATAAAAAATAATTTTAAGCGCTGCATTGCAATTTGTATGTGCTTTGTTTTGATCCCGATTTCACTGTTTTGGACCGCGATACATTCAACTCATACCGCGGTACCTATCAAACATCCTTCAATAATAATTCAACTTTATACGGTGAAATACTACAAAAACCTTTCTTTACATTAAAAAGCTTAATCACCAAAGATAAGAACAAATCAAAGAAGTACGGGAGAAAAGAAGAAAGTAATGGAAGACAAGAGAAAATGGACAACAAAAGTGTCGATGAGAATCCATGGACAAAGGACCCATTGACGGTGCTAGTTGGTCCTTAACAAGGGCTCGAGTAAGAAATTTCAAGGATGCGCTCAATGGGTTGATTCAAGTCATGCGTAAGTAGACCGAGAGTGCATTGCCGATGGAGGAAAAAGTTCGGGTGGTCCATTTGATTGGTGTCGTCGACATCCTGGAGTCCACCTCGGGACCGAGCAAGTTAAGTATGCCAAAAATACGAGTCACTTTGCGTCTTGAAAATATTGTAATCAAGTTCTCATTAGTGTCTTGTGTTCATCTATCTTAGTTAGTGGTATTGTCATTATATTTGAGTCGTTTATGTGTTTAAAGGCCAAGTAAACCTTTAGGGCGCGTCTTAAGTTGTTATTCGAGTTTGGGTCGGCGGGGATCGAATTCAAGTCGCGAGAAAACATTCGCAGGGCGCCGCGACCCGTGCGTTGACGCATGACCAGGAGGCACGCCCGTGCATGGAGCCCGTGTGTGATGCCGAATGATTGGGAGCCTACTACTTGGCCTTGCGGACCAACGCCGCGACCCGGTGCGTGTTGCCGATGATGATCTGCGACCCAAAGGTGCACGGGCCACGCGTGAGCCCGTGCATCGATCCGAAATACGAGTTTTTGCCCTGTTTTTTTTTCCTTTTCGTTTTAAGTTGTTTTCTTGGTAGGTTAGGGTTTGGATCCGTATAAGGGTGAACACTTATTGTTTTTCACCGATTATCAATCAAGTTATTTTTACTCTCATATTGAGTGTTTTCTCCAAGTGCTTCAAGATTTACATTTCTTGTTGCAATTATCGACTTATTAGGCAATAATCCATAATTGCTTGTGGCGTCTTCGCATACCGAGGTTCTTGCTTTGCCAAGCAACGGGTCGAGGTTTACACCAATTTTAACCGAACTAGTGAAGATCTTGGGTTAACAACATATTGTTGTTGGGTCGTATGCACAATTGTTCCTGCGGTTCACATCAGTTGGTAATCAGAGCCATCTAGGAAGGTTAAGTCTATCCTTGTTCTTTAATTCTTGTTATTTTCTAGATTTTCTCATAAACACTAGTTCTTCAAGGGTACAAAAAAAAAAAAAATCGAATTGCACGAAAAATCGGCGGGTAAAGAATCATAATCCGCGTGCAACAAAAAAATCGAAAATTCGGAAAACTCGGAATTATAAACCCTAGTCTTCAATTTCATCTTATTACGATTCGTTCTTTGGCTTGTAATTTTCTTGGTGTGTTGAGGCGTCTTGCGGCTGTCTAATGGTTTATAATCGTGGCAAGTGCGGTACTTGGAGATTGTGAATTGAGTGATACACGAGCGTATACACATGAGGGAGTGATTTAAACATGACCAGAAGAAAAATGACAACGAGATGATTTGGGTAACAAACTGGATTTGGAGCGATTGCAAACATTGTAAAGAAAATAATGATTGAGATGTACGGGAACCTAGAGAGGCGCCGCGAATCAAGGAGCTCTGCATCGGGGCACGGAGGCCTAGGAGGTTCGAATTAGAGGAGTGGGCGGATGAGATTGATAATTTTGATTCGAAAGGGAGCAAATTACAATCCGGCGAGAGATCGGTCGAAATTGGGGTGATAGGGGGCGTGAGGATGGCAATTTGAGTAACGTCAAACGCAAATCCCCTCGTTCCAGGAAAGAGTCATCCGGATGCGTATTTGGATTGGGAGAGGAAAATTGAGAATGTGTTTGATTGCCAAAACTATTTTGAGTTAAAAGATGAAATTGGCATCAATCGAATTCTCGGATTATGCAAGTGTGTGGTGGGATCAATTAATGGTCTCAAGAAGGAGAAGCGCGGCGGCGACCCATTTCCACATGGAAGGAGATGAGGATTTTGATGCGACGGCGGCGATTTGTTCCAAATCATTATTATAGAGGCGTCTATCGAGGGTTGCGAGAGATTGACCCAGGGGTCGAAAAGTGTAGAGGATTACCACAAGGAGATGGAGATGCTGATGGAGAGGGCCAATATCGAGGAGGATCAGGAGGTTACTATAGCCAGGTTCATCGTGGGATTGAATACTCCTATAGCGAATGTCGTCGATTTACATCATTGTGTCGACCTTGTTGAGATGGTGCACATGGCGGTGAAAGTTGAGCAAAGAACTCAAGAGGAGGGGTTTCAACCGACAAGCTCAAAGTTCTAACTCCAATGCATGGAAGTCAAACACTAACAAAAATGAGGAGCAAAATTCGAAGATAGCGGACCAAAGGGGGAAGGCGATGAGCCTAAAACCCGCAGTAAATTCAAACCCTCTCTTGCTCGGACGTGGGATATTAAATGCTTTAAGTGTCATGGGTTTGGGCATATAGCTAGCCAATGTCCAAATAAGAGGGTATTGGTGTTGCGTGAGAATGGGGAAATGGAGTCGGAAAGTGAGGGAGAGCAGGATTATAGTGATGTACCAGAGTTGGAGGATATTCTAGAGGTATTAGAGGCGGCGAAGGGGGAGGCACTTTCCTTAGTGTCTCGGAGGGCGCTGAGTATTCAGCCTAAGTCAGATGAGGGAGTACATCGAGAAAACATCTTTCATACGAGGTGTTTTCTCAATAGAAATGTGGTAGTGTCATCATAGATGGTGGGAGTTGCACAAATGTAGCGAGTGCAAAGATGGTGGAGAGATTGGGAATTCCGACGATAAAACACCCACAACCTTATAAGTTGTAGTGGTTGAGTGACTGTGGGGAGATGCGGATAAGTAGGTAGGCAAAAGTAGCATTTCAAATAGGGAATATAAGGATGAGGTGTTGTGCGATGTTGTGTCGATGCGGGGCGGGGCATATTATGTTGGGTAGGCCATGGCAATTTGATATGTGGGTACAACATGACGTTACACCAATCAAAGATACTCTTATTCATAACCAAAAACGCTTTGTGCTTGTTCCTTTGACTCCAAAAGAAATTTATGAGGATCAAGTAAAATCAAGAGTTGGAGAGGCAAAAGAAAAAGAGAGTTCGGCTAGTGAGAATAAAAATTAAAATAAAGCCGAGATAAATGAGGTTTGAGAGAAAACAAGAGTGAGGGTCCGACTAAGGGTAGAAGTGAGGTTCGACAGATAGCCGGGAAAAAGGGGAGCAATAATAATGAGAGGGCCGAAAAACAAAATGGGGGGGGGGAATGGCCTTGAGGTAAGAAACGGGGAAAAATAAATTTAATGGCAAAAATGAGTGACCTTAGGAAAGCCACCACGAGTGGTCGTTCGATGATACTCTTGGTTTTACAAGGGCGATTATTTATCTCTTGTGATCTTAACCTCGATTTGCCTAGTTACTGTCTTGTCTTTGTTGCGAGAATTCGAGGATGTGTTTCCAGACGAGATGTCGGATGGATTACTGCCTACTCGGGGAATTGAGCATCAGATCGACTTCATTCCGGAAGCCTCACTGCCGAACTGACCGGCATATAGGACTAATCCGGAAGAAACTAAGGAATTGCAGTGGCAGGTTGATGAATTGCTAAGCAAGAAACTTATTCGGGAGAGCATGAGTGCAGTGTGCGATTCTGGTATTATGCGGTTTCAAGAAAGATGGGTCTTGGAGGATGTGTGTGGATTGTCGGGCTATTAACAATATCACTATCAAATACCGACATCCCATACCTCGGATGATATGTTGGGCGAGCTCCATGGTTCTAGCATCTTCTCCAAGATAGATTTGACGGGCGGGTACCATTAGATTCGGATGCGAGAATGGGATGAGTGGAAAACGGCTTTTAAGATGAAGCATGGTTTATATGAGTGGTTAGTCATGCCGTTTGGGCTAACTAACGCGCCTAGCACATTTATGAGACTAATGAACCATGTTTTGAGGGCTTTTATTGGTAAGTTTGTCGTGGTTTACTTTGATGATATCCTCATTTATAGTAAATCATTGAATGAACACGTGGATCATTTGTGAGCCATCTTAGAAGTATTAAGGAAAGAGCAGTTATATGCGGACGTCAAGAAGTGCACATTTTGTTCTTAGCAATTGATATTCTTGGGGTTTGTAGTTAGCTCTAGGGGAATTACAGGGACGAGGAGAAAATTAGGGCTATCCAGGATTGGCCTAAGCCTACGTCGGCCAGTTAAGTGCGTAGCTTTCATGGCCTTGCGAGTTTTTATCGGAGGTTTGTACGGGATTTCAACACTATTGCAGCGCCATTGACGGAAACTATTAAAAAGAGTGTTGCGTTTCAGTGGGGTGAGGCCCAAGACAAGGCATTCGAGTTGTTGAAGGAAGGGCCGACACGCGCCTTTACTAGCATTGCGGATTTTACCAAGGTATTCGAAATCGAGTGTGATGCATTGGGAGTTGGAATCGGATCCGTGTTAATGCAAGAGGGGCGGCCGATCATGTTCTTTGGTGAGAAGTTGAGTGGGGCGGCTTTGAACTATCCGACATACTATAAGGAGTTGTATGGTTTAGTCCGGGCCTTGAAAACATGGCATCACTATCTGTGGCCAAAAGAGTTCATAATCCACATCGATCATGAGTCCCTAAAGTATCTTAAGGGGGCAGCAAAAAAGTTGAACAAGCGACATGCGTCTTGGCTCGAGTTCATCGAGACGTTTCAATACATCATCCGGTACAAGCAAGGTAAGATTAATGTTGTAGCAGACGCCTATCTCGGAGGTACACTCTTATATCTACTTTAGATGATAGCATTCCTTGGGTTTGAACATATTAAAGAGTGGTACTTGCATGATCTTGATTTTTCTTGAGTCGTTTGTTGCATGCAAAAAAGGGGCGGAGGGTAAATTTTATAAGCATGATGGTTTTATATTTCGGGAGGATAAATTGTGCATTCCCGAGTGTTCATTAAGAGACTTACTAGTGAGAGAATCACACGGTGGGGGTCTTATGGGACATTTTGGGTAGCCAAAACATTAGCAGATCTTCCAAGAGCATTTCTATTGGCCACATAAGAAGCGTGATGTTGAGCGTATTTGTAGTAGATGTGTTACTTGTAGGCAAGTTAAATCTCGGGTTCAAATCAGGGACTTTACATGCCCCTACCCATTCCAACAACACCTTGGGTTGATATTTCTATGGACTTTGTTTTAGGGCTTCCGAGAACTAAACATGGGTCCGATTCTATTTTTGTTGTCGTAGATCATTTTTCAAAGATGGCACATTTTATTCCAAGTCATAAAACGATAATACGTCTTTGATTGCTGATTTGTTCTTTAAGTAGGTTGTGAGACCGCATGGTATGCCTAGAACCATTGTGTCGGATAGGGATTCTAAGTTCTTAACTTACTTTTGGAAGACCTTGTGGGGAAAATTGGGAACTAAATTGTTATTTTCTACTACATGTCACCCCAAACAGACGTCAAACTGAAGTAGTTAATAAAACTTTGTCTATGTTGTTAAGGGCTATCATTAAAAAGAACATTAAAACTTGGGAAGAGTGTTTACCGCATGTTGAGTTTGCTTATAATCGTCTTGTACATTCTGCGATCGAAGTTTTCACCATTGAACTTGTTTATAGTTTTAATCCGCTAACCCCATTGGATTTATCACCTTTACTGTTTACGAGCATGTTAGCTTAGATGGGCAAAAGAAAGCTGATTTTGTGAAAGCGATTACATGAGAAAGCGAGACTCAACATCGAGCACGACAGGCGAGCGATACGACCCAAAACAAGCATCGTAAGAAGATGGTATTTGTACCGGTGATTGGGTTTGGGTGCACGGATGTGGCACTGAACATTCCCGACACATCGAAAGTCCAAGTCGCTGCGGCCCATGGGAGATGGTCCATTTCAAGTGTTTGAGCGAATCAATGATAATGCTTACAAGATTGACTTGCTTGGGCGACTATGGGATAAGTGCTTCTTTCAATGTTGCTTGATCTTAGTCCATTTGATGTCAATTAGGATTTAAGGACAAATCCTTCTCAAGAGGAGGGGAATGATGAGAATCCATGGACGAAGGACCCGGTGTGATGCCAATTGGTCCTAACAAGGTCTCGAGCAACAAAGTTCAAGGATGCGCTTAATGGGTTGATTCAAGTCATGCGAGAAGAGACCGAGAGTGCATTGCCAATGGAGGAAGAAGTTCGGGTGGTCCGAGTTGATTGGCGTCGTCGACATTCCGAGTCCACCTTAGACCGAGCAAGTTAAGGATGCCAAGATACAAGTCACTTTGCATCTCGGAGACATTGTAATCAAGTTCTCATTAGTGTCTTGTGTTCATCTATCTTAGTTGTAATTTCATTATATTTGAGTTGTTTTGGTGTTTAGAGGCCAAGTAAACCTTTAGGACCGCATCTTAAGTTGTTATTCGAGTTTGGGTCAAGCGGGATCGAATTCAAGTCACGGAAAACGTTCACGGGGCGCACGCGACCAGGAGCATGACCGTGCGTTGACGCACGACCAGGGCACACCCGTGCGTGGAGCCCGTCTGTGATGCCGAGCGATTGGGAGCCTATGACTTGGCGCGCGTACCAATGCCGCGACCCAGCGCATGGGCTACACATGAGCCCGTGCACCAAATCCGGAAATACGAGTTTTTGCCCTTTTTTGTTTCCTTTTCGGTTTTAAGTTGTTTTCTTGGTAGGTTAGGGTTTGAATCCCTTATAAGGATGAACACTTATTGTTTTTCATTAGTTATCAATCAAGTTATTCTTTTACTCTCATATTGAGTGTTTTCTCCAGTCTTCAAGATTTACGTTTCTTGTTACAATAATCGACTTATCGAGGCAATAATCTATAATTGCTTGTGGCATCTTCGAATAATGAGGTTCTTGCTTTGCTAAGCAAAGGGTCGAGTTTCCACCAATCTTAACCGAACTAGTGAAGATCTTGGGTTAAGAACATATTATTGTTGGGTCGTATGCACAATTATTCTTTGCAGTTTCACATCGTGTCAAGTGACGAGAAGAAAAGAACGAAAGAAAAAGAAAGAAACTAATTAAGATATAAATACCTGTGAGTTCAGTAGTAGAAACACACCGGGAGACGGGGAGACCCGAGGGAAGAAGATACAAATATTGGGCTCGGTTGGAGAACGTGGCGGGCAGGAAGGGAACCAGATTAATTCTTCAACAAATACTTGGAGAATTACCAATCAAATCATCAAATATAAGTTCATCCTTATTCTTCTCTTTCTTTCTAGTATAATTCTTGTATTAATTCTTATATATCGAATTTCTTTTGTATGTTGTTTAATGAATTAATTAGATATTCTAGGGGCTTGTTGTAATCTTGTTTGGTCTTATGTTTGATTTGTAGATCTATATTATTTTGTGCAATTCATGGTTTATTTGTGTCATTTGTATTAATTACATCTTGATTACCTTAGTATTTGATGCCTTATGTATTAATCCACATTCGAGAGAAGTGATTTAATACCAGATCTAGAATAACACAACATAGCAAATTATATAGTCAAGAGATTTATAAATCCTTTGAAGTTGTTGGAGAAATTCACTGTTCTATTTAGAATTATAATTCTTGAAATTTTTATGGAGATATCAAAATCTTGTTTATAATTTAAAATCACCAAGCACTCGAGAGAGGTAGCGATTAAATTGGGAATTTCAACTTATAAACCATTTCTTAAAATAGTAGATTATTTATCTTACATAAGTGATAACTTGATGAAATCAATCTCTAGAATAATTCTCCCGTAGATCAAGATGTTTGTATTTTTATTTACATTTAGTTATTATTAATTATAAATCCATAAATCCATATATTCTTAATCACCGAATATAGCAAAAGTAATTTACACTTGATACTTACACATACATTCCTTGTGGATACGACAACCTACTCATTACACTCGTATTAAACTTAACAACCGTACACTTGCGGTAAATTAGGTGAGTGTTTTTATGCCTAACAAACCACATCAAAATATAATATTGCCTTAGCTACATTATTAAATAAAGAGATTAAATACAAAGATTAAATATAAAGATTAACTACATCAAAATATATAATTGCTATCTCACAACTTGGCATGGCTTTATACTAATATTTCATAATTTTCATTCATAAAAATAGCATGATCTCCATTGATTTGCATATCTAAAACTAGTAGTAAGTATACTTATATTTGATATATATTGATAAACTCGTAATCCTTGTAATTCAATACCTCCAAATGGAATATATAGAATCAAAAATAAATTACCTTGACCTTCCGCTCCTTCTACAGAGGGCCACTCACATAATTGTTCTAAAACTTGCATAATCCCTAGCAAAACTGTAATAAATTAAAAAAAAATTAACGAATCCCATGTCTCCATGTATATCATAGGTCTTCACCGAGATAAAGAAAAACACATAATCTCTATATTTTCTTTTCTTTTTTTGATTTAAGAAACGTCTTTCTGAGAAAAGTGGAGACACTAGAGATCGAAATATGTCAACAATTTGAATTTCAACCCAAACAATACAATTTCTTATGAGGAGACAAAAATTTCTTATATTTTGTTAAATCTATAGAGAGAGAAAGATTATTTTCATATATTGAAGCTTACTGCAAATGAGTACACTAGCTTTTATTTATAGAGATGAGATCAACATTCCTTCACCTAACAAACTCATAACAGATGCTAACTAACTTTCAGTTACAAGATAACTAACTAACTGTAAAACAGTTACAATGTTAGTTATATTATCTAACAACCCCCCCTCAAACTCAAAGTATGGTAATCTAATACTTTGAGTTTGTCTTTCAGATGACTGAAGCGCGAATTGGAAATGACCTTTGTGAACACATCTGCAAGCTGGTCCGAAGCAGGCACATGACGAATGTCAACCACTTTCTGATGCATTTTTTCTCTCACAAAATATAAATCTACCTCAATATTTTTAGTTCTAGCATGTAGCACCGGGTTCCCAGCTAGATGAACTGTGCTAAAATTATCACACCACACTAAGGCTGGTTTATGAACCTTGACTTGTAGCTCATTTAGTAAACCTTGCACCCAATTTATTTCTGAAACTAAATTTGCTACACTTCGATATTCAGCCTCCGTAGAGGACTTGGAGATAGTATGTTGTTTCTTTGACTGCCAAGAAATAAGATTTGGCCCCATAAATAGACAATGACCAGAGGTAGATCACCTATCATCAATATCGATTGCCCAATCCGCGTCGGTACCCAACCAAATGAAACATGTCCGGTGATGTTTTGTAAAATGTAGACCATAAGTGATAGTGCGGCGAGATAACGAGTTTTACTGACTCGTCAATGAATTTTCTGTGGTGTTTGCATAAACCGCACACCTTATTGACAAAGAAAGAAATCTCGGTCTAGTAATGGTTATATCTTTGCAGAGCACCCACTTTTGTCTGCTTCTATAAAGCCGAGCATTGCGAGTATCATCACCAAAAGCAGATAATCGAAGGCTAGAAAGAATAGAAGTGGGAATTCCTTGGAATTAAGCATCTTAGTTTTGCTCATGAGATCATTAATGTATTTAGGCCGAGATAAAAATAGCCCGTCATCAGTTTCTTCACCTCAATGCCAAGAAAATATTCAAGAGTACCCAAATCTTTTAAACAAAACACTTATTGAGATTGTGAACCAACAACTCAACAGCTTGGGGATTACAACCCGTAATGAGAATGTCATCTACGTAGACGAGAACAAAATCTGACCAAGGGAACTGTGTTGCACAAAGAGAGAGTGGTCAGCCCAGCTTTTCAAGAGAAGCATTTGAATGTTTCAAACCATTGTCTGGGAGCCTGCTTAAGTCCATAAAAACACTTACCCAACTTGCAAACAAACTAAGGATGGTTGGGATCTTCAAACCCATAAGGTTGCTACATGTAGACTTCTTCCTCTAACCCATCATTGAGAAAGGCATTATAACATCCACTTGCCTAATATACCATCCCCTACTGAGTGCAAGAGTAAGCACAACCCGTATGGTAGTGGGCTTAACAACCGGACTGAAAGTTTCCCTAAAATCAAAACCAACAATTTAATGAAAGCCCTTAGCAACAAGACGGACTTTGTATTTGTTAAGAGTGCCATCAGGATTTTGTTTAACACGGAATATCCATTTACAACCAATAGGTTGTCTACCGTAGAAGGGAACAAGGGACCAAGTGTTTTGATTAACAAGAGCCAAAAACTCATCTTGCATTGCTTGTTTCCACTTTTCATCAAGCAATGCAAAGCGTAGGGATATCAATGGGGTGGGTGGGGACGGGTTGGCGAGACCATGACCCGCCCCATGCCTAAAATGGGCGGGAAGGGTCGACCCGCCACGGTCGCGGGCGGGACGGGTTGACCGTTACGCCGCCCGTTTAAAATTAAATTAAATAAAAAAATGAGAAAAAATGAAAAAAATATTTATTTATAAAATATTATTTACAAAATTTATTATTATTAATTTATAAATATTAAATATAATATAAGAATACATAAAAATTACATTATAATATATATTATATATACAAAATATATATTAAAATATATTTTAAAAATAAAAATATTAGGCGGGGCCGGGCGGAAGTGATACCCGGACCCGCCCCAGTCACGAGGCGGTACCCGCGAGTGGGTCAAAATTGCCATCCCTATGCAGCAGCGAGTTGGAGGTTCAAGACTAATAGTGAAGACCTTTGGCTTGAACACACCTAACTTGGACCTTGTGAGCATAGGGCGAGTGTTAGAGGGAGAGAGGAGGATATGGGGAAGAAGAGGAGAAAGAGTGAGGCTGAGCGGAGAGACGGGGCGGAGAAGAAGAGCGGGGAGCATGGGAGGGGATGGGAGATGGAGATGAGGAAGGAAGATGAGAAGGAGAAGAGAAGTAGGAGGAAGGAGAAAGAACAGAAAATGAGCTAACATATTTTCAAGTGTTAAATTTGGATATTCATAACTTAGTTGTCCCATTGAACCAAGGTCTTTGGATCTCCAATTCATAAGGTTGGCTTACCACTATGAACATTCTTTATTTTGTGGATTTTAAACCCATTTCCCTTAACAATTTATACAATTGATCTCTAATTATTCCTTTTGTAAGCGGATCCGCTAGGTTTTCCTTTGAGTTCATGTAGTCAACCGAATAACCCCATTCGAAATCAATCGTCTAAATTGGTATTGTGTCTTTGATGAAAATATATAGACTTTTCATTATACATACTATTTTGTGCCATTCCAATTACTGATTGACTATTACAATATATCAAAATAGATGGCACCGGTTTATTCCAACAAGGAATAACTTCTAAGAAGTTTCTAAGCCATTCTGCTTCTTCTCCAGCCTTATCTAAAGCAATGAACTCAGATTCCATAGTGATCGAGCTATGTATGTTTGCTTAGAAGACTTCCACGACACCGCTCATCCACCTATTGTGAAAACATATCCACTTGTGGACTTGGAGTCTTTTGTGTCGATATCCAATTGGCATCACAATATCCTTCTAATCTTTTGGATATCTCGTATAAAGTATTCCATAGTTCATGGTATACTTTAGTATCTAAATACCCTTGTTCGAGCTTTCGGTGATCCTTACTCGGGTTACTTGTGAACCTACTTAGCTTACTAATTGAATATGCAATGTCTGACGTGTACGATTCGTTAAGTACATCGGATCGCCAATTATCCTTGCACATTCCAAATTGGGAAACTAGTTCTCCTCTATTCTTGGCCAAGTGTAGACTTAAATCTACAAGTGTCTTAGCCGGAGGACTATAAAAAGCATTAAACCTTCTAAGTATGCTTTTAACATAATAGGATTGTGACAAAACAATCCCATCTAAAGTTCTAGAGATTTTAATCTCTAATATAACATAAGATAATCCCATATCTTTCATGTCAAAGTTCTTCTTTAACATGTTCTTAGTATTCATAATTAAATCATGACTACTACCCATAATCAACATATCATCTACATAAAGGCATACTATGACGTAATCATTTGTAGTACCTTTAATGTAGACACATTTGTCACATTCGTTGATTTTGAAACCGTTTGACTTTATAGTTGAGTCAAACTTTTCATGCCATTGCCTAAGTGCTTGTTTTAGTCCATAAAGTGACTTAACAAGTTTACACACCTTTCGCTCTTAACCGGGTGCAATGAACCCCTCGGGTTGTTCCATATAAATCTCCTCTTTAAGCTCACCATTCAAGAAGGTAGTCTTCACATTCATTTGATGTATCTCAAGGTTATGCAAAGTCGCAATAGCGATGAGAACACGGATGGACGTAATCTTAATAGGAGAATATGTATCAAAAAAGTCATATCCCTCCTCTTGTTTAAATATTTTAGCTACCAAACGGGCTTTGCACTTATCTATAGATCCATCTGTTTTATACTTCCTTTTAAGGATCTATTTTCATCCAAAGGTTTGCAACCCGGTGGGAGATCAACCAACTCCCAAGTATTATTTTGCATGATGGAATCTATTTCATTATTGATAGCTTCTTTTCGGAGAGAAGCTTTTGGATAGCAAAGCTTCTTGAATGGTTCTTGGTTCATTTTCTAACATATAAGTTAGAAAATCGGGACCAAAAGACATAGCTACTTTTGTCCTTTTATCGCCGTCTTGGTTCCTCTTCATTATCACGTTGAGGTAACCTTGTAGTTTCATAAGTTCGTTTATCCGAACTTTATTATTTCCTTTCTTTATTTGGAAAGATATTCTCGAAGAATACAACATTCATTGATTGTATGATTATACCATCATTTACATCGGAATAGGTGACTTGTGCACTAAAAATTAATAGACACTACTCATTTTTGCATGTCCAATGAAAACGCAAACAATCATCTTTGGACCAATTCTAACTTGTTTACGCTAAGGTACTTCGACTTTAGCCAAACAACCCCACACTTTGAGATATTTGTATGACGGTTTTCGTCCTTTCCATAACTCATATGGAGTTTTATTTTTACTTTTGTGTGGGATCATATTAAGAATGTAGTTTGCATAAAGTATAGCTTCCGCCCACAAGTTTTGGGGTAAGCCAGGACTTACCAACATCACATTCATCATCTCATTAAGAGTACGATTTTGCGTTACGCTATCATTTGATTGAGGTGAGTAGGGAGCTGCAGTTTGATGAATTATACCGGCTTTCGAGTAGAATTCTTCAAGCGGAGCAACATACACTCCGCCTCCATCACTTCGAATCATCTTAATTTCAAATTAAGTTGATTTTCAACTTCATTCTTATAAGTTTTAAAAGCTACTAAAGCTTTATCTTTGCTTTTCAAAATATATACATAACAATATCTTGTGCAATCGTCAATTAACATTATAAAGTTCTTTTTCCCACCTCGAGTTTGCAAAAGTTTTAAATCACACATATCTGTATGAATTAACTCAAGTGGTTTTGTACTTCTCGTCACCGAATGAAACGGTGCTTTAGCCAATTTTGCTTCAACACAAACTTCACATTGTCTTGTGAATCGGTTTTAAACATAGGTATTAATTCAAGATTCACTAACCTTTTAATTGTGTTTAAGTTTACGTGTCCTAATCTATCATGCCATAAATTAGCACAATCCAACAAGTAAATGTATAATAATTTTATTCTTCGCTGTTGGTGGAAAATAGACATTACGGACATCTTAACAAGCCCTTTATCAAGGTACCTCTTACTTGTAAACCGACCATTCTTGGTCATTACAAACTTGTCAGACTCAAACACTAGTCTAAACCCAGCCTTACTAAGCAAAGCTCCAGAAACTAAATTCTTGCGGATATCCGAGATATACAGCACATCCACAAGTGTAAGCTCCTTTCTGGAAGTCATCTTGAGCACAACCTTTCCAAGTCCTACGATGTTGGAAGTCAAAGAGTTCCCCATTAATAACTTTCTTCCATTTATCGGAGTGTAGGAGGAAAATATCTCCATGTCGGCACAAATGTGATGAGTAGCCCCGATATCTATCCACCACACCCTAGGGTTATCTACTATATTGGCTTCAAACTCAACGGGGTGAGATCGAGCTCCGACATATCTATTGGAATAAACTTATCCTCACCGCATTGGCTTGTCGTTGGTTGCCATTTTGATTGCCCTTTTTCGATGTCGGCAATCCTTGGCCATATGACTTGGTTTGCCACAATTGTAACAATTCCTTTTGAATTTCTTGGCCTTTCCCATATCTTTTCCAGAATTCTTCTGTTTCTTGCTAGTGCTCGATTCAAGAAGATTGGACTTAGCCTCCATTCCGTAGACTTATTGGACTTCACTTGATTTTCGGTTTGTCTTTCTCAAACCCGGCGAACTATTAGATCCTCAAGCCCCATTTCCTTGCGGTTGTGCGTGAGGTATTTCTTAAAATCCTCCACAATTGCGACAATTTCTCGATTATCACAACTACTTGAAATGATTCATTCAGAATCATTCCTTCAGATACTAAATCATGAAGTATGATCTGAATTTCTTGAACTTGGCTGATCACCATTTTGGTGTCAACCATCTTATAATTCAGAAAATTGCAGACAACAAATTTCTTTTTGCCGACATCTTCTGTTTTATACTTTTTCTCCAAAGAGTCCCACAACTCTTTGGACATTTTGAACGAATCAGAACGCTATAGAGGTGTCTTCCAACCCATTCAAAACATAGTTCAAACAAAGGAAATCGTTGTTATGCAAAGCATCTACATCGATCCTCCTTTAGTTGTCGTATTATTCATCGCCAATGGTAGAGGGGTCCTCCTTCAACAAACGGGATAGACCCAAGGTAGTGTGATAGAAGAGCATCTTACTGTTTCCATCTTTTGAAGTCAACACCTAAGAACAACACCTGAGGGGTCCTCCTTCAGAAATGGGACAGACCCAATGGTAGAGTGAATGAAACAGATGCCATCGTTTTGAAAACATCAAGATGCGTCTTACCATTGTTATTTTGTCGTCTTGTTTTACAATAAAATGGCTAGGTGTTTGGAAAAATTTGGACAACTTAACTCGAGACCAAGATAGATATTGTCTCTGTAAGACAAAATTGGCCCCATATACAAAGTGCTTACGTTCGACAATCGTCCCTAAGATACAACGACTTTAACAAGTTCAATATAGCAGCACTTGCAAAAATGAACTAATAGCGAACTATAAGTGTTTGAGCTATCAAGCTTTTTGGAAGAAAATGATATCAATATGTTGATGCAAAAAATGGCTCGATTTTAGGATTATAATTTTTGCGTGTCCTTTTATCTGTAGGGGCTTCGTTATTAATGGCATCAAGGTGCCTTATGGAAAGGATACATCTTTTGGATCGAAAAGACATATTTTTAAAGGCATCAAGGTGCATCTGTTTGAAAGTGCGCGTTCGTGCGCGTGACAAATATCGGCCTCTTTAGATAGCTACGCATCGGCGCACCAAGATCTGCGCACGCGCATGTTGCTCTTTGTCCAAACAGTGCGCACCCACGCACCACGCCTGTTGGAAAAAAATAATTAATTAATTTTAAAAGGTTTAAAATAAATTTTGTCCAAAACTATGTGGGCCTTGAAGCCCAAGCCCAGGCCCATGACCCGGGCCAGTCGGTGAGTTTGGGTGATTTGGCATTTGCAAGGCGCTTGTGTGTTTTGAACCAAACCTAAAAGCATGTAAGTCCTCACCCCTTTAAAAACTTTGGTGCTCCAAGGGCCCAAAACTTAATGTCCAACTTGGGCTATATAAACGAGATAAACTTTTGGCTATCTATTGTATGTGGGATGGAGCTTTTCTCCTTCCCCACATTTTCCATTTTCCATGCCAATTTCTAGTTTTAATTGGCTAACTTGTAGCATTAATTTCTCATTCATCTGGAACTGGTTTTTGGAAATTCAAAATCCCAGTCTCATCTACCCACTTTGTAGAATTTTAACATATAGTTAATTCCATTTCTTATCAATGGAAACCACTTAAATATTTGGTCAAAATTGGGTCAACACCAATTTCTCAAACCAAAATTCCAACATTATGTTCTTTGCTCATCAGATTAGGAGCAATTTTGCTTG
The DNA here is from genome assembly GCA_016081115.2 of Rehmannia glutinosa. Lineage (NCBI taxonomy): Eukaryota > Viridiplantae > Streptophyta > Magnoliopsida > Lamiales > Orobanchaceae > Rehmannia > Rehmannia glutinosa. The sequence continues at coordinate 65,930,803 of CM071924.1, read as the reverse complement.
GTCGACAATATATGTTGTTGTGGTGACTTCGAGGATTAGAATGGGCTTTTAACTATCGTTGTTGGAAATTAAGGTTGTGATTGGTTGTGAAAGTTTTTCCTAAATTTTCATTTTTTAGAGAAAATATTTTGGAAGTGGGATTGTTTGTGGAAGAAATGAAAATTTTTCAAAGAAAATGTCATTTCTCTACAAAATTAATTCATTTCTCTCTATCTCTCTCTCTCATTCTCTCTCTCACACACACACATACACACACACACACACACACACTTCCGAATACCCAATTATACTATTTATTTCTCTCTCCTCCCCAATTCATATAAAGAATTCCGATAATTTCTTTAATTTATTACTATTTTTATTAATTTTCTCATAATCTTGATAATAAAAGGTATAAAATGAGATATATATTGCCAATTTTTGGATCATTTTTCCAGTTTTATTCAATTTTCTTTCATTATATTCTTTACTATTTTTTCCACAATTTTTTTCACAAACAATCAATATTTCAAAATATTCTCCATCACATCAACACAATCATTATTTTTCTCTACACATCCAACTTTCACTTTAAAAAAATCCACAACTATTCTCTAAGAAAATGAAAGTGGACAGAATGAAAGTACAAGAGAACAAGAATTGCAAACATGTATAGATTTATGTAAGTGTTTATTTCAAGAACCGGATTACAAGAGAACAAGAATGTTGGGAAACTTTATGTATAGATTTTGATGATACCACTTAGATTAGGAAGTTGGCACCCCATTCAAATATAATTCAACTTGTAATAGATAGAGTTCTATGAGCTTTGAGTCAAGCGACATGTTGAAGAATTGCAAGACCCATTGAAGATTGAGGAAGAAGACCCAGTTGTGTAGAAGGCGAGTAAAGTGATGTGAAGGTTTAGTCAAGTGACAACAAAGTCTGTTTTAGTCACCGATGGACAAGAAAGTCATTCCAAAATGATTGGAATCGATTGTCAAAGGGTATGCAACAAACATGACTCAAGAAAGCGAAAGAGATCCGTTGTCAAGCAAAGTCAAGGTTTTGCTAGAAATAGGCATGTGTCGGACTACCAAATAATAAAGCTATTTTCTTTGAAAGAGTGCAAAAGGCAAGTGCCGCAAGACAAGACAAGCCAACAACATACGAAGTGTAGTTTAAAAGTATGTCTATCTCTTCAACGGACGTACTTTCAAACGTGCACTATAAAAGATTGAGGAGTCATTTGAGAGAAAGTTACCCATATCTACCAACTCAATCATTGAAGCAAATAACATGCAAAATATCTCTGAAGCTTTCTTAATATATCCTCAAGCCTAAACTAAAAGGAAATCGATCAAACACACTTAGTGAAAGGAAAGACAACTTCATCGGTTGAAGAGGAAAACTTGTTAGCAAGAACAAGGGGTCTACTCTCAAGGTTGAAGGAGGTGTAGTAAGGTTCTAAATCGGACCAGATGCTTTGAACCCGTTGGAGGGCTAAGTGATCAAGTCCAAAGGTTTGAAGGAAGGAAGCGCAGGCAACCGTCTTGTGAAGAAAGAGTTTTAGTCCCAGATGGTAGCTAGTTGTATGATTAAAGCGACTCGGACTTATAACCATTTTGTAACCAAGTCAAGTTACTTAGTGGATTCCTAGAATCCTTATAATTGCTTGTGTCCATTTACTTTCAAATACTTACCTTCTCGCATTTCTTTATATCTGTTTGAGAGTTAATTTGCTTAAGTCTCTTGATAATAACCCTACTAAAACAAGTGTTAAAAACGTATTAAAAAACTAAGGGTGAAAGTCTTCCTTGTTAAAAACCTAGACTGCTATGGTGGAAAAGCCACATTGCTTAAAAACCTATAAGATGATGCACATGCAAATCCTAGACTGCTATGGTGGAAAAGCCACATTGCGGTGACGAATGAAGACAAGAAGAGATATAAACTTGGACAATGTTGCCAAGGATATTTTATATAAAATTCTTGATAAGGACATGTTTAATAAAGTCAAATCTTGTAAAATGGCCAATGAGATTTGGGAAAAATGATCTTAATTTGTGAAGGGTCTCGATCAAATTAAGGAAAACAAATTAATTGTTGCGAGTTCAAAATTTTAAAATTTCAAAATGCTTTCGGTGAGAGTCTAGATCACCGGATGCCGTTCACGAAAATAACCAATGAGCTCTCGGCTTTAGGAAAAGAATATACGCAAAGGAAATGTGTATGAAAATTCTAATTTCTCTCCCAGCTGAGTGGGAAATGAAGGTTATGACTTTGAGATACTCCAGGGACCTTACCAGAACATCCAATCACCAGTTGTTCTCAGACCTTAAAGCCTATGAGTTCGAGCTTAGGAGAAAAGAGCAAGAAGAGATAGATGTACCTAAGACAATGAACTTATGGCCGGTGATTCCAAGAGAGTCATTGACTGTCCTTATCCACCAGTAAACTAATATAGAAATGAAGAAGAAAGAAAGGTCTCTAGAGAGAGATGACAAGAAAAGAAGAAATCCATGTTGGATACGGATACTGTTAACACAACCAAGTGCAAGGAACCATCAACGTCAGATAGCAGTGGAGCTGACTGCTCTAGTGACACAGAAAAGAGGCTTTGATATGCCTCATGGCCAAAGAACAAGAAGATGAGGTACACTCTAACTCATCTCATTCTGATTATAGTAATAGTGATAGTGACACAAACACATCATCACCCACAGATCTTTATGATTCTATTGACAAAAGTATGAAAGACTTTGAGCACATAAAATCCTCACACCCACTTTTAAATGAATCAAAGTCAAGACCAAATAGTTAAGATCCAAACAGACTTAGTTTCTACAAAAAAAGAGAGAAAAAGATTTGAAAAATGTGATTGCATCATTCACTAAGGCATCTAAATCATTGGATGAACTTATAATGATTCAAAAAGAAAGTGGAGACAAGACAGATATTGGATTAAATTCCTTTGTGCATGCCCAAGCTCCAAGAGTGGTTATGGAAAAAAGAACCTCAAGCAATGATGCAGTCCAAAAATCCAAAGCACCATATGTTGCACCGACACCCACTCAAAAATACAATCACAACCATGTTGGCCTTGATACAAAGGAAAAGGAAAAAAAGCCACCGAGTATCTTGACAGATACCAAACAAAATTCAAAAGAGTCCATCAAGGACTCAAACAGAAATACTCAGAAAATCCAAACAGAGCTATCAAAAGCCCCAGAGATTTCAAAGAAAGAAAATCATATGATGTTGTAGGTCCCAAGGGTGAGTTGTAAGGTTTAGAAAGTGGGGTTGAATAAACCTTACCAAATTTTCAAACTTAGTCCTTTTAAATAATTTTTACAGAGTTGCCCACTCAATAGACTCGGGAGGTGTTGATAGTATAACTCGGTTAGGTCATCTAACACTTAACTTTGATTGATTTGGTTTTGTTCAAATGGAAGACTTTTCACCCTTATTGTTTTAAATTTGTTTTCAACACTTTTTTTAGCAAGGTTATTATCGATTGAATTTAGCAGATTTAACTTAACAAAGATATATCAATAATATGCAAGAAAGTAAAGTGTTGTAAGTAAAATGACACAAACAATTTTTATAGTGGTTCGAGGATGGGGTAATTCCTCTAATCCACTCTTCTCCAACTCCCGGTGAAATCCACTAAGTAATGCAGATCTAGTTACAAAGCGATTTATCGATCCGAGTCGGCCTTGATCACACACAAATGGTTGCTCCTAGACTCGACTTCTTCCAAAATGGTCGTCTTGCTACTTGACTCCGCAACTCTTGAATTGATCACACATCCTTCCAACGAGCTCAATGCTTCCAGTTTGACCTTGAACCTTACTACAACTCCTTCAACCTTGGAGAGTAGACCCTTTTGTTCTTCAAACAGTTTCCTCTTCAATTTGATGAAGTATTCTTTCCTTCATCAATGTGTTGGATCGAGTTCCTTTGATTTTAAGCTTGAGGAATATCTTTGAAAGCTTGAGAGTATTTTTGCAGGTTTGCTTGCTTGTATGCTTGTAAAAACAGTAACCTTCTCTCACTTGCTTTCTCAGCCTTTTATAGTGAGGATTCAAAAATATGTCCGTTGAAGAGATAGACATATATTTCAAATCCCACTTGTAGGTTGTTGGCATGTCTTGTCCTTGAAGCATTAATGAGGATCGTACCGTGTTTTTAATGCTCTGCAGCCTTTCCCTGGTCTCTGCAGGTTTTCAGGTACATCCCATTAGTTCCTTGCTTTTTGCACTCTTTCAGCAAAATAACTTTATTGCTGGCAGCCTCGACAGGCCTATTTCCAGCAAAATCTTGACTTGTGTTGACAACAGATCTGTAGACGACTTTCTTCAAGACTTGTCTCTTTTGAAACCCCTTTAACATTCGATTCCAATCATTTTGGAATGACTTAGCTATCAGTCAGCTGATTGGGATAACTTTTCTGTCACTTGACTGATCCTACACTTGGCTTCACACAACTGACACAAAGATGGGTCTTCACTTCAATCTTCAGTCGACTCTTGTATTTCTTCAACTTAGCTGACTCCAACTCAACTAATGCGGTCCTATCTATTACAAGTTGAATTACAAGGAAAATGGGGCGCTAACTTCCTATTCTAAGTTTTACATGGTATCATCAAAATCTAGACATAAATTTTTCTAACATGATGAAAATGGTAGAAACTACCCCAACCAGGCTGATTGGAACAACCAAATGAGATATCGGTCGAGTCCAAGGGGATACAAGCCTAAATGGCAAAGACCTCGGACTCAAAATAGGTTATTCCCAATGCAAAGAAGTTATGATCAACACACTTATGCACCCAAGCACAAAGCCCAATATGCACAAAAGTTCCATTATTATCCCAAGAAAGCAAATGCACAACCTCACAAACAGGCATATGGACAAAAGAGACAGGTTGTATGAGCTTTAAGTGTTGGTCCAAGTGGCTACTATTATCTAGAGGGGTGAATAGATTATGGCGATTTCCGATTTATGCCCTTTTTTTTTCAAATGTGAAGATGCTAGCAAAAATGTAAGTGCGGGAAAATAAACAACACTCGATGATTTATAGTAGTTCAACCCACCTTTAGGGCCTAATCTACTACCACCCCGGGATATCCGGTGAATTTCAAAAAGAAAAAAATTATTAATAGTTACCAAAACTATTACACCACCACCTTTGAAGATTACCACAATCTTCTTACAACACCTTCAAGGAGATTACTACAATCTTCATTCACCTATGAAGAGTACCACACTCTTCAACACCTAAGATCACCCAAGTGTGTTCTTACCACAAGAACACTAACAATGATATCTTGTTTTGGATGATAGAAAAATAAGATTACAACTCAATAATGAAGTATACAAACTTTGAGTACAAGTGTAATCAAGAATAAAAAGCCTAGACCTCAAGATTGTGCAAGTGCAAGAGCTTAAGGCTAATACAACAAGAATGTGAAATATGAAGGCTTGGAGAATTTTGCAGATTTCTTGTTGTATTGTTTGCTTATGTGTTGTGTCTTGTGTCTTCAAAATCATCTTCTATTTATAGGAGAGTCTTCAAGATTTGATCGCAAACATAGACTCCTCTTTCTTCACTTTTGTCTACAAAAATAAGATCACAAGATGTAGAAATATTGTACAAAATTGATAAAGTAAATCTTGATGTAATGGATTTGAACGGTTTGAATCTGTTTGTAAGAAATAATATAGCGCGACCGGTCGCTATGTAGAAATTTCGAACGTTAAAAAGTAGATCGCAAGATTCGGACACGAGGATGGAGGGGGATCGATCGGTCGCCCTTGGGTTCGACCCGGTCGGTGTAGGTCCCCGAGGGGTGTGAGTGTAAGGTTTAGAAGGGGGTTGAATAAACCTTACAAACTTTTCGATTTAGTCCTTTTTAAAGTTCGAGTTGATACTACAAACCGTGTCCTTGGTGGATAGCCAATTTAGTTAATCAAGAGTTAGTCACTCAAAGCACTGATTGAGCCGTTGATAGAATAACTCACCGTTAAGATCAATTAGCTCAACCGCAGCTTTGTTTTTATTGGAAGACTTAACACCCTTGAATTTGGTTTAGTTATGATTTAGTCCTTGGTTTTAGTACTTAGAAATTATCAAGTGGATAGCAAATTTATCGTGAATTAAACATTAAAGTGCAAGAATTAAAATCTTTGAAATGTAAATGACACGATAAGTTTTTATAGAGGTTCGAAGATGGGGTAATTCTTCTACTCCTCTCTTCTCCAACTCCTGGAGGAATACACTAAGTATTGATCGATTATCAGAGTGGTAATAGTCCGGATACAAGTCTTGATCACACACCGTGACTTGATCCTTTGGGACTCGGTCTGGAGATGCGCTTGTCACGCAATCGGCTTCTCGTGAGACTCGAAACTTCTTCACGGGGCAAATTGCGCTTGCTACTACATCTCACTTGCTCAAGCTCTTTGGATTTGATCACGAAGCCCTCCAAAACTCGAGACTGGTTCGACCTTGAACCTTCCTACAATCCTCCGCGGAATGTAGACCCCTTTTCTTCAAAAGTTTCCTCTTCAACTGATTGAGGTTATCTTTCCTTCACAATTGAGAGTGTTGGATTGATTTCCTTCGTAGTGTAGGCTTGAGAATTAATCTTGAATGATCTTTGAGAATATTTCGATTACGATTCAAAATGTTAGCTTGAATGTTTGTGGTTCGTAATCAAGGTCCTCTTCTCTCGTAGTCATTCCTCGGCCTTTTATAGTGATCTTTCAAAAATCGCCCGTTGAAGAGATAGACTTATTTTTGAAAGTCACTTGTGGTCGTTGGCTTGTCTTGTTGCGATCCTTGGAGTTGCCACTTCCTCGTATGAATTGTTCTTGACTTTTTCGAGTTCGACACGGTGTAGTGCTTCCCATTGGTTTATTCCTCTTGCACGCTTCGGGACTGAGCACTTCGAGAAAGGTAGCATGGAGGTATTACTTGTTTAAGTAATTCTCTTGATTTACGTGCAATGGATCTCTTTCGATTATCTCGACTTGACCGCATTTCCTTGCTTTCCCCAGGTGACTTAGAGTCAACTTTCAATCATTGGATGACTCTTCATCACTTCAACTTGAGACTTGGCTATCTTGAGTTGACTTGATCGATACTTTACTCACCGTGCATCTCACCGCACCTTGATCGAGTTCCCGTGTTCTCTTCTTTGCCATACTCGGTTATCTTGCAGCAAATGAGTCTTCCTTCTAGTCTCCGGTTGTCTTCTTGCATGTTTAGGCATAGTGACTTAACTCAGCTTGACCAGCCTATTTGTTACAATGCGGTTTACAATAAAAGATGGGGTGCCAACTTCCTATTCTAAGTTTTACATGGCATTCATCAAAATCTAAACAATAAATTTCCCAACAATTTCCCCCTTTTTGATGATGCCAAAACTTAAAACATTCAAAATGTAAATAGCATAGATACATACATATAGTGTAGTTCTGAGAGAATGTATGCGTAGAATCAATTCTATTATTGATCATAACATTCTTGTTCTTTTACACAATCACAAGGTGTATCGAGCAACATTTATGTTTACGCAAAAATAGAGAATTTGATTTATTTCGGAAGACTTACATGAAATGTATTTACAAAGTAAGATACATGAAGGGGTGGGCAACAACACTTCATCTCCTTCGCCGCCTCCTTCTTTCATCTTCTTGATTCACATCTCTTGGTCTTCTTCTCCTTTTCTCCTCTTGGTACCGCTTCTTCTTTTTTTCATATGCCTTCCGGGTAGCTTCATCTCTTCTTAGTCTCTCTTGTCTTTCCTCCCATAGCCGAGTTTGTCTTTTGTTTTCTTCTTCAATTCTTTTCACATACTCAAAGATTGTTCTTAGCCACTTGCGTTTGGCTACTTGGTCAAGACCGGCCCCCATAGATCCCTCCTTTCTTGCCTGGATCTATGTACTCGATGTTTTTGGGCGGAGGCCTAGTCTCAAAACCTCTTCCTCCACCACCGCTTCTTCTTTCTCTACCTCTTTCTCCGGATGTGTATTGTCTTGTGGTCTTCTTCTTCCTGGTGAGTGACCGGCGGAGTGACCCAGCCAGAGTGAGTGACGGTGGTCTAGTCTGCTTTTTGTCGCCTTCTTCACATAGCGTGAGACCCTTTTCCCAAGACAAGTCCCGGCTTGAGCCATGGACATGTTTGCGAAGTATCCTTCGAGATGCGAGCATTTTAAATTCATCAACCGATCTTGGCTCGGTTCCCGGCATCCGAGATGGCATAAGTGTCTCTGTCTCACTGGAATGCCTCCATGTTGTTTCAAGATATTCATAACTCGGGCATTCATTCTTCCTTCCACTTCCTCCATCCCTACTTCAATCATGTCTTTCTCTTTTCAACCATAGACATAACAGTGTTGAGGTGGCGAGTCACTGGGAGTTTGTCACGATAATATCAGTGTGACAAGACCTTGTTGGGGGTTTGTGCAATCATTAGGGTGACATCTCCCGATCCTTCCCCCTCAACAGACTTTCCTTTCTTTGCTCTTGAGACCTCCTCACTGTCTTTCCCTTTACAAACTTTGCTCCCTCCTTCTCAACGTCCTGATCTCTTGACTTTAAGGTATTCCTCTTCCCCTTTTGGCATCATCAAAGGAGAGAGGAACGCTGAAACATAATAGCAAGCAGAAAGTCGAGTCTGGCGATAGTCGAGTTCGCTTTCGAAGTCTGCTGCGGAATATCTTTGCACAAAACTTCGAACGAGTAGCGTTGGATTCAACTTTAAGCAACTTCATCTCGGCCGTGAGAAGGCTGAATTTTCGATCCATGTGTTCTTCCATACGCAGAGCTCATTATTATTTTGCTCACGCAGCGACTTGATCTCAAAGAATGTGAGATTCATGCAAGTGCTCAATGTGTTCTCTCGGCTTTGTCTTTGCATCGACATTCTCACTCGCCATACCAACAGTTTGTTGAACAATGTTCAAATATCTAGCTTGTTCCACGTGCATTGTTTGTTGTTGTTGCCACCACTCCCTTATTCTTACTATTATGCCTCTTAAGTCGGCCAGTGAGGTGGCATCTCTGTTATCCAATCTCATGTCCATCGAGGCCGATGCCTCTCCATCCGTTCAATTTCAACAAATAATGCTTTGAACACCTCCCGAACTTCGCTTGTTCCTTCATTGCGGACGGCCAGCGGCGTCAAAATCATAGTCGGCTAGAACGATGGTGTCGATGGAATGACAGGATCAGTCCGTGGAAGCGCTCGAGATCTCTTTTTCGACTCTTCGGAGGTCGGGTACCTCCGGAAAAAGGAAATGATTCTACGAAGGAATCATCACGGGCCACCGGGATTTTGTTCAATGATGAGTGGTGCGCGTGAAGTTCCTTGTGGAGTCGAACTCGCTTTGCGACTTGGGAGCCCGCGCACTAGACTGTTTGGTGGGGTCCATTTGTGAAGTTGACCCGACTTGCCGAGCCTCAAATTGTCTCAACAGCCTTCGTCGATCTCAAATGGTTTTTCCAATTGAGTTGACTCGGTCCTCGGCCTTATCGGAAGAGTCATCGGACGATGATGAGATTTCCATGGGTGGCTCATCATCAAAATTGAAAGTTTGACGAGTAGTCTTGAGGTCGACTTGCTCGTGGTTGGAACATCCTCACCGAGTCTTTTGGATTAGTCACGGGGGGATGACTCAGCTTCATTGTCTTCTTCCGATCCTGAATGGTTACATCAGATTGTCCCGGGAATCGTGAAGCGCGCTTATCTCCTTTTCGGATGGATCAATGATAGCGGAGGGATGTTCTGACTTGACTTCTTTACCCCGGAAGTCTCAACCTCCCATTGGCCTTCATTACCTCCTGCAGCCTCTCAATCTGCAGCGAGGCCTGGACATCCCTTTCGACAGTGTCGATTGTCTTAGGGTCTTCTCGTGGTGGCATCCATTGGAGTCTCAACCCCATGGATTGCACTTTCATCGCCTGAGTGTTAACTCCCATGGCTGTTCCTTCCTGTGCCTCGATCGCATCGGCGGCGTCATTAGTCTTCGAGCAGATTGCTTGGCACCTCTCGGATGAGCATCTCAATCGTCTGGAGCTTCGTTGATGACAACTTGCTTTGTGTACTTTGTGTTTGTTCCTTCTCCACTTCGCCTCGTAGATTCATTGTGGAGTCATCTGCAAGATCCTCCGACTTGCTTTGCAGTGGAGGGAGTTTCCCCCTCGGGCGCACCAGCCGAGGACTTGGAATGGGGTCACTCGTCTCCAAACTCCCGGCTATTTCTACTTTGAGTGTTCACCGTTGGGGCGGTGGTAAGACACCTTCATTAGGGGTTGGCTCAATCGGGTCCCCACTAACCCGGTTTCATCGCCATTTCCCTTAGTTCCTTCTTCCGAGTGAGTGGGGAAGTGGTGGCGAACAACAACTATGACAATATCTTTTCACCACTCCCATTGGGTCTATCTTGTCACCTGTGTTTTGGAGGACTCTCCTGGTCCCTCCATCATTTTTTGTTCATGAAGGACTCGGATTCGTGCATTGCTTGCTGCATTGGCAACTCTTCTGTGGCAACAATAGGGTCCAGATCCTCATCGCTTCTCGAATAGGGCGTCGAGAGAGGATGTGTATGTTCTGTGGTGCCGGTGATAGGGCGGATCTTTGGCCTTCTCACGTGCCTCGCCTTCCTCTACTGTCTCTCCTTCTCCTTGTCCTTGAAGATCTGCAAGATATCTCGTGCGCTTTTCTTCATCCAAAGGCTTGGACCACAGTGGTCACTCTAAGAAAATTCATCAGCTTCCTCTTTCTTCTTCGATAAACTCAGGCCGTTGGAACTATTCCCTGGATTGACTTAACTTCCACTTCCTCCACTCTCGCAGACGATTTTGGATGTCCGGATAAGGTGGGGATAGGATCATCACATCATCATCTCTATCGACCTTCTTCTTGTTGTCCCTCATTCTCGGGGATAGAAGGTAGCAAGCTCGTGCTTCATTCTCACAAGCGTCTATTGCGGGAAGGGATACGATCCTCAACAAAGGCGAGTTAGATTTTTCACTACTTCTTGTGTCTCAAATTGTTCGAACTACAGGTGGTCTTGATTTGCCTCTGTGATCGCCTTCAAGCAGACTTGGCTGTTTCATCAATAATTTACGCGACTCTACTTCTCCAAAGCCTCCCAGATCTGTTTGGTGAGTGGGTGACTCACTCAGCGGTTTCTCAAGTTCGGACGCTTGAAGATTTTTCTTCTTCTCTAGTTTGTACCGAGGGGATTTCTGGTTCGGAGAGAGTTTCTTCTAAGTCTTGGCGGCGGGGGCCGTCTTTTGTTGTTTTTCTTCCGAGGAGCCGGCCGTCTTGCTTATCGTTCTCCTCTTTTTGACGGCGGAGAAAGTATTTGAGATTCCTTCTCACCGCTTCGCCGGGGCGGGAGACATGGGCGTGTAGGGGCGTGACTGACTCGACCGGGCGGAGCAGATTGGTTTTCTTTTGCAGCAGGGGCATCGTTCTCTTAGTAGTCAGAGGGGCGACTTTCTTCTTTGGTGGAGAGGAAGCACAACAGATCTTGAGTGGTCACCGATTCCCCCTCACTTGTATCAGCTCTCTTGGCATAGGCACTCTTCTTCGTGCGCCAGAGAGGGTTTGATCTTAACATCCTCTTGTTTACATGGAACGCCTTTCCATGTCGAAGAGGGACTCCTTTTACCTCCATCACCGGCCAATCACCAGGCCGTATCCCGAGATCCTCCAAATGCTCCATTCTCCTTGAAGGATTTGTTTCCTACATTCTCGCGAGTCCGCTGTGAGACAAACTCAGCCGGTTTACTTGCTTTTCTTCAATGATCGCAGCCATGACGATCAATTTTGCTGATAGTTGGTCAAAGCCGCCAAATTTGATGTCTATGCATTTAGCAACTATGTCCAACAGTTTGTGGTAGTCCTCCTTCAACAACCTCTTGTTGGCTGTGTAGACTATCTTATCAGCATAGTCGGTCTTGGCTACTTCCTTCCAAGCAAAGTAGTCAAGTCTACATCGCTTCATTGATTTCTCGTGCTCCTTCCGCTGGTAATGAGCGGTGTTCTCGCCAAATCTTTGGCGAGATGATGAACTCCTTCCGTGAACAGCAGGATTTGATCCCCTCATCGTGAATTTCAGCGTTCACGTGAATGAGCGACCTCTTCCACATAGGTCATCGGGAGCTCCATCGTCGAAAATGGTTTTAGCCCGGACTTTTCGAGCTTTTCAAAGAATCTTCTTTATGAGGGCGTCATCGGACCCTGTTTGACCATACCTCAAATCCACAAGAGACCCAGTGTGGATTTGCTTCCCTAGCTTGACAAAATCATAAGTTGATGCCATTTTTCAATTTCACGAAAAGAAACTTAGAAGTTGATTTGAAGATTGATAGGGTTTTGAGAGAGTTTTGCCTTTGCTTCTTGAGAGAGAAATGAACAGCGTTTTGGTAATATGTGAGAGAAACGGACGAAAATGGTTTAAGTATGGTTTTTAAAGGACGTGCGGGTGGTTTTTGAAATGTGATCGAAATCAACGGCTTAGATTTTGCACGCCGATTAGCATTTAATGTCTCGAATTTAATGCGGCAAAGATTTATATCCAATCATAAGCTTGGTGTGCGGCTTTTGCTGTACACATCATCATTATGCTTTGACGTCATTCTTAAAAACATTCCCGCTTAGTAAAAATGACCGTGTTTTTGTCACTTTGCTCATAAATGACTCAACTTATCCCTTAGCCGATTTAACTCCTCTTCTCGGAGTTCTCATAATGACTCACCGTCGCCTAATTCGGTATAGCCGACTTTCCGACACGATCGATTCATTTAGGTGATTTTGAGAATTCACCCTTTTTCCCCTTTTTGTGTTTCATTGCCTTTCTTTGAGTCTTCCGAGTGTCACTCACCAATTAACCCTAACTCATGCTTGAGTTCTTCAAATCTTGACTCACATAATGGTTTTGTGAATATGTCACCTAATCATTTATCGCTTGAAATGTATTCCAAGGTGATGTCTTTCTTTTCAACATGATCTCTTATGAAGTGATATCGACATCGATATGCTTTGTTCTCGAGTGCAACATAGGATTTTGAGTGATTGCAATTGCACTTGTGTTATCACACATGATTGGAATTTCCTTTTCTTCAATTTCATAGTCTCTCACTTTGTCTCATCCATAGGATTTGGGCGCAACAATGCCCGCAGCCTATGTATTCTCGCTTCACCAGAGGTGGCTATTGAATTTTGCTTTTTGCTAAACCAGAAATTAGTCTGTTTCCAAGCATTTGACATGTGCCTCGAGGTGCTCTTCTTGTAAACTCTGCATCCAAAGATAGTCGTAGTCTCGAATAGCCAACTAGCTTGAATCCACCTTCCTTTGGATACCATAAGCCAACTTCTTGGCTTCCTTCAAATATCTCAAGATCCTCTTTAGCTGCAAATCATATGGCTCTCTTTTGGAGCAGATTGAAATCTTGCACATACACCTACAAAAAGGTGATGTCCGCCTGCTAGCCGTGAGATAAAGCAATGATCCAATGAGTGCTCAGTATCTTGTTTGATCTACTGTGCTTGCCATCTCGCATCTATGTCCATTTTGATGATGTATTCTTTGGTATTTTTCACGAAAGATTTCTCTTCCATACCAAATTTCTTCATTAAATCTCTCGTGTATTTTATTTGACTTATGAAGGTTCCATCCTTCACTTTGTTTCACTTGGAGTCCAAGGAAGAATGTTAGCTCTCCCATCATGCTCATTTCAAATTTGCTTTGCATGAGGTTTGAAAATTTTTCACACGATTCTTTGTTTGTGGATCCAAAAATGATGTCATCCACATATATTTGAACAAGCGATGCTCTTCTTGTCTTGAATTAAAGAGTGTTCTATCCACTTTTCCTTTTGTGAATCTATTCTCGCTTAGGAATTCCGACAAGTATCATACCATGCTCTGGTGCTGTTTTAATCCATATAGAGCTTTCTTGAGTTTGTATACCTTATCTCCAAGAGTCTCGCCGCTCAAATCCTGGAGGTTGTTCAACATACACTTCTTCTTCCAATAAACCATTTAGGAATGCACTTTTTACATCCATCGATATACAATAAAATTCTTGTGAGTTGCATAGGCAAGAAACATCCTAATAGCTTCCAATCTTGCTACAGGGCAAATGTTTCATCAAAATCTATCCCTTCTTCTTGGCAATATCCTTTGGCTACTAATCTTGCTTTGTTTCTTACCACGTAACCTTCCTCGTTCATCTTGTTTCAACACCCATTTAGTGCCAATAACATTTTGATGGGTGGGTCTTTGAACTAACTCACATACTTTATTTCTTTCAAACTGATTCACTCTTCTTGCATGGCTTGAATCCAATGTGTGTCATCCAATGCTTGTGACACATCTTTAGGCTCTATTTGTGAGATAAAGCATGTGAACATGGCTTCTTGTTGAGTTTTGGATCTTGTTTTGACACCTTTTCTTATATCCCCAATGACAAGTTCTCGTGGATGGTCTCTCAGCCATCTTACATCAAAGTTGAAGTAAGTTAGCTGATTCATCGTCTTGCAGCTTGTATTGCTTTGATCGCTCTCTCTCGTTATCACTTAGCCGCAGATTTTCCACTGCTTTTTTTGAGACTCAAACTATCTCATCTTCATCCGAGTTTATAATTCCAAACCCGACTTCAAAGATAGGACTTTTCTCGCATGGTTGGATGATTCACTTATCACCGACTCTTCAATGTCTTCTCCATTTACATTTGGCTCATCGAATACCACATGAATGGATTATTCGCAACCATAGTCCTCTTGTTGAGTACTCTGTAGGCTTTGCTTTCACCGAGTATCCCAAGAAGATACCTTCATCGACTTTAGCATCAAAAGCCTTTAGATTATCTTTGCCATTGTTATGGATGAAGCATTTACATCCAAATATTTTAAAATATGCAACATTTGGTTTTCTCCCCGTCCAAATCTCATAGGGAATCTTTGTCACCGTTGTCTGTTTATCATGCATCTATTTTGAGTGTAGCATGTTGTGTTTATTGCTTCACCCAAAATCTTTTAGGTAGCCCCGCTACTCGCTAACATGGTCCTCGCCGCTTCTTTTTGAGAGTTCTATTCCTTCTTTCTCGCAACTCCATTCTCACGTGGGAGTCCTTGCTGCAGATAATTCATAACCAATACCATTTTCAATACAATATTGAGTTATTATACCATTGACAAACTCGTTCCTCTATCTGATCTTATTTTGATAATGGTTTGGCTCTTCTCATTTTGAATCCTCTTCATCACCGTGGTAGTTTTTAGAGAGTTTCTTTCTTCTTACACATGAATATTGTCCATGTATATCTTGAGTAGTCATCTACTACCACCAAGGTATATTTCTTCCCACTTATCTTTGTCGGCCGTTCAACGGGACCAAATAGATCCATGTGTAGCATATGCAATATTCTTGTTGAAGATGGACATGCCTTTTCTTTGAATGGTGATTTGATTTGTTTTCCCTTCGACATCGTCACATATACTCTCCTTTTTGTATACGAGTCTGAAGTCCTTCCACAAGATTGCTTCCGCAAGCTTGTTAATTGTTTTGAAATTTAGGTGACTCAAACTTTTCTTGTGCCACAGCCAACTTGATTCAAATTGTGGTCTTTTCTATGACAGTCTTTGGGTGTTTTACGTTGACCAATCCACGATATACATGTTATTTGGTCCGCATCCTTGCAACACAACTTCATTTGATTACGTATCCTTGATTTGGCATATACCCATGTTAAATCCAACATTATAACCCTTGTCACACGAGTTGGCTAATACTCAAGCAGATTGAAATTTAGTCCTTCAACATATGCAACATCCGTGATTTCTAATCCATTTTCTTGATGGATCCAATGCCTCTTATTTCTCTCCCGAGCTTCATTTCCTCCAAATATGACTTTTGCTCCTTTAGCTTCTTTGAATTTTGACAGATTTTTCTTGTTTCTGTCATATGTCTAGAACATCCACTATCCATGTACCAGGTTCCTTGGCACTCGGTTGTTCCTTGAACTCCGCAAACAAGGAAATAAAGTTTTAGGTACCCATACTTGTCGGGTCCCGAGGGGTTAGTATTGTAAGATGATCCAACCAACCTATAGCCGGATGATTTGGCTCTAAGGGGTTGCCATCTATCGATGCCATAATCATAATTAATTTTGGCAAATTGCTTGGGGATTCTAGGTTCATACAAATTGTCTCTTTTGTCCGTATGCCCGTATATGTGTTTTAGCAATTGCGCTTCTTTGGGTAGTTGTGATGTCTCCGAGTGTAGTGCCTAGGTGCATATGTGTGCTTGATGAAAGCTCTTATACCTTTGGAATGACCTTTGCTTGAGTTCTAGGCCTTTGCCATTTGGGCTTATATTCCATAGTCTTTGCTTTGATAGTTTAAATCATTCCACTAACTTCGCTGGATATTTTCTACCATTCCCATCAAATGTGTTTCTTTTATAGAACTTCCTGGGGTTTTTGGTAGCTCTGTTTCTTCTTTACGAGTATTTCCTATTTGGAGTTTGCTGAGGAACTCCCTGAATTTCTTCTCACTGTCCTCTCAAAGACACTCAACTCGGTCGTTTTCCTTTTCCTTTATAACCAATGCCGCTTGCTTGTAATTGTGCTTTGGAATAAATGTGTGTGCACCATTTGAGTTTTAGATTTTTGAGATACTTCATTGCTTGAAGATCCTTTTTCCAAAATCACTTTTGGAGCTTGACATAGCACGAGGAATTAAATCCTAAGCCTGTCTTGTCTCCACATTCTCTTTGCCTCATGATAAGATCATCCAATGACTTAGATGCTTTAGTGAATGAGGCAATCACATTTTTGAGGTCATTCTCCCTCTTTTCTATGACAAATATTTCTCGCTACTAGCTTGGCATTTTCGGTCTTTTAAACTTTTATTCTCATCGCCTATTTGACTTAGAGTACTCGGCTCCTTAGTCACCGTGAGTTTTGGCTCTTGAGTAGGTCTTGTTTTCCTCATTTAGTAGTGTGTGTGAGGATTTAATGTGTTCAAAATCTTTCATCATTTTGCCTAATGAATCATAAAGATCGAGTTGGTGATGAAGTGTGTGTGTCACGATCACTATCACTAGAATCGAGTGTGATGAGTCGAGTGTACCTCATCTTCTTGGTCGTTGGTCTTGTTCATTGGCCATCGAGACAGATCAATGCTTCTTCTTCGAGTCACTGAGTAGTCGCCTTCACTGCTCTCTGAGTCATATGTCTCTTGACTTGGCTATCTCAATGAGTCTCTGCAGCCAACATTGCCTTTTTCTTTTCTTGTCTTCTTTCTCTCAAGACTTTTCTTTCTTCTTCATTCCCGTATTTGTTGACTACATGATATGGGCAATCAATGGCATAGTGACCGCTTGCCTACAGTTCCAAAGATAGATATTCAACCTTTTGATCACTCTTTCCATTCTTGGATTGTCACCTTTGATATTCAGCTTTTTGATGATTTGTTCTCTTGGTTGGCCTATCTTCCTTTGACTTGGAGGGAGCCGAGTGTCTTCTCGGAGGATTCGCCCTTGCCTCTCTTGTAGTTCTTATTGAAGAACTTGTTGAACCTTTTAACCATCGTTTATTTCCTCCGGGTCAATGACTTCTTTGACCTCGGCTTTCTTGCCATCCTTAACAATTAGAGCAAATTGTTTTGGGTACAAATTGTCTCTTCCTCGTCTTTTCTTCTTCTCACCAAATTGTAGGCTTTGAGATCCGAGAATAGCTCATGGTTGGATGTCTTTGATAGGTCCATGGAATGTCTTAGTGCCATGACCTTCATTTCCCATTCACCGGAGACTTTTTAGGATCTTCATACACATTTTCTTCTCGTATATTCTTTTCCAAGAGCGATAGCTCGTTGGTAATTTCGTGAACCGAGCATCCAGTTGATCCAGGTTCTCTCCTCGATCATTTTGAAATTCTCAAATTTAAATACGACCACCGATAATTTATTTTCCTTGATTTGCTGAGCCTTCACAAATCAATGTTAGCTTGTCGCATTTCTTTAGCCGTTTTGCATGATTTGACTTTATTGAACATGGCTTTGTCCAAGGTTTTGTAAAGAATATCCTTGGCCACATTGTCCAGGTTGTATCTTTTTCTCAATCATTTGTCCATTCACTCTTGGTTTTTCAACCATAGCTGGTCTAGGAGCGACATCCTCTTCACCTTCAGCTGCAGCTCTTCTTACAGTTGTGTTTACTTTTAAAATTTGTAGTGGCCCATCCTCTATCACTATCCACATCTCATCATGTAATGCTGATAGATGAGCCTCGCATACGAATTTTCCAATCATCAAATTCTTCAATTGTGAACATAGGGATACGTGTCAAATTTGCTTCCATGATAATAACTTTTGATAATAAAAAGAGTTTTGAAAACTTAAGTACTAAAACAGACTTTGAAAAATTTGGAGATCTAGTTCAAGAACTTTGTGCGGAAGGCTCAATGAACCAACCGCTCCGATACCACTTGTAGGTCCCAAGGGGTGTGAGTGTAAGGTTTAGAAGGGGGTTGAATAAACCTTACAAACTTTTCGATTTAGTCCTTTTTAAAGTTCGAGTTGATACTACACAAATTGTGTCCTTGGTGGTAGCCAATTTAGTTAATCAAGAGTTAGTCACTCAACGACTCGACCGAGCCGTTGATAGAATAAC
Organism: Rehmannia glutinosa; assembly: GCA_016081115.2. Lineage (NCBI taxonomy): Eukaryota > Viridiplantae > Streptophyta > Magnoliopsida > Lamiales > Orobanchaceae > Rehmannia > Rehmannia glutinosa. Next base: position 65,912,125 of record CM071924.1, on the reverse strand, counting down.
TCACCGTTAAGACCAAATTAGCTCAACTCAGCTTGTTTTCATAAGACTTAACACCCTTGAATTTGGTTTAGTTATGATTTAGTCCTTGGTTTTAGTACTTAGAAATTATCAAGTGGATAGCAAATTTATCGTTGAATTAAACAGCTAAAGTGCAAGAATTAAAATGCTGAAATGTGAATGACACGATAAGTTTTTATAGAGGTTCAAGATGGGGTAATTCTTCTACTCCTCTCTTCTCCAACTCCCGGAGGAATCCACTAAGTATTGATCGGATACGAGTGGTAAAGTCCCGATACAAGTCTTGATCACACAAATGACTTGATCCTTTGGGATTCGATGCGGAGATGCCTTGGTCACGCAGCTGCTTCTCGTGAGACTCGCTTCTTCTTCAGGGCAGCAAACGCTTTGCTACTACACTCACTTGCTCAAGCTCTTTGGATTTGATCACGAAGCCCTCCAAAACTCGAGACTGGTTCGACCTTGAACCTTCCTACAATCCTTCGCGGAATGTAGGCCCCTTTTCTTCAAAAGTTTCCTCTTCAACCGATTGAGGTTATCTTTCCTTCACGGGTGAGTGTTGGATTGATTTCCTTCGTAGTGTAGGCTTGAGAATTAATCTTGAATGATCTTTGAGAATATTTCGATTCTGATTCAAAATGTTAGCTTGAATGTTCGTGGTTCGTAATCAAGGTCCTCTTCTCTCGAGTCATTCCTCGGCCTTTTATAGTGATCTTTCAAAAATCTGCCCGTTGAAGAGATAGCTTATTTTTGAAAGTCACTTGTGCTCGTTGGCTTGTCTTGTTGCGCTTTTTGGAGTTGCCACTTCCTCGTATGAATTGTTCTTGACTTTCGTAGTTCGACACGGTGTAGTGCTTCCCATTGGTTTATTCCTCTTGCACGCTTCGGGATCGAGCACTTTGAGAAAGGTAGCATGGAGGTATTACTTGTTTAAGTAATTCTCTTGATTTACGTACAACGAATCTCTTTCGATTATCTCGACTTGACCGCATTTCCTTGCTTTCCCCAGGTGACTTAGAGTCACTTTCAATCATTGGATGACTCTTCTCACACTTCAACTTGAGACTTGGCTATTTTGAGTTGAATTGGTGATCGATACTTTACTCACCGTGCATCTCACCGCACCTTCAATCGAGTTCCCATGTTCTCTTCTTTGCCATACTCACTGCCTTGCAGCAGAGTCTTCCTTCTAGTCTCCGATTGTCTTCTTGCATGTTTAGGCATAGTCGACTTAACTCACTTGACCCCTTTTATTTGTTACAATGCGCTTACAACAAAAGATGGGGTGCCAACTTCCTATTCTAAGTTTTACATGGCATTCATCAAAATCTAAACAATAAATTTCCCAACAATCGGCCCAGGTTGGACCGGTCCCCTCCTTATTTTTGTGTCGGTCATGAGTCCTTTCGGTTTTGCGTTTTTTGTAATTGATCGACTTCTTTGTTCGATCGATCGACTCTTTGGAGTTTTTCAAACTTCTCGCTTTCGCTTTCAAAAAATATTTTCAGATACGGATGCCCTATAGGGCGACCGGTTGGCCTCAAAAGAGAAGTGTTGTCCAAGTTTTGTCAAAAATAAACTTTAAGAAATACTCCAAAAAATTAGTAAAAATATTTTAAATCATTTGGGAGTATTTGGACAACATTTAAAAATATTATTTTGGTGTAAAAAACACTTTTTAAAAAAATCATCAAAATCTTGATAAAAACATTTATCTAACACTAAGGCACCTAAGCAATTTGCAAATGTTCATTTTGATTATGGAACTAATAGGTGGCATGCAACCTCTTAGAGTTAGATCATTTGGCTATAGGTTTGTTGGATCACCTTATAGTCTAACTCCTCAAGACCCGGCAAGTATCGGTACCTAAAAACTAATTTCCTTGATTGCATGTTCAAGGAACAACTGAGTGCCAAGGAACCTGGTACATGGATAATGGTTGTTCTAGACATATGACAGGCAACAAGAAAAATCTTTCAAAGTTAAAGGAAATAAAGATGCTAAAGTCATATTTGGAGTAAATGAAGCTCTAGGGGAGATCAAAGACACATGATCCATCAGGAAGAATGGACTAGCGATCACAAATGTAGCATATGTTGAAGGTCTCAACTTCAATCTACTGAGCATCACCAAACTTTGTGACAAGGCTTATAATATGGGATTCAACATGGTTGTTTGCCAAATTAAGGATCTTTGAATCAAATGAAATTGTGCTACAAGGATCAAGCGAGAAAAACATGTATGTAGTGGATTGGTCAACTGCAACACCAAGAACATGTCTGCTAGCAAAGAGCACAATCGAATCAAGTTGGTTGTGGCACAAGAAGTTGATTCGCCTGAATTTCAAGACAATCAACAAGCTTGAAAGGAGTCACCTTGTGGAAGGATTGCCTGACTCAATGTACAAGAAGTAAAGCATTTGTGATGCATGCGATGGGAAATCAAATAAAGTCTTTTTCAAGGATAAGTCAAGTCCTTCTTCAACCAAGATACTGCACTTATTGCACATTGATTTGTCTGGTGTTGTTGAACCAGCCAGCATCAGTGGAATGAAATACGCCTCAATGGTAGTGGATAATTATTCAAGATACACATGGACAATCTTTATGTGTAAAAAGAAGGAAACTTTAAGGTAAGCTCCCTCACCGATGAGAAAAGTTCAAAATGAGAAGAGTCAAACCATTATCAAGATAAGGTCTGATGGAGGAACTGAGTTTGTCAATAGGATTATAACTCAGTATTGCATAGAAAATAGTATTGCTCATGAGTTATCAGCTGCAAGAACTCCACATCAAAATGGAGTGGCTGAAAGAAGGAATAGAAGTCTCAAGAAAGCTGTGAGGTTCATATTAGCTGAAGTTGGATTGCCTAAGAGATTTTGGGTTGAAGCCATTAATAATGCTTGCTACACTCAGAATAGGTGTATGATAACTGGCAGCTGTCCAAAACCCCTTATGAAATTTGGATAGGGAGGAAGCCAAATATTGGATATCTTTGGATATAAGTGCTTCATTCATAATAATGGCAAGGACAACTTAAAAGCTTTTGATGCTAAAGCTGATGAATGTATCTTTTTAGGATACTCAGCTGAGAACAAAGCTTTTAGAGTGCTGAACAAGAGGACTATGGTCACATAAAATTCTATCCATGTGGTTTTTAATGAACCCAATGTCAGTGGAGAAGACATAGATGAGTTAGCTGACAAGATGAATTAGCCAACTGTTCAGAAAAGTCCCGATGTTGAGGCAGATATAAGAAGACTAAACCCCGATGAAGATGAGATAGTTGAAGCTCGAGAGGCAATTTGGAAAGTCTGCAAATGAATGATGATGAGGAAGACTTACTCCAACCGGATGTGAGATGGGCGAGAGACCATCCTCCGTGGAGCTTATCATTGGAGATGTATAAGAAGGAGTAATAACCAGATCCAGGACTCAACATGAAGCTATATTCACTTGTTTCATCTCCCAAATAGAGCCTACATATGTGTCACAAACATTAGATGACACACATTAGATTCTAGCCTTTACCCTGTAACTTGAGTCCGCTCCAATCATAAGATTGACTCAACTATCACTTCAACTGTTAGGGACTAGGCTCTTTGTGTTGACTTGACCGACACTTCACACAGCTTGTTCCTCAAATGATTCTCCTTGATCGAGTCCTGACTTCCTTCTAGGCCATACTCACCGACACACAACGAGTCTTCCTTCTAGTCTGCAGGTTGACTTCTTGTAGTCTTGACTTAGTTGACTTCACTCGGCTCTTTCAAGATCTATCTATTATAATACTGATTGCAAGGAAAATGGGGTGCCAACTTCCTAGTCTAAGTTTTACATGGTATCATCAAAATCTAACAACTAAATTTCCTAACACGCATGGGCGGGCGTGCTACCCCCGCACTGCGCTGTTCTATCGTATCTCACACGGGCATGTGGGTGCCACACGACCTGGCCATATGTGTGTGTAATTTTTGAAAATGATTTAAGGTTATCTTTGTTTAGTGTACTTAGCCTAAAAAGTCTATCTATGAACTCATGATTCCCTAGTTAGCCAATTTTTGAGTCAAAACGTTTTATTGTTAGCCAATTGATCTTTAAAATTGAAAATATTATTTTATCTCTCGAAATTTTTGGGCTTATAGAAAATGAACTAGTGATCTCTCCATGCATCTATAAGATTGTTTCGGATTTTTTATGTCCTTTTCCCACTCAAATTCTACAATTGATCTCTCCATGCATCTATAATAGGGACCCAAAGCTTGCACCTAAATTTGATCCATCAATACAACATACAACACACCAAATTAAATAAGAATACAAGATCCAAGGTCTTCGAGAGAGGAGGGCTAGGTCACGAAAAACACCACAAGGCCTTTCGCATCTACGGAAGCACAAGAGCTTCAAAGGCTTGGGAGGAGGACCCATCCCGACAAGAAGGGATTTTCTTTTCTTAATTAATTCATGTGTTCTATTTTATGAATTCGAGTTTTTATTCTTAATTACTTTTTATCCGATCAATAATTAGCATGTCATATTTATTAGTGCGAAGTTCGAGAGAGGAGTTCTAACAAATACAAAAATCGAATTCGACATAAACGGTGTATCGAATCGAGACCTATAAATCTGTTTGTGGGGAGTCATTCAATTCATAGATCTTTTGGGAGTTAATAATAGTTGTATCGAGTTGGGAGACCTACAATTGTTATTAATTTACTATTTATGCGCCCGCCCGTGAGGGGAATAGACTAACTTAAGAATTTAACTCATAGAATTGCATAAATTGGTTTTAAAACTTTAATTGGATTTAATATTGAAGAAACATGTTGAGATTATGTGCCTAAGGTTGCTTCCTTAGTTGTTGAAAATACTTGTGGAGTTCACAAATTTATTTCTATTTCTTTTATTTTTGATTTTTCTAAACTTGTGAGATTCGGTTGCTTAAATACAATTGAAATGCGATTTTATTATAGCCTAAGTGTTTCGTAGTCAATTCCTGAGGAATACGACCTTACTTGTCATTATTCTATAAACTACGGTGTACACTTGCGGTTGTAAGATCCAAATATTTTTGCGAACACAGGGGGCTTCGTTTATATAGGCATCAAGGTGCCATATAGAAAGGATACATCTTTTGGATCGGCAAAACATGTCTGACCAAAAATGCACCAAAGGTGTGCATGCGCACGTTGCTCTCTGTCCGCACAAAGGTCTTGTACACCACCCATTGGAAAAAATAATTAATTAATTTAAACTAATTAATTAATTTTTAAAGGTTTAAAATAAATTTTGTCCAAAACTATAAGGGCCTTGAAGCCCAAGCCCCGCTCACGACCCACGATCCATGACCCATCAAGCCGGGCCATTACAAGTGCGCAAGACGTATGTGTTTTGAACCAAACCCACAAACATGTAGGTCCTCACCCCTTTAAAAACTTTGGTGCCCTAAGGCCCAAACCCATTAGTCCAACTTGGGCTATATAAATAGAGCAACTTTTGGCTATCTATTCTATGTGGGATGAAGTTTTTCTCCTTCCCAACATTTTCTATTTTTCATACTAATTTCTAGTTTTAAGTGGCTAACTTGTAGCATTAATTTCTCATTCACCCAGAATTGTGGTTTTGAGAAATTCAAAATGTCAATCCCATCTACTCACTTAGTTGAATTTTAACATATTCTCATCCTGAACTTCTGCCACACGTTGGACAGTAGATCTCTCGGATGGCCATTGATAACTATTGTTCGCCATCTCCTCTAACAATTCTAGTGCCTCATCTGGATATTTCCCTAGCAATGCACCCACAGAAGCAGCATCTATAATTGTTCTCGTGTTGCCACTCAAACTATTGTAGAAATACTGGACCTGTTGGTAGTCGGGATATCCATGTTGAGGGCACTTCCTTAGCAATTCTCGGAATCTATCCCATGCCTCATATAATGGTTCAGAATCTAATCGCTAAACTAGGCGATTTCAATTTCAATTGCGGCATTTTACTAGGGGAAAGTATTTGGCTAGAAACCGACTTAGTTCACCCCAATTTCTTTTGGTGGTGTTAGAGAACATAACCATCCCTTAGCCGTATCGCTACAGAGAGAATGTGCAAAGCGGCATCGAATGATATCCTCGAAACACCATTCATCTTAACAATATCGCATATTTCTAAAAATATGCCGATGCGCGTTGGATCCTCAACGCTCCGCCTCCAAACGATTTTGTGACATTATTTGGACCAATGCGGGTTTTAGTTCAAAATTGTTTGCATTGATCGTGCGGACGGGCCACACCCCCATAAGTTTGACTTACCTCCGATCCGGTAGTAGTCCCTAACTACCCTTCTCGCGGCCATTCCACTATTCGGTCGTATCGCGTCGGCCCCGGGGCGCTCCTTATTGATTATGTTATTCACGGTATTCCGATTAGTCCCCTCTCAATTGCTTTAGACCTTTTCCGTAGTTGTTTCGATGTTTTTTCAATTTCAAAATCAATGGGTATTGGTTGTTTTCTCTCACACGGTCCGACTGCGTGCTTGTTTCAAATCCCTCTGTTTCTTCTCAACTTCACACGGACGTGTCTTCATCGCACGGGTAAGTCCTACGGGCCGTGTGGTCCCACACGGTCCGGCCTTGAGATGTGTTTTTGTCTGGTTTCTTTGTTTTTTTATCTTCTCTTTGCACTCGTCAATCCTATTCGGCCTTTCAACTGATATTTCTTCGATTAAGCTTCGTTTCTGTAAAAAGTTACAAGAATACGCATTATCATGTCCTTCTAAGGAAACCAAGTAAAAACACAATAAATATACATGCAAATGTATCAATTATGCACTATTTTAAGCCCCTAAATGCATGTATATTTTACACGTATCACCCCGCAAATGAAAGGACGACACACGAAAATTATAAGCCTAAAATCGAGCTATTTTTGCATCAAAGATATTGATATAATTTCTTCCAAAAAGCTTGAAAGTTCAAACACTTATAGTTCATTGTTAGTTCGATTTTTGCAAGTCTAAATCGAACTTGTTAAAGTCATTGTATCTTAGGACGATTGCGGGCAACCGTAAGCACTTTGTATACCGGGCAATTTCTTCTTGCGGAGACAGTATCTAATACTGGTGTCGACTTAAGTTCTGCCCATATTTTTCCAAACACCTAGTTATTTCTTGTAAACAGTACCGACCAAACAATAGATAACAAACGAGTAAATTCTCGATCACATCAACAAATTGCAGCTATATATATAGAAAAATTGAAAAAACATCATAAATATTGCTAAACTCGTAGAAATTGTGATCCTCCAATTGCATTCTTAATTCATCCCCAAATACATTCAGCAGGCATCATATTCTCCAATAAATTGCATTTTCGGATAAGTCATTCTCACAAAATACATTCCTAAAACACCCGCGGCACATCATATTTGTATTACTAAACGGCCAAAATTTCAGTATCACATCACTCAAATAAAACATTAGACATTGTATTCTCCACCAATCAAGAAACATTGTGTCACCAATGTCCATTAGACATATCATAACTAATGAAAACAAGAAGCAGACGAGTGTGATCAAGAAAAACGCTGGTATGGAAAACTTGTGGTAGTGTTTGCTTTTAAAATTTCTTTTGAAGAATTTCTGCTACAAATTTATTTTGTCCTAACCATTAGACAACTAAGAAGAGATATTTTTTTGTACATCCATGTTTAAATATTTACAGTCGCATGATATAACTCAGCAAATAGTAAGCGACAAAAAGATCTAGTAATCTTCAATATTTGCATTACCTTTTCTTTCTGTCTTAATTGACTCTCCGAGAATTAGAGGAGCTGCAGGTACACGAAACCACCAATCCAGTAATCTTCTAATCCATCTTTCTGTGTTGGCTCTTCTAAGTTGTGAATATTTAGTAAATGTTTACCAAAAGGCAGTAGAGCAATATATCTAACAGGTACAAAAGCCATAAGAATCAAAGCCACCACCAAAAGTGTAACTGCAAATCTCTCGGTTGCCTGAATGTTAAGTATAAAGCAAGCTAATGGATATAAATTAATTTTCCAAAATGAATGTCAAAAATATGCAAGATCTGAGAATATGGGTGTTGATGTAAATATGGCAAACACGTACTTGAGATGCTTAGAGTAACCCTAACAGCCTGTTCAATTTCTCTCTGACCGTTGCTCACGGGTCTACGTCGAGAATTGGAACTGGGGGAGCGACGGTTGCTCACGGTGGTGAAATGGCCGAGCAGTCCGATGACTATTAGCAATCGAGTCGGCGATAGTGAAGAGTTTGAGACGATTGTGACTTAGGAAGACGATGACTCGATTGTTTAGTGTCAAGTTTTCACTAAGTCCTAATAACAATGTTTAGTGTCATAATGGAAGAAAATACAAATACACAGAGGTGTCGGAAAATTGTTGCTCAAATTGTTATCTTGGAGATAAAAACTGCGCTAAAAACAACACTTTAAAAAAAACCCTTGTGTCTAACTCGACAAAATGGTTGTCTTAAACAAAAAGAGGCGCTAATAGATAATGTTTCAATACATCATTGTCTTAGACCCTCAAAAACTGTTGTATAAAAATATCCGCTAATAGACAACGACTTACAAATCTGTCGTTTTAGACTCGAAAGAACTGTTGTCTTTATAAAAAACAATTCCGCTCATAGACAACGGTTCCCGTACATGTCGTTGTTAATACATCAAACGACAACTAATTAAGCAAAACCTGTTGTATTTTGAGTGTTGTCTTTCAACATTTTTCTGGTAGTGACAGAAAATCATTTATTCATCATAATAAAGAAGAAGCTGCTACAGGGCCTTTTATACAATTCAATTTTCCCTCCAGATTTGAAGCACCCGGTAGACTACTCACTACTCACACGTGTGAGTTTGATCCAACAAACTTAGCTAACAACTAAAAGAAGCATGAGGAAAATATGTTGTAAGTATGTTTGCTAGTGTTAATCGTTAACCTATAAGAGTCATATATATATATATATATATATAAAGTGGCTTTCATTAATTTTGTTCTCTCTTTTCACTACTTCTCATCAAAGTATTTATCTTCAACATTAGTAGATATTATAATTAGTTGATAATTATTTTACTATACCATTAATTTCAATCCAAAAAAGGAAATAAATTTACTAGCTTAGCGAAAATTTATTTTCGGTTGTGACTCAATTTGAGGGGAAGCATGTTTAATTATGTTTTGAATACTGCTTGAAATAAACTATGTGTCTAATTTGGTGTTGCATATCATTTACACGACACAAATTCATACCAAGTCTATCGAGAATCACAATACATACATTAAGGTTGCATTTGGATTGAAAGATTTGAATTTGAGGAAAAGATTTCAAATTAGTCAACTTAACATGAAATTAAATCCATCACAGTTATTTAGCAATAACTTAAAATTTAACGGAGCTCATGAAGGATGCGAAATATATTGAATAATCAAATTATCCATACAATATATCCAATGAATTTGTTATTAAATATTGAGTTCCTTAACTTAAAATCCATTAATCCAAACAAATCTTAAGAAAAAGTATACATTTGAAATATACAATATTAATTATAATATTAAATAAAATTAATAGAGGATAGGAATAAATTAAACGTGTCAGGCGGCCTTTATCTAATTATCTACACATTCATCCTTTTGACACGTACAGTTTGCAAATATCAACAATTGCAACACAGAAATTTATAAAATAAAAAAATCTACATAATTAAATTGAATTGTTAAATTAATTTCTAAAATCTAGTAATGACATTTACTATATATATATATATATATTTAACCATCTACCTCCTGCTGTTTCCACTCCAACCCTATAAATCTGCAGGGAGAAAACCTGATTTTATACTCAGAAATGGTCTCCAGTTTTGGCGACCAAATATGATCTTTAGCTCCCACAAGCTGATTATAATGTTTCTGCAACTCAGGCGTGTTGCACAAAGGGCTATTATTACCACCATTAACACTTAATTCGTCACCATTATTAATCATCTCCTCATTATAATTCTCGTTATTGCTAATTAACCTGGTGATAAACTCAGGCATAACCTTGATCAAAACCCTACCATTGGACCCCTTCGTGTACTCAAACGGGCATCCTTTGAACCCACACGGCCGGACGGATCCCCGTTTGCTATTCGGGTCGGATCCCAGACCCGCCAGGGAAGAAACCGAGAGCACGTCGTGTGTGACTCGGTCAAGGGGAAGGAGAAAGTATGTTTGGCCTCTGACGAGCTCATCGTCAATGGCGAGGAAGGTATCGGGTGGCCGATGAAGAATGAGTCGGGCGTGGCAGACCATGCGGTCGGGGAACTCGAACATGATCTCGCCGGCGAGGTGCTTTCCGGTGAGGAGCCTGGTGGCGCCGCCGTAGGATATGAGCTTCACAGCGGACGAGGGGGAATAATATTCGGGCCGGAAACAAGGCTTGATTATGGCGTTGCCCATGATTGATTAATTAATTAAATAAATATCCTCTTTTCTGTGAATGATGAGATTAGAGATCGATCGGAAGAAATGGTAGATGGAGGGTTAGTTAGTTGATATATATATTGATGGAGGATTGACTTTGATCAGGAAGTCTGTGAAGGTAATAATATTGTTGTTTATCTTCTTCTTCCTATTGGGGTCGGTGGTCAGTAATGCCGGCTTTGAAAGGATCTATTATTTGCTTCTGTAAACCTAATTAATACATGCAACCATATACTATCATCATATTAATTAATCCTCCATGAATATACAATGTATTTGTAAATTGGAATGGTCTTACGCCATTCTTTTGTTGCAATTGGATATTCACATGTATATATAAAATATTTTTTTAAAGTATTTGAAATTAATTATTATAAACACGTGTACATATGTGATTATTCGATCAATGATTACCTTCGGATAGAAGTCGAGTTCAGTACCGATCAATCGGGTGATCGGGTTCAAGATTAATTAAAAAAACCTACAAGATGTAGAATCATAGAACACATTAGGTTTGCTAACTGGTGGATGGTCCCCTAAAAAAAAACTTCTCGATATTTAAGTCAAATTGAGTTATTGCGATCTTACGTCGTAAGAACTAACTAATAAAATATAACAAGTAAAAAGTGAATAGTAGTTACCTTTATGACTTGCAGTTCTCCCAACACGTGAGAATTTTAGTGGTGACAAGTGCCATAACATCGGGTCGGCATCCGCGAATGTATGCGCGGATCTTAAGCGTTTCTTCTAATGGGTCTATTTTGTGGTTATATGATTAGCATTACTCTCTTCCTTTATATGTGATATGCAAATAAGGTACACCAATATATTGCAACAAAAAATCCAAAGCTGCTTTTGTTGTTAAAGTACTTAATAATCATTCACGAAAAGAAAGTGAAGTTATGGGGAATATGTAAAAGTGCAACAACTTATGAATCAAGGATACATTAATTTGTCAACTATTTAGTTATATAACATTGAAAGAAGTTTTAACTTTTAAGTACATTATTACTCAGAAGTTATTATACGTCATATAAATAATGCTATGATTAGCTCGATAATTTTATTGCTAATCCAATTCTCTATTATATATGTTTGTATATTATACGTAGGTATATACAAATGAAAAATACTTCATGTTTGGTATACATTCTGAACAGCCGTAATATTCTGTACAGCTTCTTGGGTTAAACATTAATTAATCACACTTATTATATTTAATTTACTTGTATAATATACACTGGAAAAATAATATTATATTTTAATTAATATTTATAATTTAAAAAATCAAAAGTTATTATAAGTATTAATGTAATATATAATTTTTAAATAACAAGATAAGAATGCTAATAATTTATGAATATATCAATTATTATTAAATAATTACGTATAAATTATGTTATAGCTTCTTATAAATTAAATAATCAAAATACTTATAAAATAATATTTAAATTAATTAAAAAAGTTCAAATACAATTACAAAATAATGTTAAAATACCTGTATTTTTCTCGGGAAATTGTTTTACATTCGTATTTCTGGATTCATATATAAACTATATTTTGTATTTGTTGATTTATTCATCATAACTCTTAATAAGTATTTAATAAATGTATATGTATTATATGTCGAATATTTTTCGTACGTCCAGTATATAACTAACTAGCATCTTGATCTCAGACGAGCAATCCCAAATTTGTAAATTATATTAGACATATTATATTTATGTTTATTATATATAATATAATTGGTAGTCAAAATCACCTATTTAATGATTTTCCATGTAATATATTGGAACCGAATCTACATAAGATTTATCATGACTGTCGTCTAGGAAGAAAAAAATTGAGTTCCATTACCACTTTATTAAATGGGACAGGCTAATGAATGATATCTGCCAATTCGTCACTTTTAGACATCAACTTGCCAAAACGAGTAAACATTCAAAAGACCATTCAACTTTTTGGCATGACTAGCTAATTTCTAATTAGTCAATTTGATCGTACTATTCCTGTATAGTGTATATATTTAAACTCTTAATAATTCAACCATCTTGCTTTTATTTATTTTCTAATTTAGCTGGCTAGAGATTTTATATGAGCTTCTAAATGGCATTAAAAAGGGCCACGTTTATTGTAGAGACCGTTATTGCAAATTAGGGAACGATGTTATCTCACGTAACAAATTACCATGACTCTTTATTTTACGCGACAAAACTATTTTTTGGATGTATGCAAAACAAGCGCCATGTACTTCTTATTTTTTTAAGTATACGGAGGATAATAGGAGATGGGACACGAATGGCGGACACAGGATTCTCGACTTATGGGGGCGAAAAAAACGAATCGAGTTCATAAATATAAACTATGAAAAGAAAATGTTCATACACTAATAATAATTAATAGTTTTTTATATTGTAAAATACAACTACATGAAATTTTTATCAAAGTTTTGGGGTCAATTGTAAATTAATTCCTTTATTTTAACTATAAAAAAATAATTTGGAAAACTTTTGGTTGGGGTGGGGGTGGTATATTTGAAAATTTTCGGGGCAAGACCCCTGTCCCCCCGTGTCCGCCACCGGGGACACGCGTACTACTCCTATGAGATCGAATCCACTCAATCGCCTACAACACAAGATTTTACCATTGGAGCACAAGGTTGATCGAATCCACCAATCGACATGTACACACTACAACATAATCGACATTAGGTAAAACAAAAGTTGTAGCACTTTTTACATAAAGCACATTATGTAACACATGTTTGTAATATTTTTACATTATAATATTTGGTAACACTTTTGTAGCACTTTATAAATATGTAATATTATTTGTAACAGCTTTCAAATAAGTAGCACTTTTTAAGTATTACTTTTTTTTTGTTATTGTTTTGGTAACACAAAAATTATCACTTTAATTAAATAACACTCCATGTAACACTATATTTAATTAATTGTAATATTTGTTTGCTATATTTTCGTAATATAAAATTATATCGCTTTAATTAAATAACGCGAACGATTTATTTAGTTAATTGATATCCCAAAATTAGGTAAAAACAAAAGAAATACTTTTTCTTAATTTTTATTTTATTTTTAATGTTATAGTAATAATAATCTATAAATATTAATAAATGCAAATTTTCATAGATTTTTACCCTTTATTTTGCCTCTTTATTGTATACTAGATTTTAGTTAGTTTACTTGTAGCATTAACATAATTTAAGATTTTATAAATAGAATATATTAATTATTTATTTGTTAATTTTTAACTTATTGCTATTAGTTCTATTTTATGGAGTATATATAAGTGATATATAATCAATTGCTAAATGTTATATGACATTACAAGAAACTTATAAAATACCGAAATGGGACAATGGAAACCATTCATAGGCAACAATATAATTAATTCTGTTTGTAATATCCACGAAAAAAATCCCTAGGTAAATTTATTATTCTTATTCAATATTTTTAATTTTACTAAGGGAAACTAATTTTTTTGGTAACCTTTTTCAAAACAAAAATTACTACCGAAAAATTAATGTCGTAGGTAATTACTTGTGGATTTTTTCTGTCGTTAAATTGATTTTTTATTTCTACTTTTTGTTTTATTTTTACAAATGGAAAATTAATTTGTTAATAAATTTATTTGATATTTTAATTTACTAATATTATTATGTTCTTTAATATATAATATAATTTCCAACATAAAATATAATTTCTAATATATATAATATATGATACAAAATTTATATTTATAGTGTACAATATAAATTTAATACATATAGTATATTATGAAATTTTAATATATATATATAAGCATATATATATGTGTGTGTGTCTATAAAAATCAAAGCAAAAGATGCAATAAGAATCAAATTGGCTCAATGTCAAATTGTCACTTCAAAGCGTGAAGGTCCTGGTTCAATGCTTTTTGGGAGCAAAAAATCACTTGTTAAAAGCCGGGAAAAATGCTACGAAAAGTGCTAGTTTTTGGGAAAAAAAAAGATGTTATATTTTGACAAAAAGGGTTACATTAGACTTATATGTAGGGTGCAAATAAACCAAGCCGCCGCGACCTATTCGGTCTCGGTTCGTAAAATAATATTCGCCGAGATCGTTCATCGACTTAACCAAATAGAACTCGAGCCTAAAATTCGAGCTCAAACTTTTAGACGAGTGAAGAACTCGAGCTTATCGGATATTCGACTCGGAAGTTCGCGAACATGTTCGTTTATAGGCTCGCGAGCTTAGGCTCGAGTTCGGTTCATTAATTGAGCTTGCGAACGTGTTCGCATCTGCTCGTTATCTTGTAATCGAGTTCATTCGTTAATTAAGCTCGCGATATGTTCATTTAGAGGCTCGTGAGCCCGTATTCGAGATCTGCTTGTTCAATCCAAACTTTCGCGAGCATGTTCGTTATAGGTTGTGAGTCTATGTTCAAACTCGTTTAAATTGTAAAATAATATTATTCCTTGCAAAATAACGTATATTAATCAAACCAACAAATCAAAATCGAATGAATCCAATAGTATAATATAAAATAATATAGTCTACATAGAAACACTATAATAATGAGGTATATTTGTAAAAGTGCTGATTTTAGATATTTTAAAATTTGGTTTTGATAAAAAATAAAATATTAAAAAATTTGTTTGGGGAACTAAGAAGTGTTTGGTCTAAACAAACCAACAAAATTCGTGTATCACACGAGACTTACCTAGTAATAACTATAAATTTAGACTTAGTAATTAATGTGATCATCAACAAGTGTTTATCATAAAATCATAAGAATAATACAAATATTTAAAAGTGTATATAAAATTTTCAAAAATTTATAACTATCTAATAAACCAAATGAAATTAAAAACATAATACATAATAATATAGTCTATATAGAAGCGCTAATATAATATCAATCACATAAATATTAAAACAAAAATAAAATTGAAGATTATATCTCATTTGAAGTAATTATATATTTTTTAATTCAGAAGAAAACAAATTTAAAAGACAAATAATCTAAAAATCAAGAATTCTATCTACACTATTTTTAAATTAGTTATCTTCCCAAGCTCAAATATTACACTATATGTGTAGAAATGTCGAAAACGAGCAAGAAAAAAAAAAAAAATATTTTATTAGTTCAAAATATATATTGTGTATAGAATATGTTCTCTCATTTGTATCAATAATATATTTTTGAATTTCAAAGATAACAAATATTTAGTCTAAAATATTTAATAAAATTGAATAGTTAGGTGAGAACTATTAAAATCGAATAATTTGGTGAGAACTAAGAAGTATTTAGTCTAAACAAACCAACAAAACTCGTGTATCACACGAGACTTACCTATTATTAATTATAAATTTAGACTTAGTAATTAATATGATCATCAACTAATACTATTTTATCATAATGTCATAAGCACATTACAAATATTTATAAGATCACATATAAATTTTAAAATATTAAATCTTATTAACAATATATCCAAAACTAAAATTTATTAGTTAATTATGATAATTTATTAATAATTTTAAAATATTAAATGCTATTAATAATTAATTTACCTAAAAACTTATGGTAATTTCATTTGTAGTTTGCTTGTTTAATAATATGTAAACTTTGAGCTATCTCTTGTGCATTTGATTTTTATTTTTGTATTGCTACTACAAGTGATTTAGTCTTAATATGAAATTTGATTAAGGAATAAGGACAATTTAGTATACATTTTAAGCTTTAACGAACTTGAACTCGAACTCGATCTTTAACGAGCTCAAGTTCGAGCATTATAACGAGCCTTTTATTTAGCCGATCTCGATCTAAGCTTGTTAAAGCTTAAACGAGCCTTTACGAGCCGAGCTCGAGCTAAGCTCGTTAAAGCTTAAATGAGTCTTTTACTGGCCGAGCTCGAGCTAAGCTTGTTGAAGCTTAAACGGGCCTTTTACGAGCTTTTTGTAGGTCCCATGGGGTGTGAGTAAGGTTTAGAAGGGAGGGGTTGAATAAACCTTACCAACTTTTTGGTTTTAGTCCTTTTGAAATTATAACAGAGTTAACTCAACATTTGTATCCTTGAGGACAACTAAGTTGGTTATTCAACTAAGTTAATTCATAAATATGTACCCAAACTTGTGCCACTTTGAATTAAGCATTAATGAAAAGGATTGAAATCGGAATCCAATTAATAATACAAACAAGATGTGGATTCAAGTTCCATGAAGCTTTAGCAAAATCACGATTACGGTCATCCAAATTCGTGAATTTTAAACTCAAATATCCTCTCCAAGAGAAACCAAACGCCAACTATTCTCAATTTTCCAAACCTCGATCATTTTAGACTTAAGAGCTTCAATAAAAATGGTTAGCACCCTTTGGTTGCAACAATCTCTCTATCAAAGAGTTACATAGTTCTCATTGTACGTTGATGATAAACATCCTCATCCATCGTAACGAAAATAAATTAACCTCCTTCTTAATCGACGTGAATCAATTGCAGGCTTAAGTGCTTCCCAAAAGTTGGAATATTGGACGCATGCACCGAATTTGGAGATCTTGAACCAAAAAAGTAGGTTTTTCATAGGTTACCTAAGAATCCAAGAAAGTATTGTAGAGTTGACGAGTCATAAATTTAAGTTGGCATTTGTTAATTTTACAAGTGGTGAGAGATAAGATCATTAAAATGGATCTTAATCAATTTTTTTCCTTAAAAAAGGGTATTATATATATGACTATAAGCTAAAATTTTATTAATTAATTCAATCAATCTTCAATAATCAATTGATTGGAGACAAGAAACAATCAAATGAAAATGCTGGCATATACACACATTATAAAAGTTTTGGTCAGGTGACTGCTTGGATAACTAGACATCATCAACCTATATCTTAATTAATATTGGAATATGATATAAAAGCTGAGTAGTTTAGAGTTAGTTATAAGTCTGTTACATCTGTTAGAAGTTGTTAGGAGTTAGTTTCATAAGTCTACACATTATAGCTCACACCACAGCACTCTATAAATACCACCATTGTCATCTTGTAAGTTTCGGTTTTAGATCATATAATGAAATATACTTTCGCTTATGTTTTGTGTATCTTAACATGGTATCATGAGCTAGAGAATTGGCGAGCTCGGTTTGTTACTTCGGTAATCTACGGTAGAATTCATTTCCGGTGAGCTTAGTCATCTCCTGGTGAGATTTTTTTTTTCTCTTTGCTCCGGTAAGTTTCATTTTTTTCTTGATCAATATCATAGATTCATCTCTACATTCTATTGTGGCTCCGATAATTCCTCATTTTACTTCTCTTCTATTCGTCCCGATCAAATGAACTATCAACACCGGTGATTACAAGTTTTATCAACAAATCCACACGCTTTTGAATTTTTTTGTTTGGCACTTTGAAATCGCTCCCGTTATGTACTGCTTTTTAGAGTCATCTTCATCTTCTACTTTGAATCCCGATTATGTCATTTAGATGCGTAGAGATCAATTTTCTTGAGTTGGATGCTTGCTTCCATTAGTAAGTCAATGCTAGGGCATGTTACACGATGCACTACATCTCATGATCTTTGGAATGCACTTGAAAAGTTATTTCATACACAATCTAAAGCTAGAGTTCTCGCATCTGCGTTTAATGCTATAAACTTTAAAGAAAGGCAATATGTTTGTTGATAAATACATATTAAAGATGAAAGAATTTGCCGATGATTTGAATTCAATTGGCCAAAGTATCACCGATTCTCGAGTTAGCACTCTATGTCCTTGGAGGACAAGGGATCCGATTATGAAGTCAGTGGTGATAACTTGACATCGCGTGTTGAAGACATTTCATTGGCTGAACTTTAATTTTTTTACAAAAACATGAGATCGAGGATTCGAGTAACATTACAACTACACCGTAGCTTTTAATGCCACTTCTAAGCCCCATCAATCTACTCCTATCAATTTAAATCGAACTCACTTATGTTGCTTACTCTCAAATATCTTACGGAGGTAGAGGTCGATCCTTCTGAGGTCATGGTGGTCGGTTTTGGCATGGAGGATGAGGTCCCACTTGCCAATTGTGTGGTAGAGTAGGTCATGTAGCACTCAAATGTTACAAAAGATTTGATCTCGGTTTTGGGGGAATACTCGGCTTCCGCAGTCCCAAAGTGAAACTTCATATGCAGTTCCACTTTGGTGCATCACAAGCATATGTTGCTTCTAATGTCTCTTCCTCCTCTCCTCATGATCCACAGTAGTACTTTGGTAGTGGAGCTACTAATCACATTACCACTGATCTTGAGAATCTGAGCCTGAAGTCTGACTATCATGGAAATGACAAGCTAGTTGTGGGTAATGGCTCTTCCTTGCCTATTTCTCATATTGGTTCTACAAGTCTTCCTTCTCATGCTGCAAATAAATCCTTATTGCTCAACAATATTCTTTATGTGCCTTTTATTACAAAGAATCTTCTCAAAGATATCATAGTTTACTAAAGACAATAGTGTATTGATTGAATTCTATGATGATCATTGCCTTGTCAAGGACAAATATATCAGGACAATGTTGTTGGAAGGGGTGCTTAATCAGGGATTGTATCGGACCCTTACTTCTCTTCTCAAAGTCACCAATCATTCTCGCTAAGAAGTCTGCTGAAAACCTTGTCTTCTTTGCTACTCAACCTTGAATAAAGATGTTATGCTATGGCATAAAAAGCTAGGTCATGTTTGTATCTCTGTTTTGTCTACAGTACTATCTCATTTACATGTACCTTTTCAGAATAAGAATGTTGAATTCTGCCATGATTGTAAACTAGGCAAGTTGCATCAGATGCACTTTGCAAATTTGTCTACAAAAACTACACATCCTTCTCAACTAGTGTTTTCAGATGTTTGGGGACCTTCCCATGTTACTTTCATGGATGGATACAGATATTACTTGTTATTTGTGGATGACTATACCAGATATTCTTGGATTTTTCCTCTTAAAGCTAAATCTGAATCTAAGACATGTTTCTTACAATCCAATGCCTTTGTTGAAAGGAAATTTCACAGTCCTATTAAGTGCCTTCAAACAAATTGGGGTGCAGAATATGGGTCTTTTCAACCTATTCTAGTCCACTTGGATATTAAATTTCAGCATCCTTGCCCACACACACATCCTCAGAATGGAAGAGTTGAGAAGAAGCATCCCCATATTGTAGAAATGGGACTATCTCTCGTTGTCCCAAGCTTCTTGCATTTGAAATTTTGGTGGGATGCCTTTCAAATAGTTGTTTACATCCCGAACACGTTGCCCATTCCATCATTTTGCATAATAGAGTCCATTTCATCTTTGTTTGGTGCTTAACCTGATTATC
Organism: Rehmannia glutinosa; assembly: GCA_016081115.2. NCBI lineage: Eukaryota > Viridiplantae > Streptophyta > Magnoliopsida > Lamiales > Orobanchaceae > Rehmannia > Rehmannia glutinosa. The sequence goes on along the minus strand of CM071924.1, from coordinate 65,892,261 downwards.
TCTTCATGAAAGTTTTTGGTTGTGCATACAATCCTTTTTGAGACCCTATAATGATCACAAGTTTCAATTTAGGTCCTTTAAATGTTTGTTTATTGCTCTGATCCTTCCCATAAGGGCTACGGTGTTTGAGTCCGATGGCGGAATTTTTGTTGCAAGAATAGTGGACTTCAACGAGCATGAGTTTCCCTATTGCGGCTTGTTCTCCTCCCCGCTTATCCATCACCTCTCTCCCGCTTATCGAGTTCTCTCCCTGTCATATTTGTCTCATGTTCTATTTCTCAATTTCCTAGAGCATCCTCTTCATCTCCACCGGATTCAATCTTGAAGTTGTTCTACCTTATCCCAAGATCCCAAAGACCAATGATCGGCAGCACCCACTTTATAATCGGATCGCCTCCTCACACTCAAAGACGCCTCTCCCTCTACATACTCGCAGATATCAACCATTTCATGTCTCTCCATCCCCTGCTTCTCCTACTGACCTCATCTCACCCCATGGTTACAAGATCCAGAATCGCAATCTCAAGCCCAAAGTTTACTCACCACAAAAGTGTGTACAATGTAACCTACTTGATGTCACAAGCCTTACAAGATCATAAATGGAAGTTAGCTATGCGGGAGGAGATTGATGCCGAGGAGATTGATGCCTTACAAGCCAAACATACCTGGACTTTAGTTCCCTACTCATCAGACATGCATGTCATTGACAATAAGTGGGTGTTTAGAATCAAGCACAAAGCCGATGGTACAGTTGACAGATACAAGGCAAGGCTAGTTGCCAAGGGATTTCAACAAAATGCTGGGGTAGATTACTCAGAAACCTTTTCTCCTATTGTCAAAGCATGCACTATTAGGCTAATTTTTTCTCTTGTTGCTACATACAATTGGAGTATTCAACAAATTGATATTAACAATGCCTTTCTTAATGGGGAGTTGAAGGAGACTGTGTATATGGCAATATGGCACAGCCAGAAGGCTTTATTGACAACAGATTTCCTCTTCTTGTTTGAAAGCTCCAAAAGTCTCTCTATGGACTCAAACAAGCTCCTAGAGTCTGGTTTGACACACTAAAGTTGTTCCTTGGATCATTGGGCTTCATTAAATCTATTTCATATTCTTTTCTTTTTTTTCAAAACAGACAATGGAGCCTTGTTGATAATTCTGGTTTATGTTGATGACATATTACTTACTGGTGATGATTCAAGAGCTGTCGGTAAGGTCATCTCATTGTTGGGAGAAAAATTTGCCCTCATAACCATGGGAGAAGTGAACTATTTTCTTGGCTTGGAGGCTACCAGATCTTCGCATGGTTCTATTGTCCTAAATCAGTCCAAGTATTTGACAGACTTGCTTGCCAAAACTCAACTTGAGAATTGTAAACCTATGTCTACTCCTATGGCAGTTAATCTGAAGCCTGCACTTGGTGATAGTACATCCCTTGTTGATCCTTAGGGGCTCTCCAATACCTCACACTTACACGGCCAGATATCTCCTTTGTTGTCAACAAATTAAGTCAGTTTCTCCACACTCCCACCATCAATCATTGGATTGCTGTTAAACACCTTCTCAGATATCTTAAGGGCACTCATAATTTAGGGATTGAGTTCAAACCATCTCAAAGGCTACTTATTGAAGGATTCTCAGATGCAGATTGGGCAAGCAACTTGGATGATATGAAGTCTACAGGAGGTCATTGTATTTTCTTTGGAGGAAATCTTCTTACTTGGGCTTTTAAAAAGCAAAATGTGGTTTCAAGGAGTAGTGCGGTCGATCAATCTCTCTTCAAAGAACTTGGTCTTAATTTTGAAGCTCCTCGGTCATTTGGTGTGATAGTGTAAGTGCAATTGCGCTTTAGCCTCAAACCCGTTGTTCCATGCAAGAACCAAACATATTGAGATAGATGTACACTTTATCGAGAGACAAAGTGTTAAATAAGGAGTTGGATGTTTGGTATATTCCTGAATCAACAATCGGCCGACATATTCACTAAACCTCTGTCGGTTTCTCGGTTTAAATTTAAGAGCCAAGTTGGTTGGGATCAAGTCTACTACATAGAAGAACCTTTGGGGTGTATTGGAATATGATATAAAAGTTGAGTAGTTTAGAGTTAGTTATAAATCTGTTACATCTGTTAGAAGTTGTTAAGAGTTAGTTTCATAATTCTATACATTATAGCTCACACCACAACACTCTATAAATACCACCATTGTCATCTTGTAAGTTTCAGTTTTATAGATCATTTAATGAAATATACTAAGTTCTATTTGTGTATCTTAGCAATTAATAATACTGAAATCACCATTTTATAAGACATTTATTATAATTAATTACTTAAAACACAACAAAATCAGTATTATTTTGTGTTAATGCATGAGACTTTGTCCAGTGATAATAAATATGAGGTTCTGAAAAGTTCTTGAATTTTTCGTAAAATGTCTGGATATTAATCCACGTACTATGATAAAAGTTCCTTGTACATAGATGCATTTCCGTTGTTGGGGGAAATAATTGCGATTTAATTGTTTGTTTAAAATATTTTGATTAATAAAAGACTAATATATTATTAAAAAAATTGGATTTAATTAAAGCAGGCCTAACCACGTGATTAAACTGAAAGACCACACAGTAAGTTAAATAATATATTACATGAGATATAGCCCTACTTCGTAGTTCTTATATCTAAATGCCGATGGGATTAATTAAAATGTGGTCAAGAAATCCTTACTTATCTCTTTCAAAAAAAAAAAAATCCTTAATTACTTACCTAGGTTTCTTAATTCATGGGATCGACAGGGTTGTCAAATAATTAGGTAATAGCAATATCATTCTTTGGATTAATTATCATCTCATTTCATGATACATTCTCTTTCCATTTTGTATATACATCACATTCACATATGTACTTATGCTTCTTTGGCAGCTTGATTTTTTTTCTCTCTTCGATCAGCGGCGTACTGAGTCGTACTCATTAATTGTATACTTATTGTTATAGATATTTAGGCTGATATTTTAGGAGATTCAAATATGCAGCTGTTGAATTGTTGATTGGTTTGCTTCTTTTTTAACCCTTTATCGTGCACAATATGTTAGATATTTTTACAATTTATTTATTACAAGTTGTGATGCAAATATTTTGCCGACCTTAGAACATTTGCTTTACCCCAAAAGAAAATTTGATCTTTGGCAACACTTTGAAGAGGTAATTTTCTTGAAGTAACGTGACCTTCTGTCTACAAAAACTAGAGACTTTCTGTTTATGAAGTGTTTTATCTCTAAGAGTCACGAGTTGGTTACTCATATATAGAATTCTAGTTTGGCATTTGCAAGAGACAACAACATCATTTCTTTCTAAATATAAGCAACATCACATCTATAAAACAGAGTATTCTTTCGATTTGATAAAAAATCACAGTTTAAATCAAACAACTCTATTGTATCCTGAGAAAGTTTCTATAACACCCATAGCAATTTATCTGTAAGGGTAGAAACATATTTTAAAAGATAACGATTTTCGGTATCTTGAAGTCATTCGTGTTGATAATTTCCGTCCATGTTTCAACATATCACAAGCCAACAAAAGAAGGAACGAACAATCTCCTTAATTATAAGTGGCTTGATATAATTAGTAAAATCAAATCACTACAACATAAATGACATTAGGTAACACAAATTTTGTAGCACTTTTTACATAAGGTACATATGTAACACATGTTTTTGTAACACTTTTTACATTACAATTGTAACACCCCATTTTCATATGTTTGAAAGTCAAACACGATTTACAAATTGAAAGTGCGATTTGATAAAACAAAACACTTTCTAGATATACTAAAAGAATTTTTACCAACCAAGTAATAATGTTAAAATTTAAATGACAATTTCAAAAAAAAAAAATATTATCCCTTAAAACAATTTCAGTTCCAAATATTCATTTTATAAAAATAGTCTAACAAAGAAAATTTTAAGAAATTAATTTCGATTTATAATAAAGCGTGAATTTTCCAAAGATCAATTACCATTTAAAATTATAATAAAAAAGAAATGCTAAATAAAAATTCCAAGAGTTATTCCATAAACAAATTTTCAATACTAAACATTAGAAATATTCATCGATGGAAAATATAAAAAATATAAAGATTATTATTCAAATTCTTATTAATTGGGTCACCGCCACCACTTGTCCAAAGAAACTCCATCAACCATCCGAAATATAAATTTATTTTGGGGTGAGCATTCAACGGCTCGAGAGGGGCGAATTTGTCCAAGCTAAATACACAATACATATCACAAAATAGCATGCTTAAAATATGAAATTGTAATCGTAGCTATGGCATTGAAACATGGCTCGCACCACGGGATTTCACCGAGGAAACTTTTATGCCCCTGACCTCTCCGTATGGTCCCGCGACTATAGATATTGAAATATGGCTCGCATCACGGGGATTTCACCGGAGGGAACTTTTATGCCCCCGCACTGTCTGTATGGTCCCACGCGACTATGAAACGTAGCACGTAGAAGCAACATTATCAAGAACATATAAAGAAAGATTTAACACGACAAATAAAAGCAGAAAAACCCCTACCTCGAAAAATAGCGTAGAATAGAGTGTAACGAAAAATGCAAATTTCTGTGCCCGAAATTCATGTTGCCCGAAAAATATTGAATGATAGTTGGGTTGTTGATTCAGAATTGGATTGTAGTCGAATTTTCCACTCAAAGTCAAATCGTTTCCCCTTTTTTTTTATCGTTTTTCTTTTCTTTTCCTCCTATTTCTCTTTTTCTCCTTTCTTTTTCCTTTTCTTCTCTTTTCCTCCTATTCCTTCCCCCCCCCCCCCAGCAAACTCATTTCCCCCTAATATCTTCTCCTAACTCACGTCACCCCACGGCCCCACCCCCATTTTATAATTCTCCAACCTAATCATCTTAACACCCCTATTTTCTATTTCCAGTTTCACGCCCCCATCTCCCTCTGCTGCTTCTTTTCCCTTTTCTTTGTTTGTGCTATCTCTTTCTCTCTAATATATATATACACACACATGTATACATATAATATATATATATATATATATATTTCCCCTCATTTGCATTACAATAATTAGCATCTCCGTCACACGCACCGCACAGGACGATGATCAGCGAGTGGCGCAGCGGCGGTGGAGGCGCGTGGCTCGACTGATTGAACTCACATCTCTGTTTCTCCCTCGTCCCTCTGTCCCGACCTCTTTCTTGATTTCCCTTTTCTTTCTTTCTTTCTCTCTGTTTTTTTAATAAAATTGTGTTCTTGTTTTTGGATTGTTCACGATGGAAAGAAGAGATTTCATATATTTGTAGTTTAAGAACCATTTATTATTTGTTTTTGTATATTAAAGATTTGCATATTAAATAATATGATTGGGTATGAGAATTTGGCATAAGAAGATTTTTAGCCTAAAGTTTCTCTCTTAACTAAGGGTAAGTAGATGCTACCCCTTAACTAAATATTTGACTAGTTAATAATTAGTATCAAATTATGCTGGAAAATGAGTATTAAATTGCTAAAAATCAGGATCTTGAAAAATGATAATTAAATGAGTAATACAAATTGATTTGCTGAAATATAGGACTTAAAATAGTAATTAATTGGATTCTATAAAAATGATTTTGATTATAATATGACTTTAAACAAAAATAGATTGTTACGATTTTTTTAATTGCTAAATTAATAGAGTTATAAAATTAATGATCAGCTGAATTTGGTGAAAATATAACTGAAATATTTAATTGTTATATAAATAGTAATTTGAAGATTATTACTTATTAGGATAATTGATGATTTGTTGGTGTTACCATATTTGGATAGAGGAATATGAGTTTGGGCTTCGTATTAGGCTTAAGGTTATTTTTAATGGGCCAAGATATAAAATAAAGTTTATGTAACGAATTTGTTAAGCCCAAATGTAATATAATATTCGAGAAATTCCCAAATTTTAAAATCCCTAATTATCAAATAATCGAGCCCAAATTTCTATTTTTCCCAAATTTTTCTGATATTACATCTTACTCCCTAAAAATTAATTTCGTCCTCGAAATTCGAATACTTACCAATATTAAGAAAATTCGGTACTTAGCTTGAACATTTTCCTCTTTCTATCCGCGTAAGATTTTTGTCACGCTGCGCTAACTTCATTCTACCCCAAACCTTTTCTATTTCCTCCATTGTTTTCCCAACCAATTCTGGTCCCAAAATTTTCTTCTCATGCATCCACTATAATACAAGGGTGATCTACACTTTCTCCCGTATAATACTTGCCATTTTAATGGTTGTTTGATAAGTATTATTGCAAGCGAACCATACCAAAGGTAAAATTGGGTCCTAATTTTCACATGAGCCAAGCACCGATGCTCATAATATGTCTTCTAAAGTTTTGAATCATTTTCTTTTTACTGCCCATATGTCAAATGGTGATAAATTGTACTAAAGTTTAACTTCGTTTCTCAGGTTGATTGTAGACTTTTCCAAAATTTGAAAGTGAAACATATGTCTTTATTTGACACTATCATCACAAAGGGTTCATGTAGTCTTACTTCTTAATGTAAATCTATGTATATTATTCCATTTTGGGCGTCAGTTTTACTGGTAGAAAGTGGGCCGATTTAGTTGCTTGGTCATATATCATTATTCCTTTTTTTTTTAACCAATAATGACAGATGGACTACGATCTATTATTATATGTTCTCATTTCCTTTCGGGATCTCAATAGGCCTTAGTAAAGTGACGACAATTGGTGATTGGCTTTGATTTGACACATTAAATACCTTGTCATAAATGATCCGATGTTCTTTTTATGATTCTCTACTGAAGACTTCTTTCAAATATCGGTACATATTTGTACTTCATGGGTGTATAATTTACTAATGTGCTTATTCAAGGAACTTAATTTTTAGTTCTTCATCTTTAGGTATACCCACACTTTCTTCGTAGATTAATGCACAATTAGTAGCTATAGCAAATCCTTTGATGTCGTTGGTCCGCAGAGCATGGTTTCTTATCATGTACGATTACTTATATGTCATTTGTATCTCTCGATTCTATATATAAGTACATGTTGTACAACTATTGTTGCAATAATCAATTCTTATCTACTACCACTAGAAGGTGCTACGACTTCGATTCTCAACTTCGCAAACTCATTAATCAAGTGTTCTTATTTTATAGCTAAACTAGCCAACTCCTCTTTAAGTTATTGGAAATTTCATCATATTTCTCCATCTATCTAGACTTCTCATATTTCCTGGTCAATCTAATCATTGGTGTTGAACTCTTGAAAAATCTTTATATAAACCTTTTGTAATACTTAAAGAAACCCGAAAAATTCAAACCTAATTCACAATCGTATGCGCTTGCCATTCATTAACAACTTCGACTTTAATCGTGTCAACTTCTATTTCTCAAGTAGTAACATCACGATCAAGAAATACTACATAGTCTAACAATAAATTAAACTTAGTTGGTGATATCCAGACCTAATATATATCTTAGAGAAGAAACTAGCTCCTTTATAGAATTAAGTAAATCATTTCTTCTAAGTACTAGATACTTGTTTTATGATCAAATAAATTCTCCACGTAACCAATATAGACCTATAGGCTCATATTCCATCTTAACAAACGTGATTGGCTCTCCTCAAAGTGATACTCTCGGTCGATAAGTCGCTTAACCAATAAATCTTGTAATTGCATCTTGAACTCTTGTAATTCTTTTGACGCCATCCTATAAGGTGAGTTTGACCCGTGTAATCGTCCAAGTAAAAGTCAACAAGATTCTATTTGTCTATCCGGTGGAATCCCAAAATATTTTACATAGTCTCGAATTACTAGCATATTGATCACTATAAAATCAAAATATTGGAAACATGTTATACTAACCAAATACCACTAATAATTTCTTTCTTAAGCTTTTATTGATTTCTTTCCTAACACATTCGGTACAATACTAAACTTTATTCCATAGAAAATAAACTTATCATCGTTATACTTCGATATACTATCTCCCTATGTGGCACTTTATACCTTCTAGCTCTTCCTAAGTTTGTCCATAACTATAATCCCATAAAAATCGCTCCATTCATACAAATCATTTCCAAATCTAGTCTACAAACTTTACTGTTTCACGCTTTAGATATCCAAACAATAATTATTGTCTTTCCAAATGATATCATAACCATCTCAATTTGTTGCCATTAACTCTTGGGAAAAATATCAATACATAAATCGTGAATATTCAACTTAAAAAAAATGGTAAAGTCCCTCTAAATCTATGTTGCTAGTAATCTACTCATAGTCAATCCTAACATTCTAGATCCCATTAAAATTCGTAAAAAAACTCATGTATTCTATCGCAAGGATCCTCCGAGTTTGTATTGTCCTTTTTTTTTTTATTTGTCTATAGAATTCATCAATACCTCGTAATAGTCTAATAGTCACATTCTATCGTATGTGATATGTATCCATGAAATTTAAGTTAAATTATTTTCTTTATCCGCAATAGGAAACCTATAGTTTTGTCAATAGTAGTAGCAATGGCAATAGCAAAGAGAGTAGCAGTGTCAATAGTCAGAGAAGTAGCAATAGGACTTTTGAAAATTTAAGTTTGTGCCTTGCTTCGAGTTAGGCGTGACATAGCAAAGGGTAAGTAACCCATTTCTATGTATTATTCTTTTTTTTTTTTTTTTTTTTGGACAAATATTTTTATATTTTTATTTATTCTAACATGAAAGAAAAGAATTTTTTTTTTAACGAGTCTACAGAATCGTTGACCCGCTCTGATACCACTTCTGTAACACCCCATTTTCATATGTTTGAAAGTCAAACACGATTTACAAATTGAAAGTGCGATTTGATAAAACAAAACACTTTCTAGATATACTAAAAGAATTTTTACCAACCAAGTAATAATGTTAAAAATTTAAATGACAATTTCAAAAAAAAATATTATCCCTTAAAACAATTTCAGTTCCAAATATTCATTTTATAAAAATAGTCTAACAAAGAAAATTTTAAGAAATTAATTTCGATTTATAATAAAGCGTGAATTTTCCAAAGATCAATTACCATTTAAAATTATAATAAAAAAAGAAATGCTAAATAAAAATTCCAAGAGTTATTCCATAAACAAATTTTCAATACTAAACATTAGAAATATTCATCGATGGAAAATATAAAAAATATAAAGATTATTATTCAAATTCTTATTAATTGGGTCACCGCCACCACTTGTCCAGCAAACTCCATCAACCATCTGAAATATAAATTTATTTTGGGGTGAGCATTCAACGGCTCAGTAGGGGCGAATTTGTCCAAGCTAAATACACAATACATATCACAAAATAACATGCTTAAAATATGAAATTGTAACTGTAGCTATGGCATTGAAACATGGCTCGCACTGCCGGGATTTCACCGGAGGAAACTTTTATGCCCCGGACCTCTGGTCCCAAGACGACTATAGATATTGAAATATGGCTCGATCGCCGATTTCACCGGAGGAACTTTTATGCCCCAGCACTTCAGATGGTCCCACGCGACTATGAAACGTGAAGCGCACGTAAGAAGCAACATTATCAAGCAACATATAAAGAAAGTTTAACACGACAAATAAAAGCGAAAAACCCTACCTCGAAAAATAAAGTAGAATACAGAGTGTAAAAAATGCAAATTTCGCGTGCCGAATTCATGTTGCCCGAAAAATATTGAATGATAGTTGGGTTGTTGATTCAGAATTGGATTGTAGTCGAATTTTCCACTCAAAGTCAAATCGTTTCCCCTTTTTTTATCGTTTTTCTTCTCTTTTCCTCCTATTTCTCTTTTTCTCCTTTCTTTTTCCTTTTCTTCTCTTTTCCTCCTATTCCTTCCCCCCCAGCAAACTCATTTCCCCTAATATCTTCTCCTAACTCACGTCACCCCACGGCCCCACCCCCATTTTATAATTCTCCAACCTAATCATCTTAACACCTCTATTTTCTATTTCCAGTTTCATTCCCCATCTCCCTCTCTGCTGCTTCTTTTCCCTTTTCTTTGTTTGTGCTATCTCTTTCTCTCTAATATATATATACACACACATGTATACATATAATATATATATATATATATTTCCCCTCATTTGCATTACAATAATTAGCATCTCCGTCACACGCACCGCACAGGACGATGATCAGCGAGTGGCGCAGCGGCGGGAGGCGCGTGGCTCGACTGATTGAACTCACATCTCTGTTCCTGGCAACGACACCAAGATCCTGATTTTTAGCAATTTAATACTCATTTTCCAGCATAATTTGATACTAATTATTAACTAGTCAAATATTTAGTTAAGGGGTAGCATCTACTTACCCTTAGTTAAGAGAGAAACTTTAGGCTAAAAATCTTCTTATGCCAAATTCTCATACCCAATCATATTATTTAATATGCAAATCTTTAATATACAAAAACAAATAATAAATGGTTCTTAAACTACAAATATATGAAATCTCTTCTTTCCATCGTGAACAATCCAAAAACAAGAACACAATTTTATTAAAAAAAAGAGAGAAAGAAAGAAAGAAAAGGGAAATCAAGAAAGAGGTCGGGACAGAGGGACGAGGGAGAAACAGAGATGTGAGTTCAATCAGTCGAGCCACGCGCCTCCACCGCCGCTGCGCCACTCGCTGATCATCGTCCTGTGCGGTGCGTGTGACGGAGATGCTAATTATTGTAATGCAAATGAGGGGAAATATATATATATATATTATATGTATACATGTGTGTGTATATATATATTAGAGAGAAAGATAGCACAAACAAAGAAAAGGGAAAAGAAGCAGCAGAGAGGGAGATGGGGGCGTGAAACTGGAAATAGAAAATAGGGGTGTTAAGATGATTAGGTTGGAGAATTATAAAATGGGGTGGGGCCGTGGGGTGACGTGAGTTAGGAGAAGATATTAGGGGAAATGAGTTTGCTGGGGGGGAAGGAATAGGAGGAAAAGAGAAGAAAAGGAAAAGAAAGGAGAAAAAGAGAAATAGGAGGAAAAGAGAAGAAAAACGATAAAAAAAAGGGGAAACGATTTGACTTTGAGTGGAAAATTCGTCTACAATCCAATTCTGAATCAACAACCCAACTATCATTCAATATTTTTCGGGCAACATGAATTTCGGGCACAGAAATTTGCATTTTTCGTTACACTCTATTCTACGCTATTTTTCGGCGGGTTTTTTCCGCTTTTATTTGTCACGTTAAATGTTTTATATTGCCGTTCTGATAATGTTGCTTTCTACGCTTCTACGCTTCATAGTCGCGTGGGACCATACAGATGCCTGGCATAAAAGTTCCTCCCGAAATCCCGATGAGCCATATTTCAATATCTATAGTCGTATGGGGACCATACAGGTCCGGCATAAAAGTTTCCTCCTGAAATCCCTAAAAGGCGAGCCATGTTTCAATGCCATAGCTACAGCTTAATTTCATATTTTAAGCATGTTATTTTGTGATATGTATTGTGTATTTAGCTTGGACAAATTCGCCCCTCTTCGAGCTGTTGAATGCTCACCCCAAAATAAATTTATATTTCGATGGTTGATGGAGTTTCTTTGGACAAGGACAAGTGGTGGCGGTGACCCAATTAATAAGAATTTGAATAATAATCTTTATATTTTTTATATTTTCCATCGATGAATATTTCTAATGTTTAGTATTGAAAATTTATTTATGGAATAACTATTGGAATTTTTATTTAGCATTTATTTTTTATTATAATTTTAAATGGTAATTGATCTTTGGAAAATTCACGTTTTATTATAAATCGAAATTAATTTCTTAAAATTTTCTTTGTTAGACTATTTTTATAAAATGAATATTTGGAACTGAAATTGTTTTAAGGGATAATATTTTTTTTTTGAAATTGTCATTTAAATTTTTAACATTATTACTTGGTTGGTAAAAATTCTTTTAGTATATCTAGAAAGCGTTTTTTTTAATATCAAATCGCACTTTCAATTTGTAAATCGTGTTTGACTTTCAAACATATGAAAATGGGGTGTTACAACAATATTTATGTATCACTTTTTGTAGCACTTTATCAATATGTAACACTTATATGTAACACTTTTATATAAGTAACACTTTTTAAGTATCACTTTTTTTTATTTCTTTTGTAACGCAAATAGGTAACATTTTATCAATATGTAACGCTTATATGTAACACTTTTATATAAGTAACACTTTTTAAGTATCACTTTTTTTTTGTTATTTCTTTTGTAAGCAAATAGGTATCACTTTATTTAAGAAGCACTTTTGGCAACACTATATTTTATTGATTGTAACACTTTTTAAGCTATATTTTAGTAACACAAAATTATATAACTATCATTAAATCATGTCAAAGATTTATTTAATTAATTGATGTCACCAAACCTAAAAATTGTAGACATCATGTACTCTGTTTTTTTAACTGAATTTTTGTTTTCTTTTTTACAAAGTATTTTAGTTTTGCTTTTATTTTATTTTTACGAAGGCAATTAATTCCGTCTTATTAATACCGATTGAAAATGTGCATGTATATATTTTATTATTATTATTTATTTATTTTTTAATTTTTACTAACGGAGACCAATTTCATCGTTAACCTTTTTTTATTTTTTTTACTTTTTCAAAAAAAATTACCAATGAAAATTGATGTTGTCGGTAATTACTAGGAATTTTTCCGTTGGTAAATTATTTTTTCGTTATTTTCTTTATTATTTAATTTTTTTTCTGTTATAACTTTTTTATCCGGTCGGTAAATTAATTATATATTTTTATATATTTTTTTTATTTTTACCGATTGAATATTTATCAGTCGATAAATTTATTTTATATATTTTATATATTTTTTATTTTTTTGTCCTTTAATATATAATACAATATGATTTTCAAACTATATACTATACAATATAAAATTTGATTTATACGATGTATAATATAATTTAATATATATTATAAAATATAATCTTTATTATATAAAATATATTATATATACATATAATATGTGTGTGTGTGAGTGTGCATGTGTATATATAAAACAAAGCAAAGTTGTAATAAGAATCAACTTAGCTTAGTGGCAAATTGCCACTTCCATACATAATAGGTCGTGGGTTCGATCTACTTGGTGGCAAAAAGTAGTATTTCTTTGAAATGCTACGAAAAAAAGTGTTACATAAGATTCATATCTAACATTTTAGAAGTATTTTTTAAAGTGTTATAAATATAAAAAGTGTTACATAAGATTCATATGTAACACTTTAGAAATATTGCTTCAAAGTGTTACCAATAGAAAACTTAATGTAACACTTAAAAAAGTGTTCTAAAAGCCTAATAAAAGTGATACCTTAGACTATAGGTAACACACGGGCAAGTGCGCCATGTGTGAAGTCTTACCTATCGTTCTATGCAGAACATTTTATGGCTATTGCAGAACATTTTTGAGTGTTCTACCAACGTCATTTATGTTGAAATGAATTAATAATAACATAAAGAAAAGCACAAAATATGACATCTGAAGTTGTCTTCTCGTGAGTAACCCCACCCCATTTCTGTGTCGGCTATAAAAGTAGAAAATCACAGATTTCTAAACCTAACAGACTTACTTTATATACCCAAGAAAACAAGCCCATGTATAATTATATATTTATATATTCATCTGAAACACGTGACTTGAAACTTTTCACAAAACTAATAATTAAAAATATTTAGAGGCAAATGCAGAATTGTGCAACTAATTCCGTGTTTATCATCATATTTTAAAAGTCCACATTAAGAAGTATTTGAAAGAAAAAAAAAGCATATTAATTTTTATATGTTTTTGATTAATTATTTCCTGGCCAGTTTGTGATTGAATAAGTCTCGCGGCGACAACAATTTGGAACTATTCAAATTAACAACGACATGCAAATACAGTATGCATCTTAGGTAGAGTGTGAAATTGTGGGAATGACGTCATGATTTAGATTAGTTCAAAAATGGACTCTACTTGATAAAGGATAATGGCAGTGGTAGACGTGGATATGCAATATATCAATGTCTCATGATTATATGTAAGTAAATTATTTTATATTCCTAATATTATCTCTTATTTTTATTTTTGCATTTCGTGAATTTAATTATTAATTTATGGTTCATTAATTTTTGACCCAATAGCAATTTGAAGTCCATTTAATACTCAAGTTTTGGCCCAAAAATCCAAAACTTGGGTATTTCTCCTTATATTTGGGTGGAAAAGTGATGTTTTGGTGATTATATGACGGTGACATCTCCAAAGTTTAAACATTTGTAGCTAATAAATAAATAAATAAAATTGAGTAGATAAAGATTCAAAATAAAAAAGAAAGCTAATTTACATGTGGAAAATACCATGTCACCTTATTTAAACAAATGTACTTATGACAGATTAAAGAAACAATACCAAATTAAAGGAATTCCTGGTCCTATGTACCATGCATCAAGGTCCAAGAATAACATAAACTAGTTTTTGGTACCAAGTTTTCAATGTACAACTGAGCCGGCGCGGATAAGAAGAGGTCTAATATAATTCATCAATTAACATTAATGTTATAAATATAAATCTGTATATTTGGAATTTCGATATCCTATTCTAGCTTTAAAGTATTTCATATTGTGTTTAATGCACCACATAAATGACACGTGTATAAGATGGTATAATTATTGCACATATACTATTCAACTAGTGTATTGAAATATTGGATGAAACGCCGTATGGAATAGATCAAAGATGAGAAGAACATATCAAAAAATTCAAGTTTTTCTTGGCAGCCAAATTGCATATAATATGTTAAAAATAATAAAGAAAAGTACCTTGAATTTTGGAAAATGTGCCCAGATATAATTTCAGTTGGAAAATGTATTTTGGGGATCAAAGTGATCAACGAGGTTAGGGGCTCTTCGTGGTCAAAACACTGAACCCCTTTTTCTATAACTCAAGCGTGTCATAACCCAAACTTTAGCTTGGCCCATCTCGACTTGCTATAGCCCAGCCCAAGAGGTCGTCTTGCAACAAATTAAATTAACAATCAAAAATGGTTCATAAAGAACTTCAGCACATTCAGTTATTGATATATGATTGTCCATCAGGGTCATGAGTAGATATATTAAACGGATCGATCCTAGTCCTAGCGGTTTTAACTAAATGGGTCACTATTAAACGAGCTAGCATATTGTGAATCTAACCCTAATTTTACTGGGCTTCGGGCTAAATGAGCCATTATCGGGCTACTAGCCAAAATATTTTTTTTCAATTACATCTAAATTTTAAATTAAAGCATGCATAACAATATGACATTCAAACTAAATATGCAAAACTAAATTACACAATTTTTTTATGTTGAATTACAAGGATAAAGTCCTAAAATTTAAAGTACCAAAATTCAAACACGATTCAAACATCGTCATCATCGCCAAAGGCTTTGAGAATTTAATAAGATGTTTACCGCAAGAAGTGTTAGAACAAAATTATGTGCAAATAAAATCTCATTTCTAAATGAAAATACAAACAACAAACTACATTGCGAATGATAACTACTAGCTTAATACATTTTGGTTTTTGTCCAACAAATTAAATAAATGTAAAGAATGATAAAATGCAACTTGATGTTTAATATTTGTCCGTGAGAGAAGTTGGAAGCTCCAAATGCAACAAATTCATCTTTATGATGGTTTGAATAAAGTTTCAATTATTTGTCACAATTTAAGTCATGAAAGGTTTAGACTATTTAGACTATAGTGTTGTATTTATTAGAGAGATATAAATTATATCACATTTTAAGTCATTATGAATTCACATTTTAAGTCATTATAAAATTATCTTTCTTAGGAAAGGTTTTCGTAAGTTTTGTTATCCCCTAATTCACCAACCTTCTATTTTGAAAATAAAAATACAAAAAAAAAAAAGGTCAAGGGCCGGCTGGCCCGCTGTTTTAGCCCACTGTGAACTTGCCTCAGGGACAAAAAGGCCCCGATTTAAATGGGCTATAAAAAATGTGCCCTAACCCCGTTAATTTTCTCGAGTTAAATAGGTTGGCCCGGCCCAAGCCCGTTTAACATCTCTAGTCGTGGGGATCCTTTAGGCCATTAAGATTTGAGGCGATCGCTTAGATCCCCGCACCGTTAGGGCATCCAATTAAATAAGTAATTTCAATAGTTTAATATGTGTGTATTTAGTTTTTATTTTGAAAATACAATATTAATGTTTGACACAAAGTTGAAAAAGCTTTTTTTTTTTTTTTACCACCCAAAAGATTTCACCTAGTATTGAAAAACAAACCAAGCTACTCGATACTGATTCGAGATCGACCGTTAAAGCTCGTTTGAGCTCGGTTCATTAAAGTAACGAACCAAGCTTGAACATTTTTTCCGTCGATAAGATTTAAAGCTCGGCTCGAGCTCGACTCGATTAGTACAAAAAGAATAAAATATGTGTAAAAATATCAAGCTACTCGAGCTCGATTCATGTTCTGGCTCGACCAAAGCTCGCTCGAGCTCGATTCGATTAATAATCAAACAAGCTCAAACACAATTTTTAAAGCTCGATTAAAATTCAAACAAGCTCGAACAATACCATGTTCTGCCCGACTCGACCGGTTTATACCCATAATTTCACCTTATTAAGAACTTAGATTTTGAAATATCATGCTAAATTGCTAATTTAGAGGCATTTTGATGAATGATATTTATACCAAATTAACATAAGACTCCATAAATATATTAAATTATATCATAAGATTATATTTTTCCAAATGTGTGTATTTCTTACAGATATCACCGATGGATACATTTGATTGTTGTTACTCCCGAAAGATCATGCAACTTGAGATCAAGTATGTTACAAGATATGTTGACTAGATATATTATCTATTTGGAAGTGAAATGTCAAAATTGATTGATTATAAACTTTGATAAGTGATTTTGCGATCAAACAAAAAAAAATTAAAATGAGGATTATTAATGATAAACTAAAGTAGCCCTCTAAAATTTCACCTAAGATCTCAAAATCTCTGACATGCTTTGTCATCCATGGTTGTTAATGGGCCAAACATACACAGAGACTAGTAAAAGTTGTAACTTGTAACTAGGGATGGCCAATTGGAACTAAAATTGGGTTTCAAACTTAATCGAACCATGTTTCGAGAACCATGATCGAATCCGATTCTAAAATTGGAACCGAAACTATGTAGGTAGGTTTCGGTTTTTGATTCATTGGTCTCAAAAACTATGGAACCGACTTGCCCAAACCAATAATTTTTATTTTTTTAGGTAAAAATATGCTAGAAGAAATGTTAAATATTTATTACGATGTTTTATATTTGTAACAAAATAAGACACATTTTAAACGAAATATTGTGTTTAACTACGTGAACTTTGATTTATCTATACTCTAATAGTATATGTAGACAGTTTAATATTAAGGACAAAACTTAATTGAATATTTAGTCCAAGACTTTTTCGTTTTTTTCCTTTTTTTTAATCGAAATTGATAAACCATTTAAAAAAAAAAATCAAAGAAATCAAAAGATAAACAAATGGTTCCAGCTTATAATCGAATCATGGAGGAGCCAGTGTTCCAAATCGAACCGAAACTCACAATTTCGATTTTGGAATCGAACTATGAGACAACAAGATTTGTTGGCGGTTCCTCATTTCGGAGGAACTCGAACCGTGGGCTACCCCTACTTGTAAACTAACGTTGAATTCAAGAATATACACCAGAAAGAAAATCTACTATTTGTTTTCTTCAAGTGTTTAGATAAAGTCGGGTGTGCACGGGACTTGAGATTACCAATATCCAAACCGAAAAATATCTCAACCAAAAATATCGTTGACTTCCTCGACTTTTTCTCGAACCAATCCCGAAATTTTATTGGTACGGTTCTTTATGTTTTTCAACCGAACCATATCGAACCGAATATCCAAAACTAGAACTCGATTTTAAAGAATTTTTTATATATACATATGTAATATCTTTAACTTATTTATATTTTGATGGTGAAATATTCTTTGAAATTCAATACTATATAAAACATAACATCAAAAATTATCAAATTAAAATTTAGCTTACTTTACCAATATATCAAATGAAAAATTGAATATGGATTTAATTCACTAAGAGTTACACTATATTAATTATTTATCAAAAATAGTTATTACATATTAATTTATTTAAATGTACTCATTAAGTCACTAGAAATCAATAAGTTGTTAGACGATTTCCAACAAATTTAATACATGATATTTCCCCTTTTCAAAAAAAAAAATACCCAAAATAAAGTTAAATTAAAAATCATATGTGATATGTAGATATTTTAATTTAATGATATTTGATTTATTAATGATTATAACTAGACTTATCATATGATCAAGAAAATTAATTGATATTAAAATTAGTGAAATGATTAGTAAATTACACCTATACTAGAGTAATCCTCTAATCAAGAAATTGAGACAATGATACTATAAACTTATATAAATTTTTGTTTTATATATAAAAAAATTTTCCTAGAAGATGAGAATATGCAAAAATTAAGTTTCAAAAATACACACATGATTTTAATGTGTTGGATTGATGAAAAGGTAATGCAATTAGATATTCGATCTTGAGCAAAGATTACTAGAGATGTTTTGACAATTTGTATTGTGATTTATATTTTTGTGTGGTGGATTAAACAAGATTAATAATTTCGTGTTGATTATCTTTTTATTTCCTTTTAAAGCATGAATAATCTCCGATTATCCGTTCTTTTGTTATGGACTAAACCATTCTCGTTATAATTGAATATAGATCGAACCGTCCCAAAATTTGGGACGGGACGGTACGGATATTTTTTAGCTATGCTATGATTCTGGATATCAATTTTTGAAATATCCGAACTTTGTTATGGTTCTGGAGATTTTTTAATCTCCGAATCATACCATATCATGTATACCCCTAGTTTAGCACTAAATTATGATGATCATACAATGACGTCAGCACATTTAATTCTTATAACACCATTCTCGTCGTTTAATAGAAGAATATCAATACATTTGAACTTTCTTTGTAATATAGAGGTGAATTCAAAACTTTAAATTAAACAATAGCCATAGCTAATTGAAAATCAACTGATGCTACTAACCAATAAGCATGATCATTTGTTTAATATTGTATTGAATGACAGTATTGGTTTAGAGCATTTTGACCTATTTTTTGACAAGAAAAGAAACATCGATAGAATGTGCAAAGAAATTTGTTAAAAATCATAAAAAATAAAACCAAGAAAAAATTCATAGCACCTAAGTTATTACAAAAATCGGCTTAAAACCTACAACTTTGAAAAACTACAATACCCATAATTCCATATCTGCAACATGCATGCTGAAGATCACAATCTAATTTGTTACCTCTATTGAATCGAAATCTTGTTTGTCTGAATCATCCACACAAAAAAAGACCTCACACTAAGACAACGATAAACCAAAATGGCACACCAGATGCACTACAAAAAAATGGATTTTTTGCCACAAAATTATTAGCGACGACAAAATGTCATTTGTGAAGACAATTATTTGCGACGACGTGTCGTTGCTAATACTTTTCGTACAATTTAAAAAATTATTGTCGCTAATAGGTATTAGCGTCGAGTAGTTGTTGCTAATAATCTATCTTTTTGCGACTTAAAATGTGGTTGCTAAAAGTATTTGATTTCTCTAAATTTATTATTGACTGTTGAAAATGTGGAAAAGTATTTGCAAGGATTTGACTAAAATGCATACTTAGTCTACTATTTTTGGGGTATTTGCATAGTAGACCACTAATTCAGGGGTGTGGCACATTAAGTACATTAATTTATAATTTATGGCAATTTAAGCCCAAATTAAGTCGGAGATTAAAAAAAGTGGCCGAAAAGTGGCACGTGACCCCATTAATTTGGGGGTTTTTGAATTTTCCGCCCTTTTTGACACCTTGGCAAGTCAACCCATCCTAAGTGGAAATAATACTTTAAAATAATAGCTAATATCCATGTGAAAAATATTTTGGAGGGAAACTAATTACACAATCGATTTGGGGGATCGATATTAACCTCGCAAAACATCCATTTTCCCCCAATTCTCACACCAAGAACCCTAGGCAACAAATTTTGAGAAATCCTTTCAATGTCTCACATAACAAGCTCAATCGACTATTTTTGTGGAACGAGGCGCGATCTTGCGCACGTCATGAATCAAGATAACCCCGGGAGGTGGTTCCATTCGTGTCTCAATTATAAGGTAGGTTATGTATTATTGTTTTAATTTGTGTCTTGATTTTGAACTTTTTGTATTATTATTTCCTTTCGGTCTTTATGAGGTTTGATTCTTGTGTCAATGATTTTGATTATAATTTGGTTATAGTTTATTTTGGTTGAGATTTTCCTCTTTCTGAATTTTTAGTTTAATTTTAATTTTTTTGTTGGATATGTATTTTTCAGAGAGGTGGATGTAGGTTTTTGATTGGGAGGACCCTCCAATGTGCGGTCATTCCAAAGCAATTGTACCTGGTTTGTTGAGGAACATGAATGTGATGGAAGCCTAAGTGAAAAAACTGGAACATAGCAACAAAAGTTGTGGAGATTGGTCTATGGAATGACGACAACGCATTCTTTTGGGGTGGATATGCATGTTATTGCTTGTTGGGAAGAATGGAAAAGAAGATGGAACTACTTCATTTATGATAGCATGACCATTGTTAGTGTAGCATTTATGTATTATGTAAGATTGATTAGGAAAACATGCCAATTTTTCCATGTTGGTATGGTATGGTGTTATGTAGTTATGTTGGAATGAACCTTGTTAAAAACTTCTGTTATTGTAAGCAATTTCAGTTTTTGGTATGAATTAATGTTTCTGCTATCTTTTGAACACCTATGAATAATATGTTTCTATGCATTCTGAATGAGAACATCCATTTCATAACAAGAACCATAAATTATATAGCCAAAATGACTGAAACATTGAAGGAATACATAGCCGGACTTAAACAAGTAATGTTCAAACATGTCAAAATGTGACCAAACATGTTCCAAAAAGTAGACAAAATACCCCAAATATGTTCCAAAAATTAGACAAAATGTTACCAAACATGTTCCAAAAAGTAGACAAAAGGCCACAAACACTGGTTATGTAAACATTTACAAAAAACAACTAGCCAAAATGCCCCAAACATGTCTAGACATTTACTTTTTCTTGGATTGGTTTTGAAGTTTGATAGTAGACACTATCTCAGATAGTGACTTGAACTTCTTTGCTTAATCCAAATGGAGGTCTTCCTATTTGAAGTTGTTGCCACATTGAAGGTCCATCTACTTGCAAAACCGGGGTGGGGTGGGTTGGATTGGGACAGTGTGTAAGGATGCCATCTCAGCCTTATTCATGCACCTCGCATTCAAGAACAGAGTTATGAGCGGGGGTAATATGGTAGGTTGATCGATCGGGGTTGTTTAAATGAAGACTGGTACCTCCACTTACGTTCTAATAAAAAAAAAAAGAGTCTTATCAAGTAAACTTTATAAACTACACTAATAAAAAATAGAATCTTATTAAATTTACACTTACGTAACTGTGTTGGTCATACGCTGAGTTCCCTTCATGCATCACAACATGTCTTATTTCTCACCTAAACAATAAACAAAATATATTAACAATAATGAACAGACACATAAGAGTATACAATGAATGAGTTTAAATGATATACACTCAGTTTTTTGTTTGCTCCTCCATGGCTCAAATATTGTCCTCCTCTTATATTGGTTGGACTGTGCTTTTTTGAATTGAACTTCCTTCAGCCGGTGGGCTTCTTCTACAAGTAATTGCATTGTGCCCTTGTAATCCACATTTGCTGCATGTTATGGTCTTCTGAATTTCAAAGGCTTTTTCCCTCTTGTTTTTTTCTTCTGCTTATTAGGATCCTCATCTGCCTCCAATCTCTTAGCCCTTGGTGGTTTGCCAACTTCCCTTCCAAAATTTGGGGGCAATAATGGGATAAACATGCTATTATTCCATAACATCTCACCATTTATTCCCATAATTGCATGTGAATAAATATTCTTGTAAGTTTCATCAGAATAAGAAGAATCCACATAATCCTCTGCAATTCCTCTTGCCAAAACTATTGCAATACATGCATGCTTGCAAGAGATGCCACTCAACCCCCACATTCTACATGTACATGTACCATTTTCCAAATCAACACAGAACTGTCCCTCAGGGCAACTAACTTCAAACTTAGCATTATCACACTTAAGAGTCATACAATCCCCCACTTTTTCTTAGATGATTTTCAACATTTTTTTTTATTTTTGGACACAATCTGTCTTGCCACTTCTTTCCTGCCATTTCTCTATTTTTTGGAGTCTTGTCATCATATACTGCCTAATCCATTCAAGCATGGTGAGAATTGCTTTCTCTCTTGCATCCAAAATGCAAAGAATTGAAGGTTTCACAAAGAATTGTGTAAGTCCAAGAGGCTACGATAATCTAGAGGGGGTGAATAGATTATCTCTATTTTCTCGATTATGCCCTCTTTTTTTCGAATCAAACAAGCCAAGACAAGTATGAAGGTGCGGGATGTAAATAACACGCGTCGATTTATAGAGGTTCAACCCACCTGGGGCCTAATCCTCTACCACCCCAAAGATCTCCGGGATGGATTTCAAAAAAATTTTATTAATTACCATAATTAATACAACAACACCTTACAACATCACCTTGAAGAGAACCTTACTCTTCTACAACACCACCTTTGAGATTACCACAATCTCTCTTGAAGATTACCACAATCTCCAATGACACCTTTTGAAGATTACCACAATCTTCAACCTTGAAGAACACCAAATTCTTCAACACCTCAAAGAGCACCACACTCTTCAATAAGAAGATTACCACAATCTTCTTGCACCTAACACCTAGATCACCCAAGTGTGTTCTTACCACAAGAACACTCACAAGGATATCTTGGGTTAAATGATGACCACAAAAATTCAAGATTACAACTCTATAATGAACAATACAAATATTTGAGTGCAAGTGTAATCAACAAATAAGCCTAGACCTCAAGATGTGAAAGTGTAAGACCTTGAGCTATTACAACAAGAATAATGAAATAGAAGAACAAAAGTGTTTGCTTGAATGTATCTTATTGTGTTGTAATATTTTTCTCATATTGTGTTGCTTCAATTCTTCATCTATTTATAGGAGATGTGTTGAACTTGATAGGCTCCTCCTAGGAGATTGAAATCAGAAAAATTGCAAGATAATTGAAGAATATAGTCATTAGAAATCAATTCCACAATTTAAGGAATTTATGTCTACTGCTCAACTAGGTTAGAATTTTCTTTGTCAAACAATAGGGCGATTGGTCACATAGAAATAGTTGTTGAAAATAAAACCCTTAATTTACACAGGGCGATCGGTCGAACCCGTGTTGAACCGTCGAGCTCATCAAAAATAGAGGTCGGAGTTCTGCAGAGTAATTTCTCCTGTGCACTACCACGACCCTGGGCGACGGCCGACTCCACCGGCCGACGCCTGTCGACCGGCCGACGCCTCAATTATACTTTGCCGTTGCTTTTCTATTTCAAAACATATCTTCAGGTATGGAGGGCAACCCGTTGCACAGAGAGATGTATGTTGTCCAATTTTTGTCAAAAATAAACTTCAAGAAATACTCAAAAAATTAGTAAAAATATTTTAAGTCGACGGAGTATTTGGACAATATTTAGAAACATTGTTTTGGTGTAAAAACTCATTTAAACAAAATCATCAAAATCATGATAAAAACGTTTTTCTAACAAACTCCCCCTTTTTGATGATTACAAACCAAAAACAATTATAAGAAGGACGATTTTGAAAACAAAACAATTCCGGTCAAGGAGAAAACTATCCGTTTAGAGTAATAGCAAGCTAAGCAAAATAATCAAATAAAAGGGAGTTAAGATTTTCAAAAATATTTTACAAAAGCTCCCTCTATTAACAAGCACATCAAGATGAATTAATACATAAGCTAGAAGCTTAAGCTTTTACAAACAAAACATAAATAACATCAGCTTAGAACCCTCCCGTAAAAAAACACTCATTATCCATGCATATAAGTCCATAATACATCCAATGGACTAAGTATTCTTCACAACTTATGGCTTTAAGAAGCCATGGCTTATAGCTTTTTTAGCGAGCTTTTATTGGCTTCTTTGAGCTTACGATCCAATCTCCTGTTTCTCCCCCTTGGGAATCATAAAAAGAATGTTAGGACGATAAAAACATCATACATGTATATCAAAGTGCACCAAAGAGTTGAGTTATCAACCGTTTTAAGAATAGGGCGAAAATCCACATAGAAAAGGGAGAGATTGATCATTTGATATCCATAAGCTCGTTTGATTGGCAAGACATGGTCTCAATAAATGTATAAGACATTTGAAAGCATAAGAGCCATGTAAATCCTTGAAACTCGCATTTAAGAATTCATCGAACACTTTGTGGGCGTTAAAAATAGAAGAAGTTGTATAAGGCCCTTGTAAATGTAATCAAGCCAAAATTTTTATCACAAAATCAGTTCAAACAACATTCAATAAATAATAATTAATGAGCTCATCACAATCATATGAAACTAGCATCAAAAATATTACAAATAAGTCAAAATCGCAAGGGTTCAACCCAATTGAGCTAAGGGAGTAGAATTCTTACCATTCAATCGGTAAAGATGAGTAATGATGATGATAAACGAGCATAATGAAGTCTAAGATATTAATGCATGAAAACAAATTTGAGGTGAAATTTGTGTGCAAATGTCAAAGGGGACGAAAAATGAACTAAATGAGCCAAAATGGCTAAGTGTGAGAACATAAACGGTTTTATCCAAAATACAGCTATGGGCGATCGGTCGGAGATGAGGGTGACCGGTCAAGGGTTTGGCCGACCGATCGGCCTCAAATTTCGAGCCCATTGCTTCATTCTCTTTTGTAAAATCCAAGTTTGAACCAAAAATCCGATTTTTCGCCCCTAAGTTTTAAAAACGTTTAAATGCAAACATAAACCTCATTCAATATACATTATGCCTAAACAAGCTCGAAATAAGGTAAAATACATGGCGGTTAATGGTTAAAAACAAATATCCGCGAGTTATCCTTGAGACGGAATTAAACATATCTCAATTTTTCATTTAAGAAACGCAATCCCTTAAAACAAATATAGAATCTCAATATGTTTAGTTCGATTATGACGAACCGTATTTTGAGAAATTATTATCACCGACTTGTATCCCGAAATATATGAACGTTTTAAAACTTTGGATAAAAAAGCCATAAGAAGAAGTGCCTTTCAAATATTGAAAATTTCTTTTAACGGCCTCGTTGGGATAGTTTTGAAGTCGAGCATATAGACATAAGGCATAAAAATATCGAGTCTAAAGGAGTAATAAACGTAGATAAACATACCTCGAACTTATTTGTCAACCAATATGCCTTTCTCAAACTTGATCAATTATGATGTAGGTTTCCATAGGAGTAGAGACTTTTCTTCCTTCTTCAATGCCGAACTTCTTCAAAAGTTCTTTTGTATTTGTGAAATATATATACCTTCTTGGCATTGCTTAAATGAAATCCAAGGAATAAGTTGAGCTCCCCATCATGCTCATCTCAAATTCACCTTGCATCAACTTCTATTTGACAATACCATTGAGCTACTAACTTCGCTTGGTCATCAAGCTTGTTCCAAATACCAAAAATTTCTGCAAAATTTTAACAAGATATCGCTCACAAGAGCATAGTAATATCGAATAATAGAGACACTATAACAAGTAACACATATTATGCTTTTTAAAAAATCATCAAGATTTTAATAAAAACATGTAAGTTCAAATATGCATATAGGAGGCTATATAAGGTCTCTTTTGAAATTTGAAAATCCGAGAGCATATAGTTGAAACCTCATTTATAAGAAGTATTTGAAAAAGAGCTTTGACAAAGCAATCAAGAATAGGAACATGAATGTGTACAATCAAATGTATGAGGATAAAAATCAAATGTTTTATCAAAATAACATATAATCATTTACAAGTCTCGAGATAAGAAGAGCTTCATCGAATAGTGCCTTTCAAAAATCGAAAAATCCTTTTAATGGCATTTGTATGAGATACTTTGAAATATCTTGAAAGGCAAGTACATAGGCATATGGAAAAAATAAATCAAGTCTATGAGATAAATAACAATGGTGTGCGTAACTCGATAGTTTATGATCCTCTTGTCAAACTATTAGTAGATAACTATTGATGAAGATATTTATGTCCTACACAATTCTTAGAAAAAGTTTTTGCACAAAACATAATGATACAAGTGTAGGCTAAAGCAAAGGGATGTTACAAGTATGCTTATGCTATATAAATTCATAAGAGATAATAAACACATATGTCTAGGTAAATTCACAAGAGTTTTTATGAGCATTCTACAAGGTCTCCTTTTCAAAATATTTAAAAACACAAATATATATTGAAGACCTTAATTTTAAAAATAAATATTTGAAAACTCATTTTACAATTAAGACACAAATAAAAACATGCATAATAACAAAATAAAATACATATTTAAATAGGGAGATACAGTTCACCAATTATGCCATTTCCATGGTTTGTGTCTTTCCCATTGTTGATGATATCTTCTCCTTTGAAAATCATCTTGTTGATGATAACTTCTCCAATTGTTCCATTTCCAAGGTTTGTTACCTTTCCATTGTTGATAATATTTCCTTCTAGGAAATTCATTGTGGTGATGTCTTCCCTTTGATCAAATGAAACGGTCATTTGATGTCTTCTTGGCGGTATGACTTTTCTTTGATTCCTACTGGGTACCTAATATGAAATTGTTTTGTGGTACCCTCAAGTGTTTGGGTCCTTTGGGATTATCTTTAAGACTTTTAGGTCTCCAATAATAATTAGAGCTATTTCTAGCCCGACAAGTATTAGCCGTGTGACCCTTTTTACCATAATAGAAGCAAGTACTAATTTTAGGAGCATAATGACCAACATGCATAGGGACTTGGTTCTTTTTCTTATCATCAATCACATTAGCCTTATAGACAAGTCCAATTTTCAAATTTTCACAACTATCAACAATTTTGCTTATTTTATTGGTACTCAAGTTGAATTTTAATAAATCATTTTTCATGCAATTAATATCCTCAACAAGAGTACTATTTTCCTTTTCAAGGTTTCTAACCTTATCAAAAGTGGTGGTGTGAGTACATGAAAGTGATTCATAGGAAGTTAATAAACTATCCTTATCATTTTTCAAAACATTGAATTCCTTTTTCAATTTTTTGTATTTAACAAGTAAGCTTTGGAATTCATTTTGAAACTCATCAAAATTATTTTGCAAATAACTATAATCATTTTGTAATTTATTATCATAAGAAGTAGAAGGTTTAGAGCATACCTCATTTTCTTCTTCGATGCCCATAAGACATTGTTCGACTTCTTCATCGTCGGAAGTTGTAAGTTCATCCCATGTTGTTGGATTTGATGTTGTATCCAATTGAGAAGTAGATGATTTTGAATAGCTCCTTTCATTTGCATATATTTCTTCTAGTTTTCTCCATACTTCATGTGCCGATCGAATTCCTACTATATGATCATATTCCGAAATGGTAAGTGAACAATAAATAATATTAAGAGCTTTACCGTTTAAGAAGATGATTTTCTTGTCTTCATCATTGAGCTCCTTGAGGACTTTGGAGGTTTGAGGTGTGTCTTTCATCCGGATGGAATCTTCACACATGACCGTGTTCCAAATATCGAACCCGCAACTTAGTAAATAACATTCCATTCTTTCATTCCAAAATGTATAATTTTTGGAATCGAATAGTGGTGGCTTGTTGGTGGAGGCGCCAGTACGGTAGACTTCATTCGTAGCCATTGATCGTTTCTCTTTACTCACAATGTGGAACGAGCTTGCCAAAGAGTTTGGCTCTGATACCACTTGTAAGTCCAAGCGGCTACGATAATCTAGAGGGGGTGAATAGATTATCTCCATTTTCTTGATTATGCCCCATTTCTCGAATCAAACAAGCCAAGACAAGTATGAAGGTGCGGGATGTAATAACACGCGTCGATTTATAGAGGTTCAACCCACCTAGGGCCTAATCCTCTACCACTCCAAGATCTCCTGATGGATTTCAAAAAGAAAAAGATTTTATTAATTACCACAATTAATACAACAACACCTTGAAGAGCACCTTACTCTTCTACAACACCATCTTTGAGATTACCACAATCTCCAACGGCACCTTGTGAAGATTACCACAATCTTCAACCTTGAAGAACACCAAATTCTTCGACACCTCAAAGAGCACCACACTCTTTAATAAGAAGATCACCACAATATTCTTGCACCTAACACCTAGATAAGCCAAGTGTGTTCTTACCACAAGAACACTCACAAGGATATCTTGTGTTGAATGATGACCACAAAAATTCAAGATTACAACTCTATAATGAACAATACAAATATTTGAGTGCAAGTGTAATCAACAAATAAGTCTAGACCTCAAGATGTGAAAATGTAAGACCTTAGGCTATTACAACAAGAAAAATGAAATAGAAGAACAAAAGTGTTTGCTTGAATGTATCTTGTTGTGTTGTAATATTTTTCTCATATTGTGTTGCTTCAATTCTTCATCTATTTATAGGAGATGTCTTGAACTTGATAGGCTTCTCCTAGGAGATTGAAATCAGAAAAATTGCAAGACAATTGAAGAATATAGCTATTAGAAATCAATTCCACAATTTAAGGAATTTTTGTCTCACGCTCAACGGTTAGAATTTTGTTGTCAAACAATAGGGCGACCGGTCGCACAGAAATAGACGTTGAAAATTAACCCTTAATTTTACATTGGGCGACCGGTCGACGGGGGGTCCGACCGGTCGATCCTGTGTTGAACAGTCGAGCTCATAAAAACAGGTCGGGAGTTCTGCAGTGTAATTTCTCCCGTGTACCGGTCAACTCCACCTATCGACGCCTGGTCGACCGGCCGACGTCCACAATTATAATGCCGTTGTGTTTTCGATTTCAAAATATATCTGCAGTGCGGGTTGCCCTATAGGGCCACCGGTTGCACAGAGACAGATGTTGTCCATTTGTTGTCGAAAATAAACTTCAAGAAATACTCCAAAAAATTAGTAAAAATATTTTAAGTCGAACGGGAGTATTTGGACAACATTTAGAAACATTGTTTTGGTTTAGAAACTCATTTAAACAAAATCATCAAAATCATGATAAAAACATTTATCTAACAAATTGTTCAAAATCATATCACATTTTGGTCCTTCAATGAAATGTGACCTGCTCCATTGACTTGGAGGCTTGTCCTGCAACGAATCTGCAACACTCTCATTTAGATCCCTCATCTCCTTCATTCTGAGATTGAATTCCCCAACTGTGCTAGACTGTTCACATTTCCATAATGCATTTTTGTATGCTAATCCTCTAAATCAAGCATTCTTGAAATTATTGTGTAGATGCCTAACACAAAATCTATGGAAACAATTAGGCAACACTTCATTAAAAGCTTGTATCAGACCTTTTTGCTTGTCTGAAATGATGGTATAATCTCCCTGCCTAGTGATCTCCAAATCATATTTCAAAAAAATAAAAAACCACTCCCAGGTCTCCCTATTCTTTGCACAAACAACAACATAGGCAATAAGGTACAAGTTATTATTTGGATCTACCCGCATAAATCACAATAACACCCCTCTATGTGGCCCTTTCAAATAGCAGCCATATACCCCTATAATTGGCCTACACCCAGATTTAGACCCTTCCTTCAATGCCCTAAAACATACATAGAATTTACTGAATCTCTTACCCCACAACTCAAAGTTTATAATATTCATATTCATAACATCTACATAGTCAAACACTATCTGCCTACCACAAATGTACTTTGCATGAGGTACATTTTGAAAAGTTCCACCATAATGCAAGACTACTGTTATAGATTCCGAATCAGGGTATGTGGAAAATATTAAAACTCAACCCCACATGTTTCACAAATACCAGACAAGCACAACATGAAAATGAGGACCATTTTGTAACTAACAATACAAGATAAAATGAAACGGGGGCCATCTTCTAAAACATATTCGCAAAACACATTAAATAAACAAGAAACTGGAAAGAGAACTCACGATATCAAGGTGGTGGCAAAATCCAGTGTTCTTGATTCCTAATGTACACCATTTATCTGGGTATAGACCTTCAAATTTGTGGATTTTGATTTTTTCGGCAATTTGGAAAGAGGAAGAGATGAAATCCAAGGTTGGGTTTTTTCCTCCACATGTTTGATTTCTAGGGTTTATGATAATCTGGTACCAAATTAGTTAATTAATGTGTAATTATTTTCCCTCCAAAATATTTTCCACCTAGGATGGGCTTATGTATTTATTTTAATATATGTATTGCCAATGTGTCAAGAAACGGCCGGAAAATTCAAAACCCCCCCAAATTAGTGGGTCACGTGGGGTCACGTGCTACTTTCCGGCAATTTTTTTTAATCTTCGGCGTAATTTGGACTTAAATTCCACAAATTATAAACTACTATACTTTATATGCCACACCCCTGAATTAGTGGTCTACTATGCAAGTACCCAAAAGATAGTGGACTAAGTATGTATTTTAGCCCAAGGATTTAGTCGTTGCAAAATATGTCACTAGTAGCACCGGTCTTCGTCGGCAATAAAACATTTTTTTTTCTTTGAAAAAAAGACCAAATTATTAAGGGCGAGTTTTTTTTTTTATTTAAGTCATGAAAAATAGTTCCTTAAAACTCCGGCAGTTCTTTTTTCTTCTTCACTTTGCGCCCTATCCCTAAATACCCATTCTCTCATTTCTCTGATCATCGGTGCCCTTTACTGCCCGTGTTTCCGATCGCCGCTGATATCCTGCTCTTTTTTTCCTCTATCTCTCATTGCTTTGTCTCTCCCTCGCTCCGCTGAATAGTTTCTGGTAAGTTTGTTTGTTTAATTATGTGGTTTAAGGTTTGTGAAATTGCTTTGTTTAAGTGGTATATGGTAAATGTACTTTCAAAATCTTATATTTAATGGCAGGGTGTTTGAGATCGGGCCTTCTTCTCTGTCGAGCTCTCTCCATCCCCATCAAGAGATCAGCGCTCTGCCCTACTATCAACCCTGAGGTACAGCTACGAATAGTAGATTTCAAATTTGTCAACTTATTAACTCGGAAATAGTTGATTTAGTTTTGTATCTTGTTGCTGGTCTTCACAATATTCATTCTCTTGGGGTAAATTACTCGATTTTGTTTAATAGGTTTATGGTAAGAGGTTTTTATTTAATTCATTTGCTATATGTTGTTTCTTTTTACTTTCATTTTTTGATACTTTTGATGGTATGTTATATTTTTTCCGATATAAAATACAAGAGATTTTTTTCTCCTCATAAGAAATTTTATTGTTTGGGTTGAAAATCAAATTGTTGACATATTGTGATCTTTAGTGTCTCCAGGTTTCTGCAAATTACATTTCTTAAATCGAAAAAGAAATGGAAAATGTATAGAGATCATGTGTTTTTCTTTATCTCGGTGAAGAACTATGATATACATGGAGTTATGGGATTCTGTTAATCTTTTTTTTCTTAATTTATTTCAGTTTGCTAGGGATTATGCAAGTTTGTGAGGAATTATGTGAGTGGCCCTCTGCCGAAGGAGCAGAAGGTCAAGGTAATTTATTTTTTGATTCTATATATTCCATTTGGAGGTATTGAATTACAAGGATTACATGTTTATCATTATATATCGAATAGAAGTATAGATACTGCAAATCAATGGAGATCATGCTATTTTTATGGATGGAGATTATGAAAAACTTGTTCAAGGTTTTGGTGAATAATTAGTATAATGTCATACCAAGTTCTGAGATAGCAATTATATATTTTGATTTAGTTAATCTTTGTATTTAATCTCTTTATTTTATAATGTAGCTAAGGCAATATTATATTTTGATGTGGTTTGTTAGGCATAAAAACACTCACATAATTTACCGCAAGTGTACGATTGTCAAGTTTTAATATAGTGTAATGAGCGGGGTTGTCGTATCCACAAGGAATGTGTGTAAGTACCAAGTATAAATTACATTTGTTATATTTGATGAGATCAATAATGGATGGATTTGTGGATTTATAATGAATAATAATTAAATGTAAATAAAAATACAAACATCTAAATCTACGGAAGAATTATTCTAGAGGTTGATTTCATCAAGTTATCACTTATGTAATATAAACAAATTATCTATTTTAAGCAATGGTTTATAAGTTGAAATTACCAATTTAATCAACTACCTCTCTCGAGTGCCTAGTGATTTTAAATTATAAAAATCTCAAGAATTATAATTCTAAATAGAATGTGAATTTCTTCAACAACTTCAAAAGATTTATAAATCTCTTGATTATATAATTTCCTATGGTGTGTTATTCTAGATCCGTATTAAATCACTTCTCTCGAATGTGGATTAACACATCAGGCATCAAAGATTAATGGTCTGGTAATCAAGATGTAATTAATACAAATAACATAAATAAACCATGAATTGCACAAAATAATATAGATTTACAAATCCAACATAAGATCAAACAAGATTACATCAAGCCCCTAGAATATCTAATTAATTCATTAAACAACACACAGAAGAAATTTGATACATAAGAATTAATACAAGAATTATACTAGAAAGAAATAGAAGAATAAGGAAGAACTTAGATTTGATGATTAGATTGGTAATTCTCCAAGTATTTATTGAAGAATTAATTTGTTTTCCTTCTTGTTCCACTACATTCTCTCCAACTGGGCTCCATCTTTTGTATCTTTTTCCCTGGGTCTCCCCATCTCCTGTGTTTCTCTTTCTTGAACTCACAGTATTTATAGCTTAAGTTTTTTCTTTTTTTTCCGTTCTTTTCTTCTGTCATTTCGACACTTCTGCTGTCCATTTCTCTTGTCTTCCATCACTTTCTTCTTTTCTCCTATGCTTCTTTGTCTTGTTCTTATCTTTCGGCAGATTGAGCTTTCTTTAATGTAAAGAAAGGTTTTCATAGTTTTCACCGTGTAAAGTTGAATTATTGATGAAGGATGTTTGATAGATACCGCGGTATGTGTTGAATGTATCGCGATCGAAAGTAGGTGAGCTATTGCAATTACTCAGAATCCAGTTTTGCATTCAAGAACAAAGCATATTGATGTTAGATAGCATCTTATTAGAGATCATGTTGAAAAGAAAGATATCACCTTGGAATACATCTCAATTGATAGCTGACATATTCACTAAGCCATTATGTAAATCAAGGTTTGAAGAGCTCAAGAATGAGTTAGGGTTAATTGAGATGAGTTAGAATACTCAGAAGACTCAATCAACAGAGATAGAAGAAAGAGAATGAAAATAGGCAAGTTTCACATATCAGCCAAGTGAAACGACTGGTCGGAAAGTCAATCAAGTTTTGAGTTAGGCGACAAATGAGTGATATTATAAGAAGAGATAAGCAGAGCTAAGTCACTTTGGAAGAAGCTGAATCATTTATGAGCTAAGTGACAAAAACGCAGTCGTTTTATTCGAGCGAGAATGTTTTTAAGGATGACGTTAGCGTAATTATGACTGTCAGTATAAATGCTGCACAGTAAACCATATGATTGGATATAAATGATGTTGCATTTAATGTGGGAAAATTAATGCGCTTTTGAAGAGTCAACCCAGACCGTTGATCTTGATCAAATTTTTCAAATTCCAAAAACCATCCTTTCATGTCCCTTATATACCAAAATTATTTTTTCTCTCTCCTCACACAAACATACTCGTCTTCAGCAAGAAAGCAAGCTCTTTCTCTGCAAACCGTTCAAAATCCTACATTTTGAAATCAAGTTTTTCGTGTTTTTCTTCTGTCAAAAGTTCTGAAAATGGCTGGTTCTCACGATTTCATCAATCTTTCGGAGAAAATCCACTCAGGAGCGTCTGTGGATTTTAAAGGGATGATCCAGCAGGGCATTGATGAGGCCCTAGTGAAGAAGATCGCAGAAAAGCTGGAAAAGTCCGGTCTGAAGGACTTTCTTTCGATGGAGTTCACGCACACACATCTGGAAGAAGTATCAATGTTTTACGTGAACGCCGAGGTGCATGACGATGAGATTCGTTCATCTGTCAACGGCAAGGCCATCAAGATAACTGCAAAGGACCTGTTGAGCATTGTTTCCTGCCGTCGGAAGGTTTGAAGGACATCGCTGAGAAGGATGTCAACTTGGTTGCAGCTTGGAAGGAAGTTGCAAAGTTGGAGTATGCTGCTAAAGCTGTGTGTACAACTAAGAAGGATTTTCTGGAGGAAGATTACCACAAGCTAATGGACATCGTGTCCAAATGTGTGGATATGAAATTCGCGAGTTTCAATCAGCTGTCTCGGACTAAGCTGGTTGTGATGGCTGCACTTATGCAAGATAAGAAGGCGAATTGGGCTGAGTTCGTCTTTAGCCGAGTATGCCAGAATCTGATCAACAGGTCCTATAAGGAAGATGCGACTTTTGGATGCTCGCTTGGATATGTCTTTGTCATTGGCCACTTGATGGAAGTTAAGGGGATTGCTCTGTGCCATGGAAAACCTTTCCATGCAAATAAGAGGATGTTCAAAGCTAACCTCTCTGGTGCACAGAAAAAAGCCCATGCAAAGAAGACGGATACAAGTGAGGGGGAATCAGCTGACCCAGCCGAAGACACAGTTGAGACCTCCCCAGCTCTTTCCCCGAAGCCGATTTACAAAAAAAAAGCTATGAAGAAGAAGTGCACTGATGAAGTGGAACCAGAGCAGCCGATGCCCCTGCCCCTGCAGCCGAGACTGAGGAGGAACCTCTACCTTCCTCACTAGTTGTGAAGAAGAAGTGCACTGCCAAGTCGAGAAAGGTAGTTACGTCAAAGAAAGATTCTATTGAAACACAAGCCTTCACCCTTGAAGAGCCTGACGAAGTGGAACCAGAGATTCCATTGGTTGCCACCAAGAGAAGACGGTTGTTTAGGAAGTCAGAAGTAGAGAAAACAACCGAGTCCAAAGATTTCTAGCCGAGAAGACCGTCGAGTTGATGCTCAAGAAGAGCAATCTTAAGAAAAAGTTGATCGGCGAGAAGATCTGCGATGCTAATCAAAGAGAGTATAGAAGACCCACTGTGGGAGACATCTCAGTGGAGACAAGGAGCCGAGACAAATGAGACCGTTGAAGAAAATGTTGTCTCGCCCCTGACCGATGCGGTTGAGTCGAGGAGGAGCAAGCTCCATTAACCACCATTCAAGAGGCCAAGAGGATGATGATGATGATCTTATTATGTACTCTCCGATCTATCCGGACATTCTGACAAGGCTAAGGAATTGGAAACTGAAACTCGATTACTCCAGCAAGCTTCACTCACCCCGAGTTTATTGATGAAGAAGAGGAGCTTCTACGTTTCCTTGAGTTGTAACCATCCACCAAGCCCTGGATTAAGAGTTTTGCATGGATGCTCTTAGGGAAATTAAGGAGGATGAGAAGGAGAAGGCCCAAGAGAGAGCTAAAGCCTTGGAGAAATCCAAGATATGTTTGCACACGGGGACCCATGAACATCTTGTGGAGTCCACCGACAAGCCGATGAGGATATGGACCAAAGAATTTGTAGTCGAAAAGGCCGAGTTAAAGCAGGCCACTAGAGAATCAAGAGCCATGCACGAGCGTAACCTTCAAGAAGATCCAAGAGAGTCCTCCAAAGTCTCTCCTCGATCGATCCATTGGGAGTAGCGTAGGAGATTGCCTTTGTCATTGCGGCGACCATGTCCCCCGTGCATTCTCAAAAAGGCTCTCAGGGAAATGGCGATGAAGCTGGGAATATGAGCACCCAAGCCAAGCCTACCCTTGAAGGAGGTGTTGAGACATCCGCCCCAACCGTTGACTACTCAAAGGAACCTACAACCATGTCTCAGAGTTGAGTAACCCCATTGATGTCCACTCACCGGGTGCGCTAAATGAGGAGGCTCTCTCCACCACAACAGGTCGGAAGATGATGTGGGAGACAAAACATTGAAGTTTGGAGGTGAAGGAGAGCGGGTCCCCGAGAAGTCGAGTGAAATTAACAACGCTGACAATTGAGTCTGTCTCACCGAGATTTCCTCCGATATTCAAAGCCGATGAAGGCTGCTGCTGCTAAGGCAAAAGGATGGAGAGGCCCCGGGAGTTGAGACTACGGGCCATGAAAGTGCAATCCAAGGAGTTGAGACTTGAAGGATGCCAATGTAGAAGACCCTAAGACAACTGAGTCTCGTCAAGGTATTGTCGAAGGCCCCACAACTGTTGAGACTTGGGGGTAACGAATGCCTAATGGAGGTTGAGACTTCCTTAGGTAAAGATCTGGACAAATGAACATTCCTCAAGTTGAAGAAGTCTGCAGGATGAGGAGATCGGCGCCTTCATGATTCCCAAGAACACATTAACACATTATTTCTGGGATCCGAGGATGAAGTTCGAGTCCACCTATCCTCGAAGATTCTATGATGGACATGGCCGAGGATGTCCTCAAATCTCGGAGCAAAATCGTGATAAATCAGCTCCTATGAGATTCAACTTTGATGATGAGCCAACTCCCTAGGCCACATGAAACTCCGATGACATTGATGAAACAACTGATGACATGATAACTCAATAGGAAACACTCACTGAGACCAAAAAAAGTCATTAAGACAGTGAGGCTCGATCAATCGAGTAGATCTCTACAATCGCTCTCCGCGAAAAAGCAGTCACTGCGAGCTACCACAATTGCGGCGAATGACTCCAATAGCTCCGTCGTAAGCTCCCACAGCTACGTTATCTGGCGATGATCTTTGCCGTAGCGAGGTTCGCAGAGCCGGTTCAATTTAACAAGGAAAAGCCCCCATCGTGGAGCTTGGGATGTATTTTCTAAGAGATGACGTTTTTGAAGATATCTTTCCATTCACCGCTGAAATTTGCGACATGGAGGAAGATGTTTGATACATGTTTTTATCTTAATTTTGATGATTTTATTCTTACACCAAAACACTTTTTTTAATGTTGTCCAAATACTCCTAAATGTTTTCAAATGGTTTCAATATTTTCCTGAGTATTTCTTCAAGTTTTATTTCAGATAAAATTGGACAACATTTTTAATGATCTTATGTAATTAAGTTTTCACCTCAAAAACAAGGTTCCTAAATGTTGTCTAAATACTCCCGATTGATTTAAAATGTTTTTACTAATTTTTCTGAGTATTTATTAAGTTTTATTTTCGACAAAAATTGGACAATATTTGTCTCAAGGTCAACCGTCGCCGTATAGGGCAACCCGTGACGAAGATGAATTTTGGAACAAAAATGAGACGAACTCGAAAAATAGACAATCGACCCCGCTTCAAGGCGTCGGCCGTCGAGTCGGCCGATGCCCAGTGCGCGACCGGACTAACGTGTGAAATTGAAACAAACTCCCTATCTTGATTTTTGGTCATGGTCGACCGGTTGGGGTGGGCGTCGACCCGGTCGAGGTGTACGTCGACCGGTCGCCTGTTGTATTTTTTGCTATGTATTATTCAAACGTCTATTTAAATGCGACCTCGTCGCCCTATCTTTTGACAGCAAAATCTGACCGTTTGACAGCAGACAACATTTCCTTAAAATGTGGGATTGATTTCTAACTATATTCTTGATTTTAATTGTACTTTTCTCGTAGATTTTCAATCCCCAAGAAGAGCCTATGCTTGATCAATCATCTCCTATAAATAGAGGAAGTTTTGGAGCAACCTATACAACAATTGAGATACAATACAACAAGATACACTTCAAGCAAATATTTGTTCTTCATAGTTATTATTCCTGTTGTAATTTTGCCTAGCTTATCACTTTCACATCCTTGAGGTCTAGGCTATTCTTGATTACACTTTGCACTCATATTGTAATATTCATTATTGAGTTGTAATCTTGATTTTTGGTCATCATTCAACACAAGACATCCTTGTGAGTATTCTTGTGGTAAGAATACACTTGGGTGATCTAGGTGATAGGTGTATCAAGAGTGTGGTGCTCTTGAGGTGTTGAAGAATTTGGTATTTTTCAAGATTGAAGATTGTGGTGATCTTCAAAGGTGCTGTTGAAGGAAGATTGTGGTAATCTTCAAAGGGAGATTGTGGTAATCTCCTAAGGTGGTGTTGAAGAAGAGTGTGGTGTTCTTCAAGGTGTTGTTGTAAGTTGGTGGTGTATTAATTTTGGTAATTAATAAAATCTTTTTTCTTTTTGCAATCCATCCCGGATATACTGGGGTGGTAGAGGATTAGGCCCTAGGTGGGTTGAACCTCTACAAAATGGATGTGTGTTGTTTATATTCCGCACCTTTATTATTGTCTTTGAGCATTCGGTTCGAAAAAGAGGGCGCAATTGAAAAGATGGAGATAATCTATTCACCCCCCTCTAGATTATCGTAGCCGCTTGGACTTACAAGTGGTATCAAAGCCAAACTCTTTGGCAAGCTCGTTTCACATCGCGAGTGAAGAGGAACGATCGTCGGCTACGAACGAAGCACATCTTTCCTAAAACCTCCACCACCAAGCCACCACTATTTGATTCCAAAAATTTTATATTTTGGAAAGAAAGAATGGAATGTTATCTACAAGGTTGCGGCTTCGATATTTGGAACATCGTCATAAATGGAGAATCTATTCCGATGAAAGACACACCACACACACACCTCCAAAGGCCTCAAAGAGCTAAATGATGAAGAAAAGAAAATCGTCTCATTAAATGGTAAAGCTCTCAATATTTTGTATTGTTCACTTACTAATTTGGAATAGGGATAAATACTTTTAACCCCCCAAACTATTCGAATTTTTACACTTTGCCATACGAACTTTAAAACGATACACTTAACCCCCTCAACTTCGCGAAATTTTACACTTTGCCTAAAATTCCGAAATTACCCCTAGTTTCATGGTAATTGGTTTTCGTTTCCCTATAAACTTTGAAGTTGTTGCACTTTACCACCTGACTATAAATTTTATTGCAATTTCTAATTTTACTCCTTAAGGTCTTGCGATCCTCGAAAATGGTATCAGAGCCTAGGTTTATTAAGAACTTTTAGTTAAATTTATTATATTTATGTAATTAACAATTGGTGAGGAGAAATTACTCCGAGATTATGGATCCGGACCGATGTCCGAGATGTACCCTTACAGACATATCGTCAAATATTGACGATGTATGCACAAGAACACCTTGACCAGGTTTCATATTGGGAATACCAACATGAAGAAAAGTAGCGGCGAGGAGCCGACGGGAAACCTTAAGGCAATGCAAAATGCGAGCGAGAATATTATAAGCGCTTACGGATGCTTAACTGCACTTATATATATTCACTTGATGAACCTTCAAGAAACGGTTCATGAAAATTCCCATCGAAACAATGATTCCCGATGGAGTACCGTGAGTGAAACGAGATACTTCCCGACAAATCTAAGATCTCCGAAGATCTTAGAGAAATCGAGAAGATGGTGCGTAATTATGGCAACCGCCATATTCATCTACGAGTACAAGTTCATCGATCCGAACCGGATGGAAACGATGGTGAAATATCGAAGAAACTCTTGAACTCCTTCATGATATTCGAAACGAGTCAAGAACCTGGAGGATGTGCCAAGTTCATCCGGAGGAAGGAAACGTATTGATTTTGGGGACAAGACTTATTTACACCAAAAGGGGAAACCAACCGAAGTCATACGAAAAATGACGGATGAGGAAAAGCTCATTGCTCTAATCAAAGGAAAATCCATCAAAAATTAAAAAAGATGGATATTTAAAAGATGAATCTTAAAGATCTACATGACTGCGTAATCCTTTGCGGGATTAGGTATTGTAGATTTAAAGATGAACGCAGTGAGAATCACTTTGGTTACCTATGACCCACAAGGTAGACCAATTCCTCCACCACCGCCACCAGCTAATCCTAACGTCGAAGAAAGTGCGGGTTCACATCATGGAGCTCGGGACAAGAGGATGCCACATCTTTGGGGATTTCACGACTAGAGTGATCCACTTTCGAGGGACGGGAGGTAGAAACCCTCTTGCGGGAACTGCAACCTACCGAAGGCCGAATGTTTATCGACGCCTTATGGAAGATCGCACCTCGACCCAATACATCCGTATGGGTTGATGTTAAATCGGACATCCCGATTTTAAAAAAGAGAAGTTCTCATTGATGAATGGGCTTGACTATGAGAATTTCAGCAGAACCCTCGATCTTACAAAGGATTCATTCATTTTACTCCTTGAAATGAGTCTTGAAGGATCGGTGAAGATTGCCGGATATGACCGATGCTAGTATGAAAAGTTCGGTCACATCGGGGAATCACTTAAAGGAATTGTCGATGGTATGGCAAAACTATTCAAAATCCAATTCATCGGCATGGGTTATTTCGAGGGATTAGAGGATGAAGAAAGAAAGAAATATAAACAAGCCCTCTATAGCCTTGAGTTCTTTGGATATTTGTCATATTGACAAATATATCAAGTTGTTCACCGAATACCGGTGGAAATCTAAGATTGAAGAAAAAGAAATCGCACAACTATTCTTTGCCAAGATCCCGAGTCCCCGGAGAGAAATGCTTATCGGGGAATACAAGGGTGGAGTCAAGTAGAAATCGTGGCGGAAAAATGTCTTTCCTAAAGGCCAAGTTATCGAATGGTGCTATCAAGCGACTCTGCACAGAATTACAAGAGATTAAGAGGAATTAACAAAGCGGTTCCTCTATGTTGCGTGGATAATGA
This sequence comes from Rehmannia glutinosa, assembly GCA_016081115.2. Taxonomy (NCBI): domain Eukaryota; kingdom Viridiplantae; phylum Streptophyta; class Magnoliopsida; order Lamiales; family Orobanchaceae; genus Rehmannia; species Rehmannia glutinosa. The sequence continues at coordinate 65,851,378 of CM071924.1, read as the reverse complement.
TATCTCAACATTGTGGGAGGTCAACCAAGGCGGCACAAGAAGAAGAAGGAGAAAGCCATCCATACCAGAGCAGAAAGCAACAACAAAAAAGAAGCGGTCTTCATGGAGACCTAGAAGGTTCTCCGTCAAAACAAAAAGCCCGGTTATAAATCGGGACAAAGACCGGCACTCAAGCGGGAGTAGAGCCTCATCATCGAGTTCTAATCAAGCAAGTACAAATAGAATCCAGGAGAAGAACTTTCAGGCGTGCTCACACTAGAGCTAATGAAAGTTTCAAAGACTGTAATTCTTTGGACATGTGGAGCAAGAGGGCATATCTCAACGGATTACCCGGACAATCAAAAAAGCGAGGAGTCGATTCGAGGCCACACCGAAATCGAAGAAGCTCTATTATCGATTTAATACAAGTGTATCAATTCGAGATATTCCCTCGGATGAAAGCATCTATGAAGAAGAGATCTATTCTGATGATGGAAGTGACTCCAACTCGTAATCGAGTGAAGAAGAAATTCTTCAAACAGATCGGGGAGGATATGTCGATTCCTCTCTCACACGACGTTTCTCATAAAACTCTTATGAGAATCATGAAGGAAGATCCAAAGCTTCAAGTCTATGATGGATTTACAATTGGAGCTATGGAAAAAGCATTGGATAAAATTGGGTTTCAGAATGAAAAACACCAAATTATCCACAGGTAAACAACCGGAGAATTTGCTATCCCGATGGAGTTTACCAAGAATCTGATCGAGATGCAGTTGGTCCCTATTAGAGAAATACAAGAGATCAAAAGCAAAGTTAAAAGAGAAGTTGCAAATACACTCTCATGGATTCATATCGGAGCCATAAGAGTAATTATTAAAGCAACATTCAAAGAAGGAATAGATTCGCCTCTTAATCTTGCTTGTCTTTGACAAGCGAATCTCGCATCTCAAGGATTCATGCCTTGGAGCGATTCTGAAAATTTGTATGCGGAAATTGGCATTTAATGTCTATCCTAGAATTGCATACAATTTGGGAGATCGAGACTTGATGAGAGTCCTAACCCTTCATCAAGATTTCAAAAGAGTCGATTTGATGAAAGAAGGAAACAGCCTTACTCGATCAAAAAAAGATTTCCTATGCTCTCTTGAATACCCATCATTTCAAGTATTCTTGAGAAAGGAATTTATTGAAGTCCCAAGAATCTTTGAGGACTTTGCCAGGGTGGTGTTACTGAAATCATTGAATCCAACTATTAAGGAGATTGATATGATAATTCAAGATCAACCAGTCTTCAACAAAAGTGAGTCTCGAGTTGAGCACAGAAGGATGTCTTTCCAAAGACGTAATGGTGAGTAGAAGCCGTTGGGAAGAAAGGAGACCAAGAAATGTGATTCGAAAAACGCATCCCGATGTTTTTAAAACAAAAGGAGAGCCGAAATGTCCGATGATGGCGAGAGGTTGAAGTAATATTCGACATCACTCAAAAGGATAACATTTTTCCTTGTGATGTTCTATATTATCTCCAACAACCAATCGTTGGAAGGTATCAAGGAAGCCTGAAGATAGGAGAAATTGAGCTTACTATCACAGAGTTGCAGGAAAGATCCTGAGAACAATTAATACCGGGAATTGAATTTCTTGAGGAGCATAAACCTTGGGAAAGATTACAAGACGGAATGGAGTTCACGGTGGCTAATAAAAGATACGAGAATCGGATGACCACTAGTCCATTCGCCATATACATTTCTATTGGAATGTTATATGTCAATACAAGGCCGAGTATTTCGCCGCCTATATTGATTCAGTCTTAATATGTACTTTGCAAAGCCGGACTTTCTTCGACGTTAGGATTAATCGGTGGCGGTGGTGGAGGAATTGGTCTACCTTGTGGGTCATAGGTAACAAAAGCCGATTCTCACTGCGTTCATCTTTAAATCTACAATACCTAATCCTGCGAAGGATTCTCCGCCAGTCATGTAGATCTTTAAGATTCATCTTTTCAATATCCATCTTTTTTAATTTTTGATGGATTTTCCTTTGATTAGAGCAATGAGCTTTTCCTCATCCGTCATTTTTCGTATGACTTCGGTTGGTTTCCCCTTTCGGTGTAAATAGGTACTGCCCCAAAATCAATACGTTTCCTTCCTCCGGATGAACTTGGCCTCCTCCAGGTTCTTGATTCGTTTCAATATCATGAAGGAGTTCAAGAGTTTCCTTCGATATTTCACCATCGTTTCCATCTGCAGTTCGATCTCGATGAACTTGTCTTGTAAATGAATATGGCGGTTGCCATAATTACGCACCGTCTTCCTTCGATTTCTCTAAGATCTTCTGGAGATCTTAGATTTGTCCTAAGTATCTCGTTCCACTCGTACTCCATCGGGAATCATTGTTCGATGAGAATTTTCATGAACCATTTCTTGAAGGTTCATCAAGTGAACATATAGGGTCCGGTTAAGCATCCGAATCGCCTATAATATTCTCGCTCGCATTTTGCATTCCCTTAAGGTTTCCCCGTCGGCTCCTGCCTGCTCCTTTTCTTCATGTTGGTATTCCCAATATGAAACCTGGTCAAGGTGTTCTTGTGCATACATCGTCAATATTTGACGATATGTCCTGTAAGGGGTACATCTCGGACATCGGTCCGGATCCATAATCTCGGAGTAATTTCTCCTCACCAATTGTTAATTACATAAATATAATAAATTTAACTAAAAGTTCTTAATAAACCTAGGCTCTGATACCATTTTCGAGGATCGCAAGACCATGAGGAGTAAATGTAGATCATACAATAAAATTTATGGCATAGGTGGTAAAGTGCAACAACTTTGAAGTTTAGAGGGTAAACTGTAACACAACTTTCATATAGCTAGGGGTAAATCTGTAATTTAAGGCAAAGTGTAAGATTTTGCATAGTTTGGAGGGTTAAGTGTAACGATTAAAAGTACGTATGGTTAAGTGTAAAACTTGAATAGTTTGGGGTTGAATGTTTTTATCCCATATTATGATTATGATATTGTCATTATAAAATCTCATGAAAATATTCTTGCATTTCTTGACACGAGATGGAAGGACGCGTTCTTGGCGAAGTCCTTAAACGAGTAAGACATCTCAAATAAAACCTGGAGAGTCTAGAACGAGATTTTGGGACGCTATGTCTCAATGCGAGAAGTTCTTTGGACGACTTCAACAGTGACCAGAAATCCGTTTCTAGTCAAATACGAGCATGCCGGTTCGCTCAAGGACAATTGTTCTTAAGATCGCAAGGGCCTCTCTTCCAGCCGCATCTCCTACGGTGCAAAAAGGGGCCGAGAGAGTAGGGGCTCTAACCCGGAGGTTATGGATTCAAGTACCATAATCACAAGTGTTGCAGTGATGCATCCCCGAGGTGTACAAATCGTAACGAATGTTGAAGCTCCGGTGTCACAACCCGAGTCTTCAAGTCAACCCAAAGACTCTGGGGTAAAAGAGGGAGAGTTGAATCTTAGGCCACGATGTGCAAATCTAATGTTCAAACCGACGAGATTAAGATTTTTCCTATGCGGGTATATCGAAGCAATGGGAGAAACTAGTTACAAGACAAGGTATTAACCCGGAAAAACAATGATTGATATCTCGAGGCAAGTATCCCGAGTTTGGATGAAACCAGGAAGTCATCCAAATGAAGTACATGAATGGTATACTTTTGGAGCTTTAGCTTCAATCTATACCGTGTCACCAGGATTCCCGAAAATCTCAAAATTACCGAAATGGATTGGGGAAGCGATTTACGAGACCTGGGCCAATAATCCACACTTGGCCGGAGGAGATATTTTGGAATTGTATTTTATCGGTGCGGCTCTGAACCAAATGAAGAAAGGCTTTAATGAAGCTTTTCATTTCATCAAGCTAAGAAGACCGGATGGAAATGCTTTAAAATATATTAAGGCGCTTTCACCCAGGAAGAAGGACTTGATGTTAGTAGGAGCATTTTAAAGACGAAGCTTCTACCAGGCGAGCATGGGGTCGTTGGGTTTGTCTAATCGAAATGGACAAAGTCAAATATCCATTCAAGTTCTTCCGCACTCGGAGAATGGATCTTTCCTTTTGAATTCGATGATTGGATCAACCACGGGGTTTGCGTAAGAACTCTTGAGACCAAAAGAAGAATTCTCTGGGAAAACAAGATTACGCAAGCAAAGAAAATTACCGGAAATTCTATAACATGGCGCATGTTGGCCGTTGGGTCGACCGGATCAAGCATGCCCCGAACAAAAGGAACCCGAGTTTGGGAAAGGATTTCGACCCAAACCCGACCGACAAGATCATGCAAAATGAAAGGATAAGGGCCCGACTCACAAGACGCGTTATCCTCGGGGACCACGTAAACCAAATTTTTAAAAGATTCCCGACAAACATCACATGGGCCGAGTCACGCGGAGAAAAAGAAAACCACCAAGGCGAGGCAATAATGTGGATATGACATAAGCGGTGGCGTCATATATATCGGCAAGATTTGAAGTCCGCCTTTGAAGTCCTGGACTTACCTCTATAAAATGCGGGGATTTGAAGGAAGGCGAGGACATCGAACATTTTCCTTAGTTTTCGTACAATAAAATCGAGTGAAAAATTTGTAATATTTTTGAGTGTTTTAGTTTTAAGTTTTATGTATTTACGAGTGCAAGCCTCGGCTATGAGAGGCTAAACCAAGATTCTCCTCCCAAAAGGAGATTACTAATGTAATAAATATTTCTATAAGTTCTTAATAAAAAGAGGCTTTCTGCTTCAACATGTGTTCATAATGTACTATTAATTCATCCCGTTTAAGAATTACTTATACGCCCGGTAGGAAACGAACCAAGGTTGTCTTTGAGCAGGTTTAAGGAGTCGGATAACTTGCGATCATATTCCCGAGGGTGAGGTTGAACAGGTGAGGAGCTGTTTGTCAAAAGATCCGGGGCGATAATTTTTCCAAATGGTGGTGTTGCGAGCCATCTCACCCGGAGTTGTTTCGGTCAAAGAAGGTATGAATTTTAAGGGATTTATTAATTTTACGGAAGCATGTTGGGCCGATATGGTCGTAATGGACTATGTTCATTTTCGCCTATAGACCTAATTTGTATACGGATTTATTCTTGAAATAAGAATTTTGACTAAAGTATGTCTGTTGAGTTTATAGGTGGAAACCCGACATGATCCATTTAAAACCTCGAATAGAGACTGGATCTAAATAGGTGTAACAATGCCACAAACAAAACAAGTGACAGAAAATAAGAATTCTCGTTTCTCGAAAAATCAAAAACAAATTGATTATGGAGAAAAATTTCATGTTTAATGATTAATGCGATAAAATTATTATTATGTAGTATATTGCCACAAAATAGAGTTTAAAGGGATAATCGAACTATTGTTTTAAAAGGATAAAACCTAGGGCAAAATTGTCCATATAGGGTAAAGTGCAACGATTTTTATATTTCGGGGGCAAAGTGTCACGGATTAAAGTTTGGAGGGTAAAGTGTAAAAATCAGTATAGTTCGGATGGGTAAGTGTATTTATCTCTTTGGAATATGAACATATTGTAGGAATTCGATCGACACATGAAGTATGGCAAAAATTAGAAGCCATCTATGGAGTATATGCAAATGAAAGAAGTCAAACAAAAGCATCTACTTCTCAAAGGGATACAATGTTAAATCTAAGGAACAAGCCTTTTACAACTTCCAACTATGAGGTAGTCGAACAATGTCTTATGGGCATCGAAGAAGAAAACGAGGTATGTCTTAAACCCTCTACTTCTTATGATATTGTTATTCAAAATGATTATAGTGATTTGCAAAATGATTTTGATGATCTTCAAAATGAATTCCAAGGTTTACTTGTTAAGTACAAAAATTTGAAAAAGGAATTCAATGTTTTGAAAAATAAAAAGGATAGTTTATTTACTTCCTATGAATCACTATCATGTGCTCACACCACCACACTTGATAAGGTTAGAAACCTTGAAAAACAAAATAGTACTCTTGTTGAGGATATTAATTGCATGAAAAATGATTTATCAAAACCAACTTAAGTACCAATAAATTGCCCAATATTGTGAATGTTAATGGTTGTGATAACTTGAAAAGTGAACTTGATCATGAGCCTAATATTGTCAAGCATATGAAAAAGAATCAAGTTCCTATGCATATTAGTGATGTTAGTTGCTTTTATTGCGGTAAGAAGGGTCATACGATAAATACTTGTAGGGCTAGAAATAGCTCTAATTATTGTTGGAGACCTAAAAGTCTCAAGACTTATCCCAAAGGACCCAAGCACTTGAGGGTACCACAAAACAATGTCATTTTAGGTACTCGGCGGATTAATAATCGAAGAAAGTTCATACCGCCAAGAAATATCAAATGAACATCTCATTTGATCAAAGAAGGAGAAAACAAAGTCAATTTCCAAGAAGAGGATATAATCAAAAATGGGAAGAACACAATCCTTGGAAATGGCAAAGACATCATCAACATGATTTCCAAAGAGAAGGCCACAATGCTTGGAAATGGCGTAATTGGTAAAACAGTATCTCCCCATTTAAATATGCATTTTATTTAGTTAGTATGCATGTTTTTATTTGTGTCTCAATTGCAAATGAGTTTTCATAATTTTAAAAATTAAGGTCCTCAATAAATATTTGTGTTTTTAAAATTCCTTGAAAAATGAGACCTTATATGTTGCTTTTAAACTCTTATGGATTTTTTTATAAGCATAAGCAATTTTTCTTATTACTTGCCTACACTTGTGCTATTATATCTTGTGCAAATTTGTCTACAGAATTGTAGGTTATATTTCTCCTATTCATTGGCTATCGTCTATTAGAGATTCTTAAACCATCGAGGTATGCTTACTCGTATTATTCTTAGAACTCGATACTATGTCATGTTTATGCACATGTCTTTCAAAATATTTCATTTCAACCCCTTAAGTGCCCCTAAATGATTTTGTAAATTTTTCTTAAAAGGGCACTACTCGTTAAATCTCGTTTCTCTTGTATATGTGATTTCTCGTAACTCATATTTGTTGGATTTAGTCCAAAATTATCTTTTGCAAAGTTTTAAAACTTTTGGGGTGAAAAATCGAATTTTTGAAAAATGCGGAGAATGGAAAATTGCCTTTGGGGCCGGTCAAAGCGGGGTCGGCCGTGCATCGCACGTCGATCGGTCGCACCCCACTTCGACCGGTCGCCTAGGCAAAAATTTTGGGATATAACCCGTCTGTCTTCACTTTTGAAACAGAACCACAAATCCTTCAAACCCTCGTTTCACAGCTGCTATTCCCCCTTTCTCTCAAATCCTCATTTCTTCATCAATCTTTACGATTCTTGTTGCTAATCCTCTTATTTTTGCAAGAATCTTACATATATATGGCTCCTCCAAGAAATTCCACGGTCAAAATCCCACTTCCAAGAGAAGAAAGGGCGGAGAGGGTTCTTCGAGAAATCGGCAAGACGGCCGAACAAAGGGATATTCGAGCGCCCAAAGGAACGTGGCTCAAGAATGTGATGACATTCAAAATCCCATACTCTCTCGGGCCCAAATTGCCGAGCTCATGGAATAATTTCGCTCAAAAAATTGCCGTTGGCGAAAAATAATAAATCTTTATATCTTTAGCTCCCCATTCTAATAACGTTCTAAATTTCATCAATAAATATGCGGAGTGGTACTATGAAGATTTGGGAATGGGTGGAAAATCGATTGCTCGGACTAAAATTTGTTGTTTTAATTCATTTACTAATGAATATCCTACTATTAGAGGATTCTTTGAAGAGCAAGTTGGATGTTTTTATGGGAGCATGCATATGTTTTGTATGATGATGATATTATCCAACATTTTTATGCAAATATGTGGGTGCAATATGATGATCATAGAAAGCCTATTGCGGTAAATTCGTTTGTAAGGGGTCGTCATTTTAGGTGGACTCCTAATGAAATTTGTCGGCTTTTACATGTTAGAGAAGGTGGTTGGGACTATTTCTCTTGTGCTTTATTTGGAATGATGAGATGTTGGGGTGTCTATGAAAGAAATTAAGACTTATTTGGGCGTATGGCCAAAATATTCTTTGTTGGCGATGACACTTGGCCAAGATTCCCCTGATCCAAACGACTTCTTTGATAATGCCGAGGCCGTGAGATTGGCGGAGGAAGGCGAGAAACCGAGCAATCCGGAGGGTAATCTGGTGCTCGGCCGCCAGAGGTACACCCAAGCTGAGTATGATGATCTACGAACATATCATGAAGCTAGGTATGAGGAATTGGAGGAAAAGACCTCCAAAATGCAAAAATCAATCGGCAAGTTGAAGAAATTCATCAAAGATCTTATTCTCGGAACTTGCTTCTCTTCGGACGAAGAATGATGTCCCCACCCCTTTACTATATTAGCATTTTCTTTCTTGTCCATGTTGTTTTTGTATTTCTTTTAACTTTCTTGTAAAACTCTTTCGTACTAATGAGATTTGCTTGTTTTCTTGAAAGGGTTAAAATAGCAAGTTAATAATGACTTGTGGATGATCATGATGGAGTATTTGATGGTAAAAATACTCTAGTTTGGCATTGTTTGATAGTTGGTATGAAGTACTTGATGGTAAAAGTGCTTCTTTTAATTTTTGCTTAAATGCATTTGAGATGCCTTGATCATGTTGTTTAGATGGATAATTTGGGACATTTGTAATGTCTAATATACTTTGCTTGATGCTTGACATGTATCACTTGATGGATCTTTAATTTTTGCTTGATGGCATTGGTAATGCCTTGATTCTTTTTTTGGCTAAAATTATCTCAATTGGGTCGAACCCTTGAGAATTTACTTTGTTTTGAGCCTCTTATTTGATGGACATATGTTAAAAAATTGTTTTTGGGTGATGTTATAAAAAAACTTGGCTTAAATTCTCTTACAAGGGCTATATACATCTTCTTCAAACTTTGACGCCCGCCAAGTGTTCGATAAAATGTTTCAATGAAAGACTCATCACCTACATGATTCTCTTATTTTCAAAAGTCTTAAAATCTTATTGAGATCATGTTTTTGACCAACAAAATGAGCTTATGGATTTCTTATGATACATCTCTCCCATTTTTTTTGGATTCTAAGCTTAATTCTTTCAATGGTTGATAAAACGTATTGTTGGCGCACTTTGATAAACTTGTATGATGTTTTTATCATCCTAACATTCTTTTTGATGATTCCAAAGGGGGAGAAACAGGAAAATGGCTCATTAGCTCAAAGAAGCTAATAAAAGCTTGTTATAAAAGCTATAAGCTATGGCTTTTAAAAGCCATAAGTTGTGAATTATTTTTAGTCCAATTGTTGCTTGATGGACTTATATACTTGTCTAATGATGTTTTGTTGACAGGGGGAGCTTATAAGCTCTTAAACAACTTGTAAAAGCTAAACTTTTAGCTTATGGTTAATTGCTTTTACATTATTCATGATGTAATTGTTGATAGGGCTTGTGCTTATTATTGAATATACTTACTCCCTTACTTGGTTGCTTATGTATTTTGGAAATTTTGGTTGCTTCCAAACGGTTAGATGTTTTTACCGGAAAATCGTTTTTAAAATTGTCCTCCCAATTTTTCTAAAAATTGTTTTGGTTTGTAATCATCAAAAAGGGGGAGATTGTTTGATACATGTTTTTATCTTAATTTTGATGATTTTATTCTTACACCAAAACAATGTTTTTAATGTTGTCCAAATACTCCTAAATGATTTCAAATGGTTTCAATATTTTCCGGAGTATTTCTTCAAGTTTTATTTCAGTTAAAATTGGACAACATTTTTAATGATCTTATGTTATTAAGTTTTCACCTAAAAAAAGGTTCTAAATGTTGTCTAAATACTCCCGATTGATTTAAAATGTTTTTACTAAATTTTCGGAGTATTTATTAAGTTTTATTTTCGACAAAAATTGGACAACATTTCTGTCTCAAGGTCAACCGGTCGCCGTATAGGGCAACCCGTACCTGAAGATAAATTTTGGAACAAAAATGAGACGAACTCGAAAAATAAACAGGTGGACCGTCGCCCTGGGGCATCGACCGGGTCGGTGGACCGATGCGCCCTGTGCGGCCAGTGCACTGGCGTGTGAAATTGAAACAGAACTCCTGTCTTGATTTTTGGTCATGGTCGACCGATTGGGGTGGGCGTCGACCGGTCGAGGTGTACATCGACCGGTCGCCCTGTTGTATTTTTGCTATGTATTCTTCAAACGTCTATTTAAATGCGGCGGTCGCCTATCTTTGAATGACAAAATCGTAGTTTGACGGACAACATTTCCTTAAAATGTGGGATTGATTTCTAACAGCTATATTCTTGATTTTAATTGTATTTTTCTGTAGATTTTCAATCCCCAAGAGGAGCCTGTGCTTGATCAATCATCTCCTATAAATAGAGGAAGTTTTGGAGCAACCTATACAACAATTGAGATACAATACAACAAGATACACTTCTAACAAATATTTGTTCTTCATATTTATTATTCTTGTCGTAATTTTGCCTAGCTTATCATTTTCACATCTTTGAGGTCTAGGCTATTCTTGATTACACTTTGCACTCATATGGTAATATTCATTATTGAGTTGTAATCTTGATTTTTGGTCATCATTCAACACAAGACATCCTTGTGAGTATTATTGTGGTAAGAATACACTTGGGTGATCTAGGTGATAGGTGTATCAAGAGTGTGGTGCTCTTGAGGTGTTGAAGAATTTGGTATTTTTCAAGATTGAAGATTGTGGTGATCTTCAAAGGTGCCGTTGAAGGAAGATTGTGGTAATCTTCAAAGGGAGATTGTGGTAATCTCCTAAGGTGGTGTTGAAGAAGAGTGTGGTGCTCTTCAAGGTGTTGTTGTAAGTTGGTGGTGTATTAATTTTGGTAATTAATAAAATCTTTTTCTTTTTGAAATCCATCCCTGATATCTTGGGGTGGTAGAGGATTAGGCCCTTGGTGGGTTGAACATCTATAAATCGACGTGTGTTGTTTATATTCCGCACCTTTATTATTGTCTTTGAGCATTCGATTCAAAAAAAGAGGGCGAAATCGAAAAGATGGAGATAATCTATTCATCCCCCTCTAGATTATCGTAGCCGATTGGACTTACGAAGAGTCTGCCAGAGATCAAGATAATATACCGTGCAAGAAGAGCATATCATTCCTACAGATTTGATTGTGCCAATGGGCTTTAATTTCGATGCGGTGTGGTGGAAGTCGAGTCGGCCGATAGGCCGAGTTCCGAAGCCTTCAAGAAAATCTATGAAGAGATTGAGAAGATGGAATACTATCACGCATCCCTGGATCTCAGATTGGACAATCGTGATGCAACCCTCAGTGATGATTTGAGAGGTGTTGAACTTCGTATAAGGGAATGGGCTGAACAACAGACTGCCATGTGCTTAGAGCAGGTTAGCTACTTCAAGGATTTATTTGCCAAAATGTTGGTATGGAGTGTGGATACTTCGAAGTTTCAGTATAGGATGAAAGAGTATATGGTTAGAATGGAAACCGCGCACAAGTCGGACATGGAGTTGCTTAAGCATCACCACCAGAGTGAGATTGCACGCCTAGAGGACAACATGAACCAGAAGTTTGGTCTTCTTATGGCAGAGATGAAGTTGGTGGATGCTGAGTCTAAGGCTACTCAGTCAGAATTCCGAACAGCCCACTCCAGTGTAGATATCAAGCAGAATTCTACTATCAGCCGACTGAATTTCCTTCTGAGCGGTTTATTCCCTGGCCTAACCCTTCCATTTGGTGATGATGCCAAAAAGGGGAAGATGAGAGGCTGTAAAGGGATTGAAGGAGGAGAAGAGGAGTAATAAGGAGGCAAAGAAAGGTGCCACATCGAGGGGGAAAGAAGTTCGAAAAAACTTCCTTTGAAACTCATGTATGCTAAAACCCCGCATTAAGGTGATGTCATCGCTTCTATCCTCGGCAAGCTACCGAAAAAGGTCGACCGTTGAGCGAGAAAGTTGAGATGGGTGTGAAAGATGCAAGAAATGACCATTGAAGCTGAATTTGAGAAGGTAGGCGAGAAGAAATCGAAAAACATTATGGTGGTCCTCCAACCGAGAAAGGATCACGTTACAATAAAACCCCTAAGAGAATTCTCCATGACCGATCTTGGATCTCGATCCCCGATCTCTAGAGGAATTCCGGACTCTAGAAGCAGAAGGATACTTTAAAGATATGACTCTACCTCAAGCATGGGATCTGTACTGGGGAGAAGGGAATTGAGCTGTGCAAGAGGACTGAGAAGGAGCCAAGTTCCAGCAGTCATTCAGCTGGAAAGTCAAAGGCTCCAGTTCAATATACTTCCAGAGGAAGGGAAGCTGAGTCATGGTGGCATGTGGGAGAATCAGTCAACCGGCAGTGGGAGAAGCAGTCAACCGAGACTAAAACCAAAGGACATTGCATATGTTGATCTGTAAAAGAAAGGGATCATATACTAGGCTGGATTCGATCACCTTGCTAATATGGAAGTTGCACGCAGTTGCTGATGCTAAGAAGAGGCAAGAGGAAGAGAATGAAATGGTAAATCACGAATGGGAGGAGAGGCGAAGGGATGACCCCGCTTGCTAAGCGTGTCTACGAGAAGAAGAAGAAGGAAGAAGAAGAAGAAGAAAAAAAAAGGAGAAGAGCTGATGAAGATAGGAAGAGAGAGCTGATGAAGAGAAAAGAAGAAGGAAGTAGCAAAGGCGTTGAAGTGTGTTGCGAAGATAGGAAGATAGGCTGGCGATGAAGAGAGAAAGAAGGAAATAGCAAAGGCGTTGAAGTGTGTTGCAAATCCCTTCATGTATTTTTACTCTTTTGTAAATACATAACTGTAGATTTTCTTGTATATGCTCTGAAGAATTTCATTGTAATTTTAATTTTTCTTTGTAACTTAGCTTAGATACACGTTGAATAGATGTAATTATGTATAGCTCACATTTGTTTTAAAATGACTTTGTAAAGGACAAGAATGCTATGATTAATACAAGCATTCTTTATTCTTTTACCGCTTGTACTTGCTATTTACTCATTTTGTTTGTTTTAAGTTTTGGCATCATCAAAACGGGGGAAATTTTAATGAAATTTATTTGTTTGATTTTGATGATACCATGTAAAACTTAGACTAGGAAGTTGGCACCCTATTTTTCTTGTAATTCCGTATTGTAATAGATAGGACTAGAAGAGTGAGTGAAGTCGGCTAAGTCAAGAATGCAAGAAGTCAATTGCGGACTGGAATGAAGACTCTGCTGTGTGTCAGCTGAGTATGGCGAGGAAGGAAGTCAAGGACTCGACTGAAGGATATTCAACTGAGGAACAACTGTGAGAAGTGTCAGTTAAGTCAACTTAAAGAGTCAAGTCTAACAGTTGAAGTGATGGTTGAGTCAATCTTATGATTGGAGCGAGTCAAGTCACATGGGGTAAAGACAGCATCAAGTCAAGACGACTGACATTGATCCATTGGAATAAAGTCAAGAATATTACTCGATATAGTAATATGTCAAAGCTGCCAGTTCTTAAATTGTTTGGCCCAGAAATATGCAAAAGGAATGAGCCAATGGGAAACACTGCATATTATGTCAGAACCTGCAAAGATGCGATGCCATTTAATACGAGGAAGGGTCAACATCACAAGTGCTGCAGACCAAGAAAAGACAAGCCAATGAACAAGAAGTGTCATTTGAAATTTGCCTATCTTTTCAACGGGCAAATTTCAAATGTGCACTATAAAATGTTGAGGAAGCAATTGAGAAAAGGTAACCTTGCATACCAGAGAAATCAGCATTATTCAAAGCATTAACCTGCAATATTCTCAAAGCATATCAAGATATTCCTCAAGCCTAAACTTCAAAGAACTCGATCCAACACAAGCTGTGAAGGAGAGACAACTTCAACCAGTTGAAGAGGAAACATTTGAAGAACAAAAAGGGGTCTACTTTCCAAGTTGAAGGATCAAGGATGACCCAAGTTTCAAGTTTATTGGAGGGCTGTGTGAACAAATCCAAGAACTTGAGAATGAGCTGAAGTATCAAGGCAGTTGCCTCGTGAAGAAGCTGAGTCGCAGGAGAAGCCAGCTGTGTGATCAAGGCTATCTTTAGACTGTTCACTACTTTGTAACTTGATCTATTACTTAGTAGATTCCTCCAGGAGTTGGAGAAGAGTGGATCAGCATAATTACCCTATCTTCGAACCACTATATAGGTCCTAAGGGGTGTGAGTAAGGTTTAGAAGGGGGGTTGAATAAACCTTACCAAATTTTCGATTTTAGTCCTTTTAAAATTACAACAGAGTTGACTCAAACAGTTGTGTCCTTGAGGGACACTAAGTTGGTTATTCAACTAAGTTAGCCACTCAATGACTCGATAGAGTGTTGATAGAATAACTCGGTTTGTTTAACCTAAACTTAACTTGGCTGGTTTGGTTTTATCGTGGAAGACTTAACACCCTTGATTTGTTTTAAGTTTCTTTTGACACTTGATTTTTAGCACTTAGTTACTAATCGGTTGGATAACAAATATGATTCTAACAATGAGATATGTTGTAAGTATGCAAGAAAGTAAATGTCTTTGAAAGTAAATGACACAAATATTTTTATAGAGGTTCAAGATGGGTTAATTCTTCTAATCTTCTTTTCTCCAACTCCTGGAGCAATCCACTAAGTAACAGATGAGTTTACAAAGTGGTGAACAGATCTGAGATAGCCTTGATCACACAAAGCTTCTCTTGTGACTCGAGCTTCTTCACAGATACATTTGCCTTGCTACTTCAACTTACTTCTCAAGTTCTTGGATTTGATCACATAATCCTCCAACAAACTTGATCTTTGGTTCGACCTTGAACCTTCCTACAATCCTCCTTGGAAAGTAGACCCCTTTTGATTCTTCAAATGTTTCCTCTTCAACATTTTGAAGTTGTCTTTCCTTCCTTGAGCTTATGTTGGATCGATTTCCTTTGAGTTTCAGGGTTGAGGATTTGCTTGAATGTACTTGAGAATATTGCAGGTTAAATGCTTGAATATTGCTTGCTTGTTCGTGGTTCAGGTAACCTTTTCTCAATTCATTCCTCAGCCTTTAATAGTGCACTTTTGAAATTTTGCCCGTTGAAGAGATAGGCTAATTTCAAAAGTCACTTATATTCGTTGGCTTGTCTTGTCTATAGTCCTTGATGTTGACATTTCCTCGTATTAAATGTCTTGCAGCATTACAGAGTATCTGACACACGGTGCAGTGTTTCCCATTGATTTATTCATTTTACACAATTCTGGGACTAACATTTTACACCTGACAACTTTGACATGTTACTATTCTAAGTAACATTCTTGACTTTAATCAACGGATCTAAGTCAGTTGTCTTGACTAGACAACTGTCTTTACCCCATGTGACTTGAGTCAGCTTCCAGTCATTGGATGACTCAACTGTCACTTCAACTTTGAGACTTGGCTTCTTGAGCTAACTTGACTGACACTTCTTATAGTTGTTCTTCAGGTGACACACCTTGATCGAATTCTTGACTTCCTTCTTCTTGCCATAATCACCGACACACAACAAAGTCTTCAATCCAAATCCAAATAGACTTCTTGTATTCCTTGGCATAGCCGACTTGACTCGTTTTTCATCCTATATATTATAATACAAATTTCAAGGAAAATGGGGTGCCAACTTTCTAGTTTAAGTTTTACATGGTATCATCAAATCTACTTAATAAATTTCCTAACACTCTATAAAAATTACTTGTGCTAATTTACTTTCAGCACTTACATTCCTGCATTTACTTTATATCTGTTGTTAGTTAAATCTTCTATCCAACTAACAATTAATTAAGTACTAACACAAGTGTTAAAATCAAGCTTTAATCAGTCAAAGGGTGTTAAGCCTTTCGCTGTTAAAAACCAAATCAACTAAGTTAAGTATTTGGCTTAAGCAGCCGTTATACTATCAACAACTCTATAAAGTCTGTTGAGTGGGTAACTTAGCTGAATATAGCCAACTTAGATGTCCCCCAAGGACATAGTTGATTTGAGTCAACTCTATTGAACATCTTAAAAGGACTAAAATTGAAAATTTGGTAACCCCCAAGGACATAGTTGATTTGAGTCAACTCTATTGAGACATCTTAAAAGGACTAAAATTGAAAATTTGGTAAGGTTTATTCAACCCCCATTCTAAACCTTACACCACACCCCTTGGGACCTACAAAAAGTGCTGGAAGAAAAGGGGATTCATACCATCAAGCCCTGGGACTTTGTTCTGATGAAGCTGAAAAAGAGCACATTTGATTTCACATTCCTCCACTGAGCTAGTGAGAATCTGGTTCATTGTGGGCGAAATAACTCTATGGATTCCATCTAAGATGTTGTCATTCTGATCCGGTTGAGAGGATTTAAAGAGGTCCTTATAGAATTCTGTGATTTCCTCTTTATTTTCCTCATGAGTATTACTTACGGTCCCATCAGATTTCACAATATTTTCAATACAGTTTCTCTTCCTTCTTTACATGCATGAAAAAATCTGGAGTTCTTATCAAAATCTTGTAACCAATTTATTCTTGCCTTTTGACTCTAGTAGCTTTCCTCATCACTGTAAGCTTTAGCCAAGACACCCCTCAGAAGTGACCATTCCTTCCAATCCGAACTAAAACCTTGATGATTCAGTTCATTAAGTCGAGACTGCACTTGTCAATTATTTTTGAAGAATTATTCCTTTTCATTTTTGACCAATTGATAAGGTCTAGTCTCCAATTCACGATTTTCTTCTAGGCCTGGAACATATGGGTACCAGTGATTTCCTTCTTCCAAGCTTTGTCAATAATCTCCTCGATACCTTCCCCTTGGAGCCATCCCTTGTCAAAAGAAAATCTTTGTGGGATTTTGTTTTTGGGAGGGGAATTCTCAAGCGAGAAATGAGGTTATGATCGAAAGATCGTCTCTCAATGTGAAGCACTATTGCTTCAGAGTATTTCATCAGCCATTGTGGCGAGCCAAATACCCTATCAATTCTTTCTTCTACAAAACCTTTACCTTCCCGATTTTTAGCCCAAGTGAATGGATGTCCAAAAAATTTAAATTCTCCCATTCCCATATCATCTATGAATGCATTAAAGTCCAAGAAACTCGAAGAACTCCTAATTCGACCCCCTTTTTTTCCTTCATTGCAGTTATGCCATTGAAATCTCCACCAAGGATCCACATATCACCCCACTTGCTCTTTGCATTCTCAAGACAACTCCATTACTCTTTCCTAAGCAGACGGTCCGTGCTAACATATACGATGATAGCCCAAATAAAGCTAGTAGAATCTTCCCAGTAAAACTCAACTTCAACACAGAATTGCGAACATATTGTATTAATGACATGAATCTTAGAAGACCAGAGGACTAATAGCCCGCCACTTTTTCCTTGCGGGTCAATAATCCACCATTTATCTTCAAATCTCAATTTTTTACACACCATATTCACAAAAACTTTTTTCTTTTTCGTTTCACACAAGAACACCAAGTTTGGGAGATGGAGTCGAATACACTCCTTGATTTAGGAAATCAGAGGGTCTACAATTCCACACACATACCTTCATTGATGACTTTGGGCCCACCAAGGGTGGCCACCTCCACCTTTCTGTTAGCGAAATTGCTCACTTAATTCTCAACAGACCCTTTGCTTTTTTGTGAGTCTCAGAGCTTTCAGTTCCTTCTTCATCAATAAGCTTAAAGTTCCTCTTCCTTTCTATATTAATATTCTAGTCGATTAATAAAATTTCCATGCGTATGGGCCCATTTCCATTCACATTAATCTTATTCAGAATTCTCCTTACCTATTTATTACTCTGGCCTCTATCCTCCTGCACAGAGTTGTGATTCATAGGTATCTCAGACAGGGGAACTTTATGGCTTTTGTGATTTTCCTCCCTAGTGTTAACAATTCCTTGGTCAATCATCATTTTATTCTCTTTATCACCCTCATCCATGTCCTTTTGAATTTCAGTGCTAGTGCTCTTATCAACAACCCACAGTCTTTCTTACATAGATCAACACTCACACTGACATTTTCCTTAAGAGAACTGCCATTAACATTGACTAATTTCTTGTCAGAGTCACTGATTTCCAGGTCTTTCTTCTCCTTAGGTTGAGTTCTTCTTCCAGTAGCCTCATCCGCATCATGTCAATCTAGGGGTTCCCCACTCCTAGACTTATGGGTAGATTTTGATCCCGATTTATTGAGGCCTAAATCACCTGCTCGCAACCATTCCCCAAATTGGTCTTCATTAAGACAATCCAACACAAGGTCATTTTTTCTGAAATTGCACCCCCTTTCCGAATGTCCAATCCGTCCGCAATAGATACAGAAATTTAGAAGATTTATGTACCAAAAGTCGATCCAACACACCTCATTTTCAAGTTTAATATTAGTTCCCCTCAAGAGAGGTTTTTCCATATTAACCTGGACCAATTTTAAAGTGCCTTCCTTTACTACTTTCGATTCTAGAATCATTATATCGATCAATTTGCGAACTTGGCTCCAATCGTCGTCCTCCTGTTTCCACACTAAGCCAATGGTAGGGTATGTTCTAGAGTTGTATCCACAATTCCACTACATTAAACATTTCAGTATTCCTCAATACCATTCATGCAAGATGAGGTATTGATTGTCAAAACTCCGAGGTTTTGCCATTTAGAACCCTAATCTTATCCTCTTGAGTGACAAAGACGAATTTAAACATGTTGCTTCCAATTTCACGAATTACAAATGATTCTTTCGATTGCGGATGTTCAAAGATAGTTCTTTTGAGTCAAAGAAAGTGACCTTTTTGGTCCCAAAAATTTTCCCAATCAAGCTTTTTTCACACTCAGATCTAATTTTCTTAACATCATTTGAGTCCAAGGATATTTTAGTATTTTCCTCTTTTGATAAGGAAAAGGCTCCTAGTCTTTCAACTATGTCTTTTTCCATAGAGACAAATGGCTAAAGCCAAAAACCCACAAAATCCAAACTGATTTTTCAATGATCCCCTTTTTTTAATATTTTCGGAATAATCAAAGCCCTCGAAAAAGCCCACAATGACCATCTAGCCACCTGGAGGAAAAGCAACACGAAAAGGGAGAGGTAATGGGGAACAAGTGAGGACTAAAAAGGAAAAGAACAATAAGAACAGTAAATGGGGGACAAAGGGGTGGCTGGGGAGAATCTAAAAGTAAAAGACAGAGGTTAAAAGAGAATTAGTTATCACAGAGATCATGGGCATTAAAAAAGGAAAAACAGCATCAAGAATATAATATATGTTAGTCTAAGTGGCTACGATAATCAAGAGGGGGGTGAATAGATTATGCCAATTTTCTGATTTTTGCCCTCTTTTTCGAATGTAGAAATGATAACATAAATGAAAGTGCGGGAATGTAAACAAAACACATTGATTTATATAAGTTCAACCCACCTAGGGTCTAATCTTCTACCACCCCGGTATATCCGTAGTGGATTTAAAAAAAAAAGAATTCTATTAATAGATACCAAACTATTACACCTTCACCTTGAAGAGCACCTCACTCATCTTACAACACTACCTATGAAGATTACCACAATCTTCTTACACCAATAAAGAGTACCACACTCTTCAACACCTAAAATCACCCAAGTGTGCTCTTACCACAAGAACACTTAACAAGGATGTCTTGTTTTGGATGATTGAAAACAATTCAAGATTACAACTCATATGAAGTATACAACTTTTAAGTGCAAGTGTAATTAAGAATCAAGCCTAGTACTCAAGATGTGTAAGTGAAAGACTTAGGCTAAACACAACAAGAATATGAAAGTGAAGAACAAGAAGTTTGGTTGTATTTGTATTGATGGTGTTGTTATATCTTGTAGCTTCAATCCTTCATCTATTTATAGGAGAGGTCTTGAATTTGATTTTCAGACATAGGCTCCTCATTGGAGATTGAAATCTGTAAAAAATTGCAAATCAAATGGAGATTATAGCTATTAGAAACCAATCCCTTAAAATCATGAATATTGTTAGGCTCACAAGAACGAATAGTTTGTTGATAAAACCTTAGGTCGACGAGTTGACCTCTAACAAAGAAATTCGAAATATACTTCAAAAATTGCTTGGTGGACGGGTCCAGGAGGCCTCGACCGGCCGATCAGGGGTTCGACCAATCGGCCCCTTGTTGGACTGATTCAACCCTTCAAAATTATGAGACAGGAAGTTCTGTTTCTAAATTTTGTTTCCTGCATCGGTCGACCTCCATGAAAAATCATTTTGTCTCTTTTCTATTTCAGAAATCAAACTTCCGAGGCATGGGTTTCCCTCTAGAGCGACCAGTTGACCACGAAATAGAATAAACTTTCAGGCATGTTGTCCAATTTTTGTCAAAAATAGACTTCAAGAAATAATCTGAAAAATTAGTAAAAATATTTTAAATCAATTAGGAGTATTTGGACAACATTTAGGGATATTGTTTTGTTCAAAAACTCGCTTAAATAAAATCATCAAAATTACGATAAAAACATTTATCTAACAAACTCCCCTTTTTGATGATTACAAACCAAAACAATTTTAAGAAGATTTTGAAAACGAAACTTTTCAAAACATAAGTATAAGAATCATAAGTATGGGAGCAAGATTTTTCAAAACATTTTGTAAGAGCTCCCCATATCAATATGCATAACAAGAATAGGTATAAAAGCAAACAACTAAAAGCTAAAACTCGGCTTTCATAATTTGAGTTTTTCAAGAGCTTAGAAGCCCCCCTGTAAAAAAAGAAATCATTAGTCACAAATAAAAGTCCATTATGCATCCATTTGACTAAGTTTCATCCTCAACTTTTGGCTTTTTTATCCATATTTTATAGCTTTTTTCGCGAGCTTTTTCTAGCTTTTTTGAGCTTATGAGCTTATTTCATATCTCTCCCCTTTGGAACCATCAAAAGGATGTTAGCACGATAAAAACCTTATAAAAACATATCAAAGTGCGCATTTTATTCAAATTATCGAGCTTTTAAGCACAAAGCTTAAAATTCCAAATAATAAGGGAAAATTTGAGAAGATGGTTTGTAAAAGCTCATTTGATTGATAAACATGATCTCTATAACCATATAAGACATTTGAAATCAAGAGATTCATGTACGGGATGAAATTTTCATTGAGGCATTATATCGAAAACTTGGTGTGCGTAGTATAAAATCGAAGGTGTATGTAGCATCTGAAAATGTAATCATGCCCAAAAAATCAACATCAAATGCAGTTCTATAATCACAATTTATCAATATACACAATTCCCAACACAATGATACAACAATTCCATCAATATACCAAGTAAAAGCACTTTCTCGGGGTTCAATCTAATTGAGATTAAAAGAGGAATTAAACTCTCCAATTAATCGGAGAAGTTGAGTAATATGGATGATATACTCATAATATAAGTCTAACAATATAGAATTTACAAGAAACAAATTATTTTGAGTGAATTATGTGTGAAATTTGCAAAGGGGTGCGAAATGGTCGAAGAATGAGGGAAATAGACTAAGTCTCGGACAGAAACCAATTTAACCAAGATTTTATCTAGGTCTACCGGTTGAGGGGGTGTCCGACCGGTCCAGGTAGTGGTTGACAGATCTACCCCTCTTCACTATCCCTGGAGCTCATTTCAGGTTTTGAGTTAAAAATCCGATTTTTCACCCCTAAGTTTTAAAAATGCACAAAATGCAATCATAGACCTTATTCAATATGCATTATGCCTAAACGAGATTGAATTGATGCAAAAGACTCGGCGTCTAAAGGTTTTATGAAAATATCCGCGAGTTGATCTTGAGACGAAACGAAACGCATCTCAATTTTACGTTTGCTAACACAATCCCTTACAAAATTATGATGAATCTCAATATGTTTAGTTCGGCTATGATGAATCGGATTTTGAGCAATGTTTATAGGGGATGTATTATAACAAAAGCTAGGACCATTTTCAAAAGAATATATGTTATCCGCTAAGGTTTGTTTCATCCAAAGAAGTTGAGTACAACAAAAGGCTGTGAAAATATATTCGGCTTCGACCGTTGATAAGGATACACAATTTTGCTTCTTTGAAAACCAAGACACGAGGCAATCGCCTAAGAATTGACATGATCCAGAAGTACTTTTTGGATCATCAATATTTCTGGCATAGTCCGAATCACTATATCCTTTAAGAGAAATTTTTTTGTTCTTTGGATAAAATAAGTCATATGAAATAGTGCCTTTCAAATATCAAAAAATTATTTTAACGACACTCATATGAGATTCTTAGGGATTGCTATGAAAATGAGCACATAGGCATACGTCATGAAGAATATCAGGTCTACTAGCAGTTAAGTAAAGTAAACTACCAATCAACCTCGATATTTTGATTTATCAATCGACTTGCCTTTTTCATCCTTGTTTAGCTTGATGTTGGTTGCCATTGGAGTAGTGACGGTTCTTCCTTCTTCAATTCTGAACTTCTTCTGAAGTTCTTTTATATACTTTGATTGTGATATGTAGATGCTTTCTTGGCATTGTTTTATTTGGAGTCCAAAAAAGAAATTGAGCTCCCCCATCATACTCATCTCAAATTCACCTTGCATCAACTTGGAAAATTTCTTATAAAGATATTCATTAGTAGCACCAAATATAATATCATCAACATAAATTTGAACTAATAAGCAATCTTGCCCTTTTTTCAAAACAAAAAAAGTGGCATCAACTTTACCTCTTGTAAATCCATTTTGCAAAAGAAAAGAGCTAAGTCTATCATACCATGCACGGGGTGCTTGTTTTAAACCATATAAGGCCTTTTTAAGTTTGTAAACATCATTTGGCCTTGAAAAATTTTCAAACCCTGGAGGTTGTTTTACATAGACTTCTTCTTGAATAAAACCATTAAAAAAGGCGGATTTAACATCCATTTGGTAAAGCTTGAAATTTTTGAAATAAGAATAGGTAAGTAAAATACGAATAGCTTCTAAACGTGCTACGGGTGCAAACGTTTCATCATAGTCAATACCTTCTTATGTCCGAGTCAGCTTTGATCACACAGCCTGCTACTCCTGGAACTAAGCTTCTTCACAAGACGGCTGCCCTACTACTTCAGCTTCCTTCAAACCTTTAGACTTGATCACTTAGCCCTCCAACAGGTTCAAAGCTCTGGTTCGATGGAACCTTACTACTTCTCCTTCAACCTTGGAGAGTAGACCCCTTGTTTTTGATAACAAGTTTTTCTCTTCAACTGTTGAAGTTGTCTTTCCTTCACTAAGTGTGTTGGATCGATTTCCATCGAATTTAGGCTTGAGGATAGAAAGAAAGTCAGCTCTCCCATCATGCTCGTCTAAAATTTCCCTTGCATGAGATTTGAGAATTCGTCACACAGCTCTTTGTTTGTGGATCCAAAGATGATGTCATCCATGTATATTTGAACAAGCAAAGATACTCTCTCCATATTGAATTCCAAAGTGTCCTATCAACCTTGTCTTTGGTGAATCCATTGTCTATAATAAACTGAGATAATATGTCATACCAGGCTCTTGGTACTTGTTTCAAACCATACAATGCCTTCTTGAGCTTGTAGACTTCATCTCAAATAGTTTTCTACTCAAAACCTGGAGGTTGCTCCACATAGACTTCTTCTTCGAAAATGCACTCTTCACATCCATTTGATAGAGTGTGAAGTTCTTGTGTGCAACATAAGCAAGAAAACCTAATTGCTTCCAATTTCGCAACAGTGAAAAGGTTTCATCAAAACTTATGTCCTCTTCTTGGCAATACACTTTGGCTACCAATCTTACTTTGTTTCTCACTCTGAGATCCTTCTTCATTCATCTTGTTTCTAAATATCCACTTAGTACCAATAATATTTTGGTGGTTAGGCCTTTAAACGGATTCCCAAACTTTATTTCTCTCAAACTGATTCAACTCCTCTTCATAGCTAGAATCTAATGTGTGTCATCCAATACTTGTGACACATCCTTAGGCACAATCTGGAAAATAAATCAAGTAAACATAGCTTCATGTTGAGTTCTGGATCTGGTTCTTACTCCTTCTCTAACATCTCCAATAACAAGCTCTAGAGGATGGTCTCTCGGCCATCTCACATCTGGTTGGAGTAAGTTGGCTAGATTCTGTCTTCTTGCAGCTAAGTTGTCTTGAACAACTTCTTCATCATTCGGCTGCAAGTCTTCCAGTTGTCTTTGAGATTCAGCTATATCATCTTCATCTGGGTTGAGTCTTCTGACGTTTGCCTCAACATAAGGACTATTCTGAACAGTTGGCTTATTCATCTTGTCAACTAATTCATCAATGTCTTCTCCATTAACATAGGTTCATCAAAAACCACATGGATAGACTCTTCTGTAACCATAGTCCTTTTGTTCAACACTCTAAAAGCTTTACTCTCAAATTGAGTATCCCCAAAAAGATACATTCATGAGTTTTAGCATCACAAGCTTTCAAGTTGTCCTGTCCTTGCCATTGTTGTAAACGAAGCACTTACATCCAAAGATATGAAAGTATCCAACATTTGGCTTCCTCCATGTCCAAATTTCATAAAAGCTTTTGGACAACCACCTATTGATCATACACCTATTCTGAGTGTATCAGGCAGTATTAATGGTTTCAGCCCAAAATCTCTTAGGCAATCCAGCTTCAGTTAACATGGTCCTTGCAGCTTCTTTGAGAGTTTTGTTCCTTTATTTAGCTACTCCATTCTCAGTGGAGTTCTTTTTCACTGACAACTCATGAGTAATACCATTCTCTATACAATACTGAGTGATAATCCCATTGACAAACGCAGTTCGTCTATCAGAATTATCTTGATAATGGTTTGACTCTTCTCATTTTGAACTCTTCTTATTAGCTGAGTATATTTTTTAAATAATCATATACCACCACTAAAGTATATTTCTTTCCACTAATGATGGTGGTCCAACAAGACATGTTGAATCCTACATTGTAGCCCTTATCACGAGTTGGTTGATGCTCGTGATTGAAATTTAGGTGTAGGTCCTAAGGGGTGTGAGTTAGGTTTAGAAGGGGTTGAATAAACCTTACCAAATTTTCGATTTTAGTCCTTTTAAAATATTACGAGTTAGTTACACAAATTAAGTCCTTGGTGGATGACTAAGTTAGTTAACCAAAGATAGTTAGCCACTTAATGACTCGAAAAAGTGTTGATAGAATAATGAGCTCTTTAGACTAAACCTTAACTTGGCTATGATGAGTTTTTCAGCAGAAGACTTAACACCCTTGAATTTGATTTAACTTTATTTTAACACTTAGTTTTTTAGCACTTTGTTAATTATCAGTTGGATAGCAACTTATCAGCGGATATGAAATGAGTATGCAGAAATAAAATGCTGAAATGTAAATGACACAATAATTTTTATAGAGGTTCGAAGATGGGGTAATTCTTCTACTCCCCTCTTCTCCAACTCCTGGAGGAATCCACTTAAGTAATGATAAATTCACAGAGTGGTTATCAGTCCAGATACAAGTCTTGATCACACAGCTGACTTGCTCCTTTGGAAAATCAGTCTGGAGATGCCTTGGTCACACAGCTGGCTTCTCGTCCAACTCGGCCTTCTTCTTCACGGGGTTCTTTGCGCACTACTTGACTTACTTTCTCAAGCTTCTTGGATTTGATCACGAAGACCTACAATAACTTGAGATTGGTTCGACCTTGAACCTTCCTACAATCCTTCTTGGAAAGTAGACCCTTTTGATTCTTCAAAAGTTTCCTCTTCAACAGTTTGAAGTTGTCTTTCCTTCACAGGCTTTGTGTTGGATCGATTTCCTTCGAGATCTAGGCTTGAGGATTTTGCTCGAATAACTTGAGAGTGTTCGCAGGTTACATAATGAATATTGCTTGTTATTTTCACGTGTGCTAGGTTCTGGTAACCTTTTCTCAAAGTGATTCCTCGGCCTTTTATAGTGCACTTTCAAAAATCCCCCTTGAAGAGAGAGGTGATTTTCAAAAGTCACTTGTGTTCATAGGCTTGTCTTTTCTTGGTCTTAAATCTTGAGATGTAGACCTTTACTCGTATTAAATGAATGTTCGACTTTTTAGAATCGACACGAGGGCATTGCTTCCCATTGGTTTATTCCTTTTGCACGCTTCGATCGAGCACTTTAAGACATGGCAAAGATGGAAGTATTACTTATTTAATTAATGTTCTTGACTTTTGTGCAACGGATTCTTTTTAGTTAACTCCTCTTTGCATCTGCCTTTTCCCAGGTGACTTGAGTCTGCTCCAATGATTGAAAGACTCATCTGTCACTTCAACTTGACTTGGCTTCTTAGGTTAACTTAACTGACTCTTCTCACAGCTGTCTCACAGCCGATACTCCTTCAGTCGAGTCCTTGATCTTCTTTCTTAGCCATACTCAGCTGTTCCTCAGCGGTGTCTTCACCCCACATCTTCAGTTGACTTCTTGTATTTCCAGGCAAAGCTGACTTGACTCAGCTTATACATCCATATCTATTACAATACGAATTACAAGGAAAATGGGGTGCCAACTTTCTAGTCTAAGTTTTACATGACATTCATCAAAATCTAAACAATAAATTTCCCAACAATTTTCCCCTTTTTGATGATGCCAAAACTTAAAAGATGCAAACAAAATGCAAACAACAAAGATACGTACAGACAAATGCAGTAACAAAGAATGTATGCATAGAATCAATCTTTTTATTGATCATAACATTCTTGTCCTTTACATAGCTATTTACAATGCGTATCAGAGCAATCAGAGCATATAATTATATCTATGCAAGTTACATATTTTTTATTGAATGTACAGAAGACTTACATGCATATGTATTTACAAATGTAAAATACATGAAGGGGTTAGCAGCAACACTTCATCACCTTCCTTCCTTCTTTCTTTCTTCTTCAAAGACTTTGTCTTCGTCGGCTCTCTTCCTCTTCTTTTCCTCTTCACCGCTTTCTTCTTTTACAAGCTCTCTTCGCAAGCTCTCTTGTGACTTCATATTTTCTCTTTCTTTCCTGTCTTTCTTGCCACAAATGAGTTTGCCTCTTATTTTCTTCTTCGATTCTTTTGACATATTCAACGTTTTTCCTCTCCACTTCCGGATTGACTACAACATCATATCCAAATTTCAAGAGATCCTTCCTTTCTTGCCGGATCTACATATTCAATATTTTTGGGTAGAGGTCTAGGTTTAAAACCTCTTTCTCTACCACTACTTCCTCCTCCTCTCGGGCGTATATTGTACAGAGTTTTCTTCTTACCACCAATGGGCGATGGTAGTCTCTTTGCTCGTCGCCTTCTTCACATACCTTCAGACCTTTCTCCCAGTACAAGTCCCAGGCTTGGGCTATGGACATGTTTTTGAAGTATCCTTCGGATACGAGCGTTTTAAACTCTTCAACTGATCTTGGCTCTTGTCCATCATCTGGAATGGTATCTATGTTTTTCCCTGCCGGAATGCCACCAAATTATTTCAACATTTCTTCAACGTGGGCATCCGTTCTCTTATCGAAATCTTCCATCCCTACTTCTACAATTTTTCTCTTCTCTGGCATGGGCACAACAGAGTGATGGAGCGGCAGAGTCACAGGAGTTTGCTGATTATGCTAGCTGTGACATGACCTTGCTGAGGGGTTTCAACAAGCATTAAGGTCACATCCTTTGACCTTTCCCCCTCAACAGTTTTTCCCTTCTCAGCTGATTCATCCTTTTGTTTGTCAGTTGTATCTTCCTTCAATTTCCTCAGGTATTCCTCTTCCCCCTTTTTGGCATCATCGAAGGAGAGAGGAACCCCAGGGAACATTCATGTGAGCATAAAATCTAGTCGGCTGAGAGCTGAGTTCTGCTTAGAGTTTGCTGCGGCATAAGTTGTGCGGAATTCTGAGCGAGTGGCTTTCGATTCAGCTGCCACCAATTTCATCTCAGCCATGAGAAGGCTGAACTTTGAATTCATGGACTCTTCAACACACATAATATCTTTTCGATGAAATTCACGCAGCAACTCCATCTCAGTTGTGTGAGAGGCATGCAATCACTCCATATAGGTCCGCATTCTTTCCTTCATGTCGGCATTGTCGGCCTCCATCAAAGATTCATTTGTATAGTGCCTCGAAATAGCGAACTTTCTCGAGATGCGCATGGCACTCTATTGTTGAGACCATTTCCTTATCCTCGACCACCATTCCTCTCAAGTCTCATTTGTGAGAGTGGCATCTCTTGTCTGTCCGGGCGCATGTCGAGAGAGGCTTGGTGCCGTTCAATCTTCTCAATCTCTTCAAAGATCTTCTTGAAGATTTCAGGCATCTCAAATTTCCTCGATTTGAGTCACCGCCGCCACTCTGCATCGAAGTTGAATTCTGCTGGTACAATTGAGTCAGTAGGAATTATAGGATCTTCTTGGACGGTGTAGAGCTTCTGTTCTCTTGAAGTCTCTTCTTCTAGCACGGGCAGCTCGCGAGAAAAAGGGAATACATCTTCAAATGCATCGTCTCACACTTGAGATATTGTGCGCGAGGTGGTCACTGCTGCAGCTCTGGTAGCCTGCGCAGTTGAAGTTGTGGCAACTGGGGCAGTTGAATGTTTTTGCCCAGCTGACTGAGCCTCAGCTGTCTTAACAGCTTCTTCGGTCTCAGTAGGTTTTTCCATTTGAGTAGACTGGTCCTCGGCTGTATCATCAGCGTCATCGGATGATGATGGAACCTGGGGGCTTGGTTCATCATCAAATTTGAATGTTTGACGAGCAGTTTTGAAGCTTGACTGACTCATCGGTTGAAGAACATCCTCAGTTGGGTCCTTGTGATGTGCAACATGGGTGGACTTAGCTTCATCTTCAGATCCCAGAAATGATATATCAGGGTTGTCTTGGGAATCATGAAGTGCACTAATCTCCATCTCAGATTCTTCAATGTGAACAGGAGGGATGTTCTGCATTTCTTTCTCTTTACCCAAGGAATTCTCAACCTCCATCGGGCCTTCAATACCTTTAGCAGTCTCAACTGTAGAATGGCCTTCAACATTTCCTTCGACAGACGCAACTGTCTTAGGGTCTTCTGCGGTGGCATCCACAGGAGTCTCAACTCCTTGGATTGCACTTTCATTGCCCAGAATGTTAACTCGTGGGGCATTTCCAACCTGTGCCTCGATTGCATCAGCGGTGTCCTCGGCCGACCTCAGCGGTTGTCACTTGATTGGGACAGACTCAATCTTCCAAACTCGGTCAATGTCAACTTGTTGTTGTTCTTTTTCTGTTTCTTTTTCTTTCTCCACTTTGCCTCCTTCCTTCATTGTGGAGTCATCTCGTAGCATCCTCCGACCTAACTGCCGGTGGAGTGAGTTTTCCCACTGGCGCACCACCGAGTGGTGATGGTTGGGTCACTCTGCTCCAGACTCCCAGCTGCTTCCATTGAGTGCTCAGCCGTGGGGGCAGGTGGTAAAACACCTTCAATAGGGGTTGGCTCAACTTGGGTGCCCAAATTCCCAGTTTCATTGCCAAGTCCCTTGGACCCATCTTCTGAGTGTGCTGGGGACGTGGTCGCAGCAATAACTGTGGCAATCTGCTGCACCACTCCCAATGGGTCTATTTCCAGGATAGATTTTGAGGACTCTCCAGGTCCTTCCATCACCTGTTGCTCGTTCATCAGCCTGGATTCCCTTAGAGCTTGCTGCATTTCTGACTTTTCTTGTGCAGCAGCGGGATCCAAGTCTTCATCACTTTCGGAGAACATATCAAAATGAGGATGAGAGTGGTCTAGAATCCCAGTGAAAGGACATATGTTTGCTTTCTCCAGTGCACGGGCTTGATCTTCAGCTTTGTCTTTCTCGTCTGCCTTTATGAAACGAAGGATGTCCATGCAATTCTCCTCATCAAGAGCCTGTCGTGCAGTGGTAATCCCTAGGAATTGCATTAACTCTTCTTCCTCCTCCATAAACTCAGGGCGTTCGACTGCACCCAGGAGTTGCTTAGCTTCCATGCCCTCAATTCATGCAGATGGCGCTGAATATCTGGATATATGGGTGAGTACATGATGACATCATCATCATCATCATCATCTTGTTCTTGTCATTCCTTTTCGGGAATTGAAGGTAGCATACCCTGATGTTCTTCACCTTCAAGAAGATCGGGGCGGTGCGACACAACTCTCTCATCGGAGATTTTATTGTCTCTGTGCCTCTTCTTCCTTAGCCGTTCTATCACAGTTGGGTCTTCTATTTGCCTCTGTTGACCGTCCTCCTCAGAGACTTGGTCTGTTTCATCAACAATTTCGAGATCGCACTTCTTCAAAGAGTCTCGAGAGATTTTCTCCACGGTGAGTGGCATACTAAGCTGTCTTCTCAAGATCTGAAAGCTTAGAGATTCGTTTTCTTCTTTTGGTCTGTACGAGAGGAATTGCTGGTTCGGATTCCTCTTCTTCAGGTTCTTGTGCGGCGGGGGCCGAGATCTTTCTTTGACCGAGGAGCCACCTTTTCTCGGGCTTTGCGATCCTCTTCTTTCTCGATGGCCGGAGAAGATATTTTGGGCTTCCTTCTCTCGCCTCATTTGCGTGGGCGGGAGGCATGGTTGCTCAAGCGGTGACTGGCTTTCTTTGGGGGAAGGGGGCTTCAATTGACTTTCTTTGCGGGGCAACTTTCTTCTTTGTAGGCTGCGGGAGGCAACATCTATTTCCTGGGTCACCGATTCCCCTCACCGTGTCCGCCCTCTTCGCATGGGCTTTCTTGGGCTCCGAGAAAGGTTAGCCTAAACATCTTCTTGTTTACATGAAAGACTTTCCATCTTTGAAGGGGAATGCCCTTCACTTCCATCAAGTGGCCAATAACTAGGCCATAGCCGAGTGATCCTCCAAAGGATCCATCCTCCTTGAATGATTTATTTGCAACGTTCTGGAAGAGTCTTCTGTATATGAACTCAACCCAGTTAACTTTCTTCCTTTGCATGATCACAGCCGTAACGATCAGCTTAGTCTTTGACAGTTGATAGTCGTCCTTCAGCAATTTCTTGTCAGCTGTGTAGACTACCTTGGCAGCACACTCAGGTTTGGCTACTTCTTTCCATGCCGCAGCTAAGTCCACATCAGCTTTATATATTTCCGGCATACCCTCGGACGGCAACAAACAGTGCTCCCCAAGGTCTTTAGCAGTGATCATGATGTCCTTGCGGTGGACGGAGGACTTGATACCTTCGTCCTGTACCTCTGCATTCACATAAAACTGCATCACCTCTTCCAGATAGGTGTGCGAGTATTCTATCGTCAAAAAGGCTTTAAGCCCAGATTTTTCCAACATATCCGCGATTTCCTTAACAAGGGTTGCATCTGAACCCTGCTTAACCATGCCTTCGAATTCCACTGAGGAGCCTGAGTGGATTTGCTTCGATAACTTGACGAAATCAGTCTTTGGTGCCATTTCTAGAAGATTTTACCGATTAAATCTTGATAAACTTGTTTTGAGAACTGGTAGGGTTTTTTGAGAGAAAAGAGACTTGCTTTCAGATACTTGAAGATGAACAGTTTTTAAGTGTGAGAGAGAAAACTGAGAGAATGAGTATATAAGGGTTATGAAAGGACGAGTTTTTGGTTTTTGAATTTTGATCGAGATCAACGGCTCAGATTTACCACGTCACATTGTATTTAATTTCTCGCATTTAATGCGACAGCATTTATATCCAATCATATGCTTACTGTGCAGCTTTTGACTATACTCGTCATTATTACGCTGATGTCATCCTTAAAAACATTCTCGCTCATTAAAAATGACTGCGTTTTTGTCACTTAGCTCATAAATGACTCAGCTTACTCAACAGATGGCTCAACTCTTCTTCTTTCTTTTCATATTGTGACTCAACTGTCAGCTAACTCGATACCGCTGACTTTCCGATACAGCTGGTTCACTTGGTTGATTCATGAATTGTGTTCTATTTTCATCTTTTTATATTCCATCTTTTCTCATTGAGTCTTCTGAGAGTCACTCACTCAATTAACCCTAGTTCATACTACTAAGCTCTTCAAATCTTGATTCACATAGGGGTTTGGTGAATATGTCAGCTAGTTGTTTATCAGTTGAGATATATTCCAAAGTGATGTCTTTCTTTTCAACTTGATCTCTTATAAAATGATATCTGATATCAATGTGCTTTGTTCTTGAATGCAACACAGGATTCTGAGTGATTGCAATAGCACTTGTGTTATCACACATAATTGGAATCTATTTTTCGCAAATTTCATAATCTCTCGGTTGTTGTCTCATCCATAAGACTTGGGAACAACCACCGCCCACGCTATGTACTCGCTTGTGGATGTGGCTATTGAGTTTTGCTTCTTGCTAAACCAGAAACCAATCTATTTCCAAGCATTTGACAAGTTCCAGAAGTACTTTTCCTGTCAACTCTACATCCAGCATAGTCAGAGTCTGAATAACCAATGAGCTTGAATCCACCTTCCTTTGGATACCATAAGCCAACTTCTTCGCATCCCTTTAAATATCTTAGGATTCTCTTAGTCTGCATCATATGTCTTTCTTTTGGAGCGGATTGGAATCTTGCACATACACCTTTGCAAAGGTGATGTCCGCCCGCTTTGTTAAATAGAGCGATGATCCAATAAGTGCTCAGATCTTGTTTGATCCACAGGCTTGCCATCTCCATCCATGTCCATCTTGATGATGTGTTCATTGGTATTTTCACGAAGACTTCTCTTCCATACCAAATTTCTTCATTAAATCTCCGTGTACTTTGTTTGACTTATGAAGGTTCCATCCTTTAGTTTGTTTAACTTGAAGTCCTAAGAAGAATGTCAGCTCTCCCATCATGCTCATTTCAAATTTGCCTTGCATGAGATTTGAGAACTTATCACACAACTCTTTGTTTGTAGATCCAAAAATGATATCATCAACATATATTTGAACAAGCAAAGATACTCTCCCCATCTTGAATTAAAGAGTGTTCTATCCACTTTGCCTTTGGTGAATCCATTATCTATTAGAAATTGAGATAATGTATCATACCATGCTCTAGGTGCTTGTTTCAATCCATATAGGGCTTTCTTGAGCTTGTACACCTTATCTCCAATGATCTTCTGCTCAAAGCCTGGAGGTTTCTCAACATAGACTTCTTCTTCCAATAATCCATTTAAAAATGCAATTTTCACATCCATTTGATATTCAATGAAGTTCTTGTGTGCAGCATAGGCAAGAAATATCCTTATTGCTTCTAATCTTGCAACAAGAGCAAATGTTTCATCAAAATCTATTCCCTCTTCTTGGCAATACCCTTTGGCTACCAATCTTGCTTTGTTTCTTACCACAGAACCTTCTTCATTCATCTTGTTTCTCAAGACCCACTTTCTGCCAATGACATTTTGATTGATTAGTCTTTGCACCAATTCCCATACTTTGTTTCTTTCAAATTGATTCATCTCTTCTTGCATGGCTTAAATCCAACGTGTGTCTTCCAATGCTTGGGACACATCTTTTGACTCTATTTGGGAAATAAAACAAGTGAACATTGCTTCTTGTTGAGCTTTGGATTTGGTTCTCACACCATCTCTCACATCTCCAATGACTAGCTCTAGTGGACGGTCTCTCAGCCATCTCACATCAGGTTCAAGTAAATCAGCTAGGTTCAGTCGTCTCGCAGCTGTGTTGTTTTGAGCAGCTCTTTCATTATCATTCAGCTACAGGTTTTCCAGCTGTCTTTGAGACTCAGCTGTCTCATCTTCATATTGATTGATTGCTCCAGCTTCAGCTTCAACATAGGGACTCTTCTGCATAGTTGGGTGATTCAAACTTATCGACTAACTCTTCACTATCTTCTCCATTCACATTAGATTCATCAAAAACCACATGAATGGATTCTTTTGTGACCATAGTCTTCTTGTTCGAAGACTCTATAGGCTTTACTTTCAAATTGAGTATCCCAAGAAGATACCTTCATCACTTTAGCATCAAAAGCCTTTAGATTATCCTTGCCATTGTTGTGGATAAAGCTTTTACATCCAAATATTATAAAGTACCCAACATTTGGCTTTCTCCCTGACCATATTTCATAGGGAGTCTTTGTCAGCTGTCTATTAATCGTGCATCTATTTTGTGTATAACATGTAGTGTTTATGGTTTTGACCCAAAATCTTTTAGGCAATCCAAACCCGATTGCTAACATGGTCCTTGCGGCTTCCTTTAGAGTTCTGTTTCTTCTTTACGCTACTCTATTCTACTATGGAGTCCTTGCTATAGATAATTCATGAGCAATACCATTTTCAACACAATCTTGAGTTATTATCCCATTGACAAACTCAGTTCCCCTATCAGACCTTATCTTTAAAATGATTTGACTCTTCTCATTTTGAACTATTCTCATCAGCTGAGGTAATTTCTGCAAGGTTTCCTTCCTTTTGCACATAAAGATTGTCTATGTATATCTTGAATAATCATCCACCACCACTAAGGTGTATTTCTTTCCACTTATGCTAGCTGGCTCAACTGGACCACATAAATCCATATGCAGCAGATGCAATATTCTTGTTGAAGAAGAACTTGACTTTTCATTGAATGATGATTTGATCTGTTTTCCCATCTGGCATGCATCACAAACACTTTTGTTCTTGTACACTGAGTCTGGCAGTCCTTCTACAAGATGACTCCTTGCAAGCTTGTTGATTGTCTTGAAGTTCGAGATGACTCGACTTCTTGTGCCCGCCAACTTGATTCGGTTGTACTTTTTGCTAAGAAAGTGCTTGGTGTGGCGATCGACCAATCTACCACATACATGTTCTTCTCGCGGATCCTTGCAACACTATTTCATTTGATTCGATGTCTTTAATTTGGCACACTCCCATGTTGAATCCCAACATTATAGCCCTTGTCACAAGTTGGTGATTAGGTTGAAGTTGAGGCCTTCAACATATGCAACATCTATTATTTCTAATCCATTTTTCTTGATGGATCCAAAGCCTCTTATTTGCCATGGTGCTTCATTTCCTCCAAATATGACTTTTGCGCCTCTAATCTCCTTGAATTTTGACAGATTTTTCTTGTTTTGTCATGTCATATGCGGAACAGGCCGCTATCCATGTACCAGGTTCATTGGCACTCACTTCCTTGAACATGTAATCAAGGAAATTAGTTTTTAGGTACCCATGCTTGTGCGGGTCCTAAGGGTTAGTCTTTGTAAGATGATCCAACCAACCTATAGCCAAATGACTTGACTCTAAGAGGTTGCCATCTATATGTGCCATAATCATAACTCACTTTGCAAATTGCTTGGGGTCTTTAGGTTCTTACAACTGTTTTTTTTTTTGTATGTCAGTAATATGCGTGTGTGTGTGTTTGATAATTTCCTTCTTTGGGTGGTTGTGATATTTAGTGTAGTGCCTGGGTGCATATGTGTCTTGATGATAGCTCTTTTGCCTTTGGAATGACCTTTCTTTGAGTTCTGGCCTTTTCCATTTGGGCTTATATTCTATAGGTCTTTCTTTGATATTTCACATTGTTCCAATCGGCTTGGCTTTGGTAGTTTCTACCATTCCCATCATATGTGTTTCTTTGAAAAAGCTTCGGGGTTTTGGTAGCTCTGTTTGTTCTTTACAGAGTACTTCCTATTTGGAGTTTGCTTAGGAACTCTACCCGCATTTCTTCTCACCGTCCTCTCTCAAAGATACTCAATCAAGTTGTTTTCCTTTTCCTTTATATCCAAGGCAGTTTGTTTGTGATTGTGCTTTGGAGTGAATGTGGGTGCAACATTTGGTGTCTTGGATTTTTGAGATGCTTCATTACTTGAAGATCCTTTTTCCAAAATCACTCTGGGAATTTGACTGTGCACAAAGGAATTGAATCCTATGCCTGTCTTATCTCCACACTCTTTTTGGCTCATAATAAGGTCATCCAATGATTTAGATGCCTTTGTAAATGATGCAATTACATTTTTGAGATCATTTTTCCTCTTTTCTATAGCAGCTATCTCTGCTATTAGTTTAGCATTCTCAGCCTTCAGCTTTTTGTTCTCATCAGCTATGTGACTTAGAGTACTCAGCTCCTTAGTCAGCTGTGAGTTTTGGCTTTTAATTGACTGTTTTTCTCATTTAATAGTGTGTGTGAGGATTTAATGTGCTCAAAGTCTTTCATCATTTTGCCTAATGAATCATAAAGATCAGTGGGTGATGAAGTGTGTGTGTCACAATCACTATCACTAGAATATGAGTGAGATGAGTTAGAGTGTACCTCATCTTCTTGGTCAGGTTGATCTTGTTCTTTATCCATTAGACAGTCATTACTTCTTCATCGAGAATCACTTGAGTAGTCAGCTTCACTACTCTCGAGTCTCTTTGCTTCTTTAGACTTAGTTGTCTCAATTGATCTCTGCAGCCAACATAGCCCTTTTCTTTTCTGTCTTCTTTCTCTGAAGACTCTTCTTTCTTCTTCATTCATGTATTTCTTGACTCTCGGATATGGATATCAATTAGCAAAGTGTCCTGGTTGTCTACAATTCCAAAGATAGGTTCTCGGCCCTTTGATCGGCTCTTTTCCGTATCGGTTCTCGATATTCAACCTTTTGATGCTCGGCTCTCTTGGGTGGTCTATCTTCCATTGACTTGGAGGGAGTCAATGTCTCTGGAGGATTCGCTTTGTTTCTTTTGTAGTTCTTGTTGAAGAACTTGTTGAATCTTTTAACCATTAGGGCAATTTCCTCCTGGTCAATGACTTCATTGATCTCAGCTCTCTTTCCATCTTTGACTATAAGTGCAGCTATTTTGGGTACAGCTGTCTCCTCTTGATCTTTTTTTCTCAGCTCAAATTCATAAGCTTTGAGGTCTGAGAATAGTTCATGATTGGATGTTTTTGATAGATCCATCGAGCTTTGAGCCATGGTCTTCATTTCCCATTCAGCTGGGAGGCTCCTTAGAATCTTCATACACATCTCCTTTTGTGTGTATTCCTTTCCAAGTGCTGAGAGCTCATTTGTAATTTCAGTGAATCTAGCATCCAGCTGATCCATTGTCTCACCTGCAAGCATTTTAAAGTTTTCAAACTTTTGAACAACAACAGATAATTTGTTTTCTTTAATTTGCCCTGATCTTTCACAAATTAAAGTTAGTTTATCCCAGATTTCTTTTGTTGTTGCTCGCATGACTTGACTTTATTGAACATTGGTTTGTCCAGTCTTGTAGAGAATATCCTTGGCCACATTGTCCAAATTGTATCTCTTTTCTGTCATCATTGGTCCATTCAAATCCTTGGTTTTTCAACTAAGGCTAGTCTTGCTTCACCACGGCTTCTTCTCCTTCAACCGCACTCTCTCCTTGCAACTATGTTCACTTTCAATATTTGCGGTGGCCCATCCTCTATTACTAGCCACATTTCGTCATGTAAAGCGGATAGATGAGCTGCATACAAATTTTCCAGTCATCAAACTCCTCAATAGTGAACATAGGAAAGCGTGTCAAATTTGCTTCCATGATAATAACTTTGCTTTGAATAAGAAAAGCTTTTGAAAGGGCAAGTGTTAAAAATGTCTTTGAAAGATTGGAGATCAGTTCGAAAACCGATGCGGAAGGTTCAATGAACCAACAGCGCTCTAATACCACTTGTAGGTCCCAAGAGGTGTGAGTAAGGTTTAGAAGGGGAGGAGGTTGAATAAACCTTACCAACTTTTCGATTTTAGTCCTTTTAAAATATTACATAGTTAGTTACATAGCTAAGTCCTTGATGGATGACTAAGTTAGTTAATCGTGAGTTAGCCATTCAACATACTCGAAAGAGTTGATAGAATAACTCAAATATTTAGACTAAACCTTAACTTGGTGTGATGAGTTTTTCAAGAAAGACTTAACTCCCTTGAATTTGATTTAACTTTATTTTAACACATGGTTTTTTAGCACTTTGTTAATTATCGGTTAGATAGCAAATTATCGTGAGATATGAAATCAGTATGCAGAAATAAAATGTTTGAAATGTAAATGACACAATAATTTTTATGGAGGTTCAAGATGGGGTAATTATTCTACTTCTCTCTTCTCCAACTCCTGGAGGAATCCACTAAGTAATGATCAATTCACACGGTGGTTATCGGTCCCGTATACAAGTCTTGATCACACAGCCTAACTTGTTCCTTTGGGACTTAGTGCGAGATGCTTGGTCACACAACTGTGGCTTCTCGTCCGACTCAACTTCTTCATGTGGTCGCCGCTTGCTACTTGACTTACTTTCTCAAGCTTCTTAGATTTGATCACGAAGCCCTCCAATAACTTGAGATTGGTTCGACCTTGAACCTTCCTACAATCTTTCTTGGAAAGTAGACCCCTTTTGATTCTTCAAAAGTTCCTCTTCAACAGTTTGAAGTTGTCTTTCCTTCACAGCTTTGTGTTGGATCGATTTCCTTCGAGATCTAGGCTTGAGGATTTTGCTTGAATAACTTGAGAGTGTTCGCAGGTTACGAAATGAATATTGCTTGTTATTTTCACGTGTGCTAGGTTCAGGTAACCTTTTCTCAAAGTGATTCCTCATCCTTTTATAGTGCACTTTCAAAAATCTGCCCGTTGAAGAGATAGGCTGATTTTCAGAAGTCACTTGTGTTCATTGGCTTGTTTTTTCTTGGTCTTCAATCTTGAGATGTAGACCTTTCCTTGTATTAAATGAATGTTCAGCTTTTCAGAATCTGACACGAGGTGCGGTGCTTCCCATTGGTTTATTCCTTTTGCACGCTTCTGGGACTGAGCACTTTAAGACATAGCATCATGGAAGTATTACTTATTTAAGTAATGTTCTTGACTTTTGTGCAACGGATTCTTTTCGATTAACTCCTCTTTGCAAATTGCCTTTTCCCGAGGTGACTTGAGTCTCTCCAATGATTGAAAGACTCATCTGTCACTTCAACTTAACTTGGCTTCTTGGGTTGACTTAATCGACTCTTCTCACAAATTTATCTCACAGTCGATACTCCTTCATCGAGTCCTTGATCTTCTTTCTTGGCCATACTCGGTTGTTCCTCACTGAGTCTTCACTTCACATCTTGATTAACTTCTTGTATTTCCAGCAAAGCTGACTTGACTCAGCTTATACAACCCTATCTATTACAATAAGAATTACAAGTAAAATGGGGTGCCAACTTTCTAGTCTAAGTTTTACATAGCATTCATCAAAATCTAAACAATAAATTTCCCAACATTAGGCCTTCAACATAGGCTATATCTGTGATTTCTAGTCTATTTTTCCTTATAAATGTTATGCCTTTTATCTCCCCTTGAGCTTCATTTCCTCCAAATATGACTTTTGCTCCTTTTGTTTCCTTGAAGTTTGATTAGTTATTTTTATTCCATGTCATATGTCTTGAACAGCCACTATCCATGCACCAGGTTCCTTGGCACTCAGTTGTTCCTTGAACCTGCATCAAGGAAATCAGTTCTTAGGTACCCAAACATGTCTGGGTCCTGAGGGGTTAGCACTATAAGGTGATTCAACCAATATATAGCCAAATGGTCTGACTCTAAGAGGTTTCCACTGATCAGTTCCATAATCATAATGAATATTTGCAAATTTCATGGGAGCTTTACGCTCATACAAATGTTTCTTTTGTCTGTATGTCTGCGTGTGAGCTTGTGCACTTGCTTTCTTAGGATAGTAATGAAACTTTTGTGCATATTGGGCACTGTTCTTGGTTGAATATGTGTGCTGATAATGGTTCATTTGCCTTGGGAGTGACCTATTTTGAATCTAATGTCTTTGCCATTTGGGCTTGTATCCCTTAGGACTTAGCTGATGTCTCATTTGATTGTTCAATTCAGCTTGGCTAGGATAATTTCTACCATTCCCATCATATGACTTTATCTGTTGAAACCTCTAGGACTTTTGGTAGTTCTGTTTTGATTTCACAGAATATTTCATGTTTGGAGTTTGCTGATGGACTCTTCTAAATTTGATTTCAGATGTCCTTTCAGCATACTCTGCTGGCTTTTTCCCTTTGCCTTTGTATCCTAGGCCATCATGGTTGTTATTGTGTTTGTGAGTGGGTGTGGGTGCAACATATGGTGCTTTAGATTTTGGACTCCCTCATTACTTGAGGATCCTTTTACCATAACCACTCTTGGAGTTCGAGCATGCATAGAGGAATTAAATATTATTCTATTTTATCTCCACTTTCCTTTTGTATCATTATCGGTTCATCCAATGATTTAGATGCCTTGTAAATGATGCAATCATATTTTTTAAATCTTTTTCTCTCTTTTCTGTCTTGACTAAGTCTACTTTGATCTTAGCTATCTCACCTCCCACTCGGTGTTCTCAAAGATTATGTAACTTAGAGTACTCGGGTCCTTAGTTAGGCGACTTTTGGCTTTTGAGTTGGTTGTTTTCCTCATTCAAAAATGTGTGTGAGGTTTTTACGAGCTCAAAATCTTTCATCATTTTTCCTAATGAATCATAAAGATATGTGGGTGATAAAGTGTTTATGTCACTATTATCGAGAATTAGTGTGAGATGAGTTAGAATGTACCTCATCTTACTATTCTTTGGCCATGAGGCATATCAAGGCCTCTTCTTGATGGTTTGAGAAGTAATTAGCCTCACCGCTATTCGACTCAGTTGGTTCTTTGCACATGGTTGTGTCAGCTTCCACAGCTAACATGGCTTCATCTTTTCTTGTCTTCTTTCTCTGAAGATTTTTCTTTCCTTCTCGTTTCTGTACTTGTTGATTGGTGGATATGAAAAGTCAACAACAAAGTGTCATGGTTGTCTGCAATTCCAGCATAGGTTCTCAGCTCTTTGGAAGTTTGCTCTGTCAGTTTTTTGATTATCAGCTCTCTGATATTTAGTCCTCTGATGGTCAGCTCTCTTGCGTGGTCTATCTTCCCTTGCTTAAGAACTTGTTGAATCTCTTCACTATAAGGGCAATCTCTTCTTGGTCAATCACCTTCATTTCCCACTTAGTTGGGAGCTACCTCAATATCTTCATGCACATTTCTATCTGTGTGTATTAGAATTACCTAGAGATGAGCTCAATTACCTAGAGCTGAGAGCTTATTTGTAATCTCTGTGAATCTGGCATCCAGCTGATCCAGAGTTTCACCTGTAAATATTTTCAAATTTTAAAATTTTTGTACAGCAATAGTTAATTGGTTTTCTTTAATTTGATCAGATCCTTCGCAAATTAGAGTAAGTTTTTCCCAAATTGTTTTAGCCGTTATACAAGATTTCACTTTGTTGAACATTGTTTTATCGAGGGTTTTATACGAAATGTCTTTGGCAACATCATCCAAATTGTATCTTGTTCTCTCCTCGTTTACCCACTCACTTTGAGGCTTCTCGACCATGGTTGGTCTTGGTGCAACATCTTCTCCTTTATTAGGAGCAGTACCTCTTACAGCTGTATGTACTTCCAATATTTGTAGTGGCCCATTTTCAATAACGAACCACATTTCACCATGTAGAGCTGAAAGATGTGCCAGCATGTGTATCTTCCAATCATCAAATTCCTCGACAATAAACATAGGAATGCGAGTTAGATTTACTTTTATGATAATAACTTGTTTTGCAAGAAAAGCTTTAAGAATTGCAAGTGTTGTATCCTTTGGAAAAGAATTATATCTAGTTCAAGAACTGTCTGCGAGGAAGGCTCATGAACCAACCACTCACGATACCACTCGTAAGTCCCAAGGGGTGATAAGGTAAAGTCTAGAAGGGGGAGTTGAATAGACTTTACCAAATTTTCGACTTTAGTCCTTTAGTCAGAGTAGTCAAAAGTCATCTGGGTTCTTGATGGACAACTTAGTTAACCTTCATGATTATGTTAGCCACTCAACAGACTCGATAGCTATTGATAAGATAACTCAACCGATTGATTAACTCTTTAGAAATTCAGTACACTTGGTTTTTACAGCGGAACACTTTCACCCTTTGTTTGAAATATGTTTTCTTAAGCTTGGTTATTATCAGTTTACTTAGCAAATAAAGCAAACATCAATATAGATATACAAGAATTAAAGTGTTGAATGTAAATGACACAGAGCAATCATAAAGTTGTTCGATGATGGGATAATTCGTCTAATCTACTCTTCTCCAACCCCTGTGGGAATCCACTAATGTAATGGTGCCTTTGTTACAAAATGATGACAGTCCAAGCTAGCCTTGGTCACACAGCTGGCTTTGCTTCTAAGACTCGGCTTCTTCACAAAACAGTTGTCTTGCTACTTCAGCTCCTTCAAACTCTTGGATTGGTTCACATAGCCCTCTAACGAGTCCAATGCTTCTAATTTGAACTGGAACCTCACTACACTTCCTTCAACCCTAGATGTGTAGACCCCTTTTTCTTTAAACAAGTTTTCCTCTTCAACAATTTGAAGTTGTCATTCCTTCACTGAGTGTGTTGGATTGATTTCCTTCGAGTTTTAGGCTTGAGGATTTGAATAGATGCTTGAGAGATTTTTGCTCTTGCTTTGCAGGCTAGTGTCTGCTTTCTATTGCTTTGCTTGCTTCGTAACATTCTCTCAATGAATTCCTCAGTCTTTTATAGTGCTTGTTTGAAAAATATATCTGTTGAAGAGATATATGTATTTTCCAAACTACACTTTGAGGTTGTTGGCTTGTCTTATTTTGTAGCTTTGATGTAAACTAATCCGTGAATTTAATGCTCTATAGCATTTCCTAAAACTCTGCAAGTTTTCAGGTATATCACATTGGTTCCTTGCTTTTTGCACTCTTTCAGCAAAACAACTTTAAGGATGGCAGTCTGACACATGCGTATTTTAAGCGGACATTTGAATTTTCTTTGACAACAGATCTCTTCAGATTTCTTTGATCCTTTCTGCTGCATAACCCCTTTGACAGTCAACTCCACTTATCTAGGAGTGACTCACCATCGATCTGGCGATTGAGATAACTTTTCTGACACTTGACTAAGACTTGTCTTCACTTCACTCAGCTGCCACACAGTTGATTCTTCATCTTGGTCTTCAGTCGATTCATGCATTCTTCAACTTGGCTATTTCACTCTGCATATAGAACCATATCTAGTACAAGTTGATTTACAGTAGAATTGAGGTGTCAACTTCCTAATCTAAGTTTTACATGGTATCATCAAAATCTATTACATAAATTTCCCAACACTGCTCAAGACTGATGAGTAGCTTGCTGTTGAAAGTGATGTGAGTCTTGTCCAAGGCATGGCAGAATGGGTGATCGAGAAAGAGAAGTTTCTGGCCTCTAATAAGTATCAAGACCAGTTATTGCCGATGCAACCTTTCATTATCTCGAGAAGGGCATCTTGGTTATGGCGAGAGGGTTGAAGCTAAGGGTTATTCCCTGAGGTTCCAAGACTTTCAGAAGCTATCAAGGAGTTGTCCGCACTTGATCCAGCCCCCGAGGTAAAGGTTGTTTCCAATGTCGCTTCCAGCTCGGTCGTTCATCCTTCTGGACCTATTCGAGCTTTGCCACTTCAATCTCAAGTTCCCCATACCTTGAGTAGCGACGGTGAGGGGACTCCTCAAGGAGCTGATCACAATGTTGGGGACCTTGATGTTTTAGACTATACTTCTTAAGCTTGTAATGATAGTTTGAATTCTCACTTTTTGTAATTACCATTGGTACTAATATTTTTACTTTTTATACTAATCCGATGTATTAATAAAGTTTTCCCTTGTTTTGCTTCTTTTCTTCCGAGCTTGTTTCTTTCATTGCCTTATTAATCATATTCCG
This sequence comes from Rehmannia glutinosa, assembly GCA_016081115.2. NCBI lineage: Eukaryota > Viridiplantae > Streptophyta > Magnoliopsida > Lamiales > Orobanchaceae > Rehmannia > Rehmannia glutinosa. Next base: position 65,807,735 of record CM071924.1, on the reverse strand, counting down.
CCCATACCAGCATATTGGTACCACCAATTTGGTGATTGAGAATCTTTAATTTTTCTAAGGTACCCGAGGAGTTCGAGATCAGCTCGACCTCTCCGGGTTTATTGTACCCTTGGCAAAATTTTCAAAATTTTTGCTAAGAGACATGAGGTAGTTCGAGCTCAGCTCGGCCCCTGAGGGTTTATTGTACCCTCGGAAAAATTTTCAAAATTTTTGCTAAAGGACCCGAGGTAGTTCGAGGTCAGTTCAATCCTTCAGCGTTTATTGTACCCTTGGCAAAAACTTCCAACTTTTTGTTAAGAGACCCGAGGTAGTTGGAGCTCAGCTCCCCTTAGGGTTTATTGTACCTTTGGAAAAAATTCAATTTTTTGCTAAGGGACTGAGGTAGTTTGAGATCGGCTAACCCTTCATGGTTTATTGTACCCTTAAAAAAAATCAAAATTTTTGCTAAGGGACCCGAGGTAGTTCGAGATCAGCTTGACTCTTCAGGGTTTATTATAAGACATGTATTGATGATCCAAAAACCTTCGTTTCATTGTCATGTGTATTACATATAGAATTTTCTTAAATGATTCACATTCCATGGCCTAGGTAATTTCCGACCTTGCCCATCCTCGAGCTTATACGCCTCCTTAGCTACTACCTTCGTGACGTTGTAAGGTCCTTCCCAATTCGCTTCCAGCTTTCCTACAGGTTTTAGAGCATTAGCCTATCATAAAACTAGATGTTCTTCTTGAAAGTTTCTTTTCCTTACCTTTTTGTCATACGCCACCTTCAGCAGTTTTTAACTGAATTCTATCCTGAGGTAGGCCTTGTCCCTTACTTCATCCACCTAATCCTGGGCTTCCTTTAAGAAGTTTGAATTAGTGTTATCCTCGAAGAGGTGAATGTGGTGCGTTTCCATTCTGATCTCAGCGGGTATGACAGCCTTGGCTCCATACACGAGACTGAACGGGGTTTCTCCCGAAGCTTCCATACATGTCCACATCACTGAATGAAGCTCTTCTACTCATCCTCATCCTGCCCTATCCAATCAAGCGAAATCTAACAGCCCTAGCACATATTTTTTCTGCCTGTTTCCTATCTACTCAGGTATTTATGTATCTCCCTCGCCAATTGCCCCCTTCGCCTACCTCCATAATTTCCAACCCAATATTGGGGGAAGCATCCGACAAGATCGTTATTTTCCACGTGCTCCTTTCTTGGCAAAACTAGTTATTTTGGACAGATGATTTGCTTTCATATTTTCTTCCCTCGAGATCTGCTCTAATACAAGTTTTTCAAATTTTTGACCAATTACAGTAATGACATGTACATGTCTCTTCACGCGATCCTCCATAACTTTGAAATTTTCCCCTGCGATTTGATTTGTGACCAACATAGAATCGAATAAGTTGTCAGATCCATGATGCTCAACCCTAACGCCATTCTCAATCCCCGAACCAAAGCTTCGTACTCTGCTTCATTGTTGGAAACATTGAAATCGAACCTTATGGCAAATTCAAGCCCCTAGGACTTGTCAATACTATCCTGCTCGCTCCCACTCGATTGAGATTGATCCATCCACATGCAATAAATACAAGGCATTCCTTTACTTACCCCCTTTCATTTCTTGCAAAAAATCATCAAAGACTTGAGCCTTAATTGTTAGTCCAAGTGGATACGGTAATCTAGAGGGGGGGTGAATAGATTATGCCGATTTTTCACAAATCGCCCTCTTTTTCGAGTGAACAATTAAATGACAAGAATGTAAATGCGGAAATTAAACAACACTCGTTGATTTAAAAAGGTTCAACCCACCTAGGGCCTAATCCTCTACCACCCCAATATCTCCGGGATGGATTTCAAAAAGAAAAAAAGATTTTATTAATTTCCAAAATTAATACAACACCTTGAGGATTACCACAATCCTCTTACGACACCTTCAAGAAGATTACCACAATCTTCCTTCACCACCTTTGAAGAATACCACACTCTCCAAACACCTATCACCTAGATCACCCAAGTGTATTCTTGCCACAAGAATACTCACAAGGATGTCTTGTGTTGAATGATGGACAAAATTCAAGATTACAACTCTATGAAACCAATACAAAGATTGAGTGCAAGTGTAATCAAGAATCAAAAGCCTAGACCTCAAAGATGTGCAAGTGAAAGTACTTAGGCTATTACAACAAGAATGTAAAAATGAAAGCTTGAACAATTTGCAGAATTCTTGTTGTGTATTTTTCTTGTATGTGTTGTGTCTTGTGTGTTCAATTCATCCTCTATTTATAGGAGAGTCTTCACCAACATAGACTCCCAACATAGGCTCCTTCTTCTTCACTTTTGTCTACAAAAAGAGGATCACAAGATGTAGAAATATTGTACAAAATTGAAAAGCAAATCTTCTTTGTCAAGGAGTTCAACGGTACAAATTTTGCTGTAAAAAGATTGCACAGCGCGACCGGCTGCCCTGTAATAAGATTTCGAATATTTTGAAAAAATAGTGCGATCCAGGTACAGGTCGAAGGGGGGTCGACCGATCGACAGGTGCGACCAGGTCCGCCTAGGGTGCGACCGTGCCGCCTAGGGTGCGACTGGCCCCCTGCTTGACCGTCCCCCTGCTCCAATTTTCAAGTCCAAAGATGTTCTGCTTTCGTGTTTTTCTCTTCTTCTTACGTCGACGTTTTGGGCGATCGGTCGACCTCCAAATTGAAATGTTGTCCGATTTTTTTCAAAAATAAACTTCAAGAAATACTCCAAAAAATTAGTAAAAACATTTTAAATCACTTGGGAGTATTTGGACAACATTTATAAATATAGTTTTCGTGTAAAAACCAATTTAAACAAAACCATCAAAAGTGTTGTCCATTTTTATCGAAAAATAAATTCTAACAAATACTCCAAAAATTAGTAAAAATATTTTAAAACATTTAGGAGTATTGTGGACAACATACATAAACATTGTTTTGGTATAAAACTCATTTAAACATAATCATCAAAATCTTGATAAAAGCATTTATCTAACAAACTCCCCCTTTTTGATGATTACAAACCAAAACAATTTTAGGAAGTCGATTTTAAAACAAAACCAATTTTCCGGTCTAAAACATCAAACCATTACAAGCAAGATTTATCATAAGTACAAACACACAAGGATAGGAGCAAAGATTTTTCAAAATCATTTTTGCACACGCTCCCTATCAAAGATGCATAACACAATTAAGTAGAAGCAACCAACTACAAGCTAAAAGCTTGAATTTCATGAGCTTAAAAGCTCCCCTTGTCACAAAAGCATCATTAGTCAAGTATAAAAGTCCATAATACATCACATGGACTAAGTATTATCCATAGCTTTTGGCTTTTAAGAGCTTTAGCTTATAGCTTTTCTTGCGAGCTTATTTACGCTTCTTTTGAGCTTATGAGTGTTTTTCTTGTTTCTCCCCTTTGGAATCATCAAAAACAATATTAGCACGATAAAAACATCATACAATTATATCAAAGTGCGCAATTTTAAAGATTTATCGAGCATATTGAACATATAAGCTTAAATTTCGAATAAAAGGGAAAACATTGCTCATTTGATTTGAAAAAGCTCATTTGATTGATAAAACATGATCTCTATAAACTTATAAGACTTTTCAAATCAAGAGAATCATGTAGGTGATGAGTTTTTCATTGAAACATTTTGTCGAACACTTGGCGTGCATTGAATAAAACAAGAGAAATATAACGCCTTTGTGATTCGTTTAAGCCAAAATATTTTATCACCAATTTCAATACAACAATATTCATTCATCATCAATCATCATAAACAACATATTAATACAAAAATTTCAACAAGATATCAAGATACAAGCACATTCTCAAGGGTTCAACCCAATTGAGATTAAAAGGAGAAATTCTTACCATCTAATCGGTAAAGATGAACAATGATGATGATAAACGAGCCTCATGAAGTCCAAAATATAAAATATATGCAATAAAACAAATTTGAAGTGAAATTTGTGTGAAAAGCGCGTAGGGGACGAAAAATGAACACAAAGGACCAAAAATGATGAAATTGAGAACTGAAACGTTTTTATCAAAAATTTTGTTGTGGTCGACGGTTTGGGGGTGGGCGACTGGTCGACATCATGGGCGACGTCGGCCTTCCCAAATAGCCCAGTGGTTCTTTTTTTTTTCCAAAATCCGAATTTTCAACCACAAATCCGATTTTTCGCCCCTAAGTTTTAAAAACGTGCAAAATGCAAATGTAAACCTCATTCAATATGCATTATGCCTAACCGAGCTTGTATTGACGCAAAAGTCTCGGAAGATAGCGGTTTTGTAAAAATATCTCGCTAATTGATCTTGAGATGGTACAAAAGATATCTGAATTTTTGTTTTGAAACACAATCCCTTAGAAAATGATGTCGAATCTCAATATGTTTAAATACGGTTATGATGATGAACCGGGTTTTGAGTAATATTTATAGCGGATATATTATCACAAAAGATAGGAACACTTTCAAAAGAACATTTATAATCCGCTAAAGTTTGTTTCATCCAAAGAAGTTGTGTACAGCAAAATGCCGCGAAAATATATTCGGCTTCGGCCGTTGAAAGTGAAACACAATTTTGTTTCTTTGAAAACCAAGAAACTAGGCAATCACCTAGAAATTGACATGATCCGGAAGTACTTTTCCGATCATCAATATTTCCCGCATAATCCGAATCACTATAACCTTTAAGAGAAAAAAATTCATTCTTTGGATAGAATAAACCATATTGAATAGTGCCTTTCAAATATCGAAAAATCCTTTTAACGGCACTCATATGAGATTCTTTGGGATTGATTTGAAAACGAGCACATTGGCATACGGCATGAAGAATATCCGGTCTACTTGCGGTTAAATAAAGTAAACTACCAATCATACCTCGATACTTGGATTCATCAACCGGCTTGCCTTTTTCATCTTTGTCAATCTTGACGCTTGTTGCCATTGGGGTAGAGACGGTTCTTCCTTCTTCAATGCCAAATTTCTTCAAAAGCTCCTTTGTATATTTTGATTGAGAAATATAAATTCCTTCTTGGCATTGCTTAATTTGAAGTCCAAGGAAGAAGTTGAGCTCCCCCATCATACTCATTTCAAATTCACCTTGCATTAACTTAGAAAATTTCTTGCACAAGGATTCATTAGTAGCACCAAAAATAATATCATCAACATAAATTTGCACTAATAAGCAATCTTGTCCTTTTTCAAAAACAAAGAGAGTAGTATCAACTTTACCTCTTGTAAAACCATTTTGCAAAAGAAAAGAGATAAGTCTATCATACCATGCACGGTGCTTGTTTCAAACCATACAAGGCCTTTTAAGTTTATAAACATCATTAGGCCTAGAAAAATTTTCAAACCCGGAGGTTGTTTTACATAGACTTCTTCTTGAATAATACCATTTAAGAAAGCGGATTTAACATCCATTTCGTAAAGTTTGAAATTTTTATAACAAGAATAGGCAAGTAAAATACGAATAGCTTCTAAACGTGCTACGGTGCAAAAGTTTCATCATAGTCAATACCTTCTTCTTGACAATACCGTTGAGCTACTAACCTTGCCTTATTTCGAACAATGTTGCCTTGATCATCAAGTTTGTTCCGAATACCCATTTTGTACCAATAATAGTTTGAGATGGAGGACAAGGCAGCAATTCCCATACATCATTTCTTTCAAATTGATTCAACTCCTCTTGCATCTCTAGGAACCAATCCTCATCCTCAATAGCCTCCTTAGCGTTTTTAGGCTCCTTTTGAGAAATAAGAGCTTTCTCGGCAAATTTTCTCCGGGTCATTACTTTGTCAAGGGGATCACCAATAATAAGATCTTTTGGGTGATCTCCCTTAAATTTGAATGCAACGGGAAGATCCGAAGTATCACCTCTATCTTCTTGAGGAACATTTGAAGTGGACGGTTGATCATTTGATGTAGACGGTTGATCATCAATTTGAACAATTTGTTCAATAATATCCTCTTCATCACTTTCATCATTGGGTATTCTTTCAAAACCCGAAGCTTCATTGAATTTGACATGGATGGATTCTTCAACAACCCCACTAGTCTTATTGTAAACCCGATATGCTTTGCTCTTGGTTGAATACCCCATAAATATTCCTTCATCGGCCTTAGGATCAAGTTTGTCTAATTGATCCTTAGTATTCAAAATAAAACATTTACATCCAAATATTTTGAAATAACTAATATTTGGAGTTCTTCCTTTCCAAAGCTCATATGGAGTTTTATTCATTTTAGGACGAATATAAACTCGATTAATGACATAGCAAGCGGTACTTACGGCTTCGGCCAAAAAATATTTTGGAAGTGAAAATTCATTGAGCATGGACCGACTCATTTCTTGAAGTGTCCGATTCTTCCTTTCGGCTACTCCATTTTGTTGAGGTGTCCTTGGAGCCGAAAAATTATGACTATATCCCTTGGTTTCACAAAAGACTCTAAATTCGCCATCAAATTCTCCACCTCGATCACTTCGAATAGACTTAATAGTATCTTCCTTTTCATTTTCAATAAGTCTACACAACTTAACAAACTCATTAACGGCATCGCTTTTATTTGTAAGAAATAGAGCCCAAGTATATCTAGAAAAATCATCAACTATAACAAAAGTGTAATGTTTTCCACTTAGACTTGCCATACCAATATCCCCATACAAATCAAGATGAAGCATTTGTAGGGGTTTGGTAGTGGAAATTTCATTTTGGGCTTAAAACTACTCTTAACTAATTTGTTCTTTTGACAAGTGTCACATAAGCCAAGATTTTCAAAATTCAATTTGGGTAGTCCTTTTACATGTTGATTTTTGTAAATAGTTTGCAAATTTTTGTATCCAACATGCCCAAGTCGCCTATGTCATAAACTAGTTAAATCATTATTGGCGACAAGACAAGAAACATTTTGACTAACCAAATCACTCGTACAAATTTTGTAAAATTGCCTTTTCTAATTGCTTCACAAATAATTTTATCATTTTTGGAAATAAGGCATTTTTCTTTATTAAAAACAACATTATAATTTGAATCACAAAGTTGGCTAACACTTATCAAATTGAACTTAAGCCCTTCTACTAAAAGAACATTACTAAGAGAGAAAGAAGAGTTACCAATTTCTCCATTTCCAAGAATTCTTCCTTTGCCATTGCCGAACATGACCATACCCTTTTCTTGGAGCTTGATGTTGGTAAAAAGTTCTCTCTTTTCGGTCATATGGCGTGAACATCCGCTGTCCACGAGCAATTTGGAATCTTCCATTGTTGTTATAGACCCTATAACCTACAAAGGAATTATTTTTGGGTACCCTATAATTCTGGGGTCCATGGGGATTAGCCTTGAGACCTTTAGGTCTCCAATAATAGCTAAAATTATTCTTCAATTTACAATTGCTAGCATAGTGTCCATTCTTACCGCAATAAAAACAAGTAATAATACGAGGACTACTAGCATGTACAAAGGTTGGACCTTGGTCTTTTTTCTTAAAAGCATTTTGAAAAGGTTTGTAACCAAGTCCTAACTTAGAATGCTCACCTCTTTGTGCATCTAAAATTTTTGTGACTTTATCCGTACTTAAATTGAATCGATGCACATCCTTTTCAAAATTTCAATATCATTTGTGAGCGTTTGTTTTTCGGTTTCAAGAGTACGGACCATAGTAAGAGTAATAGCATGAGCCTTATTAAGAGAATCATAGGAAGTAAATAATTTATCTTTTCTAGTTTAAGCTCTTTATGCTCCTTTTTCAAATTCTTGTATTTAACAATCAAATTTTGAAACTCATTTTGCAATTCATCAAAATCACATTGTAATTCATCAACTAGGGAAGAATATGAAGCATTAGAGCGCACTCGCATTTTCATCGTCTATGGCCTTAAGACCATATTCGGATTATCCTTCCTCGTCGGTTGTTTCAAGTAATTCATCCCAAGTTTTGACGTCCGCATTTAACGCCTTATTTTTCGGAAAAGGCTTTTTCTTCTTTTGTTCCTCTTCCGCTAATTTTGGGCAATCGGCTATGTAGTGCCGGATTTTCCGCATTTGAAACAAGAATTGTCTCTTGGCTTTCTTGCTTTATTTTTGTTTACAAATTTTGCAAATTTTCTAACAAGAGCAGCCGTTTCTTCATCATCCTCATCACTAGCATAATAAACATTATTAGAAGAAGATGCTAAGCCTTTAATAATATTTTGCGTGCACCCGGTTTAGAGGTGGATGGTTGAGAATTTTTCCTCTCCTTGAGATATATTTTGTCGTCACCTTTTCGGACCATGAGTCGGGAAGGGCATTTAAGACTTTGGTCACCTTATCTTCTTCGGAGATGACCTTTCCAAGAGCCACAGGGAGGATTGACAATGTTGTCAAGCCTTTCCACCATTTTTGATATGCTTTCACCATCATGCATGTTGAAATTTTCAAAGTCTTTCACAAGCATTGTTTTTCTTGCTTGCTTCCCTTTCTTTGTGCCCTCATAGATGGTTTCTAATTTTTTCCAAACTTCATGTGCCGACCGTATGCCTCTTATGCGATTATATTCGGTGGCGGTAAGAGAGCAATGTAAAATGTTTAAGGCGTTACCGTTTAAAGAGAAAGCCTTATTGTCATTTTCATCGTATACGTTGAACGGCTTGGGAGTCGTGGTACCATCCTCCAATTTTGTTGTTGGTTGAGCAACTACTTCAATGACCACATTCCAAATATCAAATCCGCACCCTTGTAGAAAGCACTCCATGCGGTCTTTCCAAAATGCGTAGTTGTTGGCGTCGAATAGTGGTGGCTTGTTGGTGGAGGCGCCGGTGGTGAGATAAGCTTCATTCGTAGCCATGAATCTTTCCTCTTTACTCGGAACGAGCTAGCCAAAGAGTTTGGCTTTGATACCACTTGTTAGTCCATGTGGCTACGATAATCTAGAGGGGGGTGAATAGATTATGCCGATTTTTCGCAAATCGCCCTCTTTTTCGAATGAACAAGTAAATGACAAGAACGTAAATGCGGAAATTAAACAACACTCGTTGATTTAAAGAGGTTCAACCCACCTAGGGCCTAATCCTCTACCACCCCAGTATCTCCGGGATGGATTTCATAAAGAAAAAAAGATTTTATTAATTTCCAAAATTAATACAACACCTTGAGGATTACCACAATCCTCTTACAACACCTTCAAGAATATTACCACAATCTTCCTTCACCACCTTTGAAGAGTACCACACTCTCCAAACACCTATCACCTAGATCACCCAAGTGTATTCTTATCACAAGAATACTCACAAGGATTTCTTGTGTTGAATGATGGACAAAATTCAAGATTACAACTCTATGAAACCAATACAAAGATTGAGTGCAAGTGTAATCAAGAATCAAAAAGCCTAGACCTCAAAGATGTGCAAGTGAAAGTACTTAGGCTATTACAACAAGAATGTAAAAATGAAAGCTTGAACAATTTGCAGAATTCTTGTTGTGTATTTTGCTTGTATGTGTTGTGTCTTGTGTCTTCAATTCATCCTCTATTTATAGGAGAGTCTTCACCAACATAGGCTCCCAACATAGGCTCCTTATTCTTCACTTTTGTCTACAAAAAGAGGATCACAAGATGTAGAAATATTGTACAAAATTGAAAAGCAAATATTGTTATCAAGGAGTTCAACGGTACAAATTTTGCTGTCAAAAGATTGCACAGCGCGACCGGTTGCCCTGTAATAAGATTTCGAACGTTTTGAAAAAATAAGGCGATCCAGGTATAGGTCGAGGGGGTGTCGACCGGTCGACAGGACCGGTCGGCCCCTTGCCTTGACCCCCCTTCTCCAATTTTCAAGTCCAAGATGTTACTGCTTTCGTGTTTTCTATCTTCGTGCAGTCTTGGCCGACGCTTTTGGGCGCGACGTCGACTCAAATTGAAATGTTGTCCGATTTTTTTCAAAAATAAACTTCAAGAAATACTCCAAAAAATTAGTAAAAACATTTTAAATCACTTGGGAGTATTTGGACAACATTTATAAATATAGTTTTGGTGTAAAAACCAATTTAAACAAAACCATCAAAAGTGTTGTCCATTTTTATCTAAAAATAAATTCTAAGAAATACTCCAAAAATTAGTAAAAACATTGTAAAACATTTAGGAGTATTTTGGACAACATACATAAACATTGTTTTGGTATAAAAACTCATTTAAACATAATCATCAAAATCTTGATAAAAACATTTATCTAACATTAATTGCCACCCTAGGTCGATACTCCTGATCGAATTCCCCCGACTCGATCGCCCACTTGATCATAGGACCCGACACCTCAGGTTTATCCATTACATGCCCCAAGGGTAGGTTAGTGAGGATTATCACCTTGTGTGACAAAAATATGGCATGAGCTTGCGAGCCGCGGTGACCATTGTTGTAATATCCGAGATTTTATTTAGGCCTTTTATAAAGAATTGTGAATTTTTAGATTTTAGTTAGTTTTTATTTAGGGACTACATTATAAATCCAAGCCCATTTCTCCAGTCAAATGTTTATTTACCCAAGTCCAAATTTTAAGCCAGACCCAATTTCAGGCAAAGCCCTAATTATTTTAAACCAATATTGAAATCCTTCATCAAATAGAACACATGTACCCAATTCTTCTGGAACTCCGCCTATAATCAAAGATATTTCAATTATCTCAACACACAACTCTTAGAATCCTATTATAACCATAATCTTTAACCCTAATCAAGCATATAAATACAATACCCTCTTAATATTTTTTCACATGTTCTCATCCAAAGAATAGGTAAACTTTATTTGTTTTTGCAATATACACGTTTCTTCTTCCTATCCAAATCAGCCAAGAGTCCCAATTTTCAATGTATTCTCATTCACAAGCAAATAGGTGAATCTTTTTGCCAAGATAAAAATTCAACCGAATACCGTAAATTCATTTCCCAAACCATCCGAGCGGCAGCCATAGACTACCACTCTCATGCCGTCGCCAAAACATCGAACACCAATACCCATTGAACATCTAAACCTACCCACCCGATCCGGCCTCGATTTTTGGCCGAAAAATTCTCAACCCACGAACCCGCGAAACCCAAAGAATCCCAAAATCGTCACGCCCGTAAAATCCCCGAATCATCCCGAATCGACCAAGTTCCACCCCCAAACCACTCGCAGGTGCCACCGCATCGTGCCGCCGCCTTTGGTATGGGCCGGACGGGCAAGTTCAATCGGAGGAGAGAAGAAAAAAAGAGGAAGGATGTCGGGCGACGAGAACAACGAAGATGAAGATTAGAAGAAGAAATAAGAAATAAGAAACGAAAGGAATAAGGAAAAAGGAGAGGGAGAAATAGGGAGCAAAAGAGAATAAAAAAAAAGATTGAAGATGGGTTTGGGGGAGGAGATACGATCGAGAAGAAAAAAAGAGAGAGAGGGGGAGAAAGAAAGAAAGAAGTAAGAGAAGGAAAAGAAAAGAAAAGGTTGAGGGAGAAGTATATGTATTGGGACTTTTAGTTTCTTGAGGTTCTAACCTCAAGCTTTCAAGAATTACAAAACTTACCCTATCAGTTTTCAAAAGTAGATTTTCTTCTTAAATTTCGATATTACCCCACTTCTACTTCTTCCAAGTCAGCCAATAGTACCCAATGTTTAATCCAAAAATTACTTTATCAATTCAATCGGTCCTTTTTAGTCTCAAGCCAATTATTTACCAACCAACTTAATTTAGCCTTCAATTTTACTTTATATTCCTTAAGCCCCTAAATTAGGATTTTTGAATTATTATTTTCTAAGTTTTAAGTTTAGAATATTCGAGGTTTTGACTAGTATTATTATTTTTTCTATTGTTAGGCGATTTATGGAACGAGGATTAGGCGTGCTTGCATCTAACACTTTTAAGTTCTACTTATTTTCAAGCTATGTTTCAAGGTGGGGTTTGTTTTCTAAACTTTATTGTCCTTGTTAAATGCTTAGATTATTTTGCATGAATGTGTAGTAAAGTTGCTTAGGCCCTATTGAGCCAGGGGACTCAAGAGGTCCGGGTCAATGTATCCCTCGTGGAACCCTTGCAAAGTGCTACTTCTATGTCTATACCTACGGTTTATCAAAAGATCTATGCTATGTCCTATTGGATTGTATTTGCATTCTTATGTGAGATATCCGTGTATTTAGCTTAGACAATTTATACTCCATCGAAATGTGTCGCTCACCCAATATATAATCGATTTTCAGGTTAAGGAGTCGGCGATGGTTATTGGCGGTGGATAATGGGTGGCCTATGAAACTACCGGTGTAATGTCTTCTTATTTTAAAATGTTGTTTTTCGATTAAATAAGGAATTATTGTACAATTATGACTTTCCTATGCAACTACTAGAGTGATGTCTTTTTCTAAATGTTAATTTTTAATTGAATGAGAAATTGTTAAATGAAATATTATTTTCTAAGTATTTACCTACGATGCTTGACTCGTGTGATATATAATTGATTGTTAATTAGAATAAATGTTCGGTTTCTACGAAATTTCGAATTGAGATAATAAATGATGAATTACTATGATTTTCAAGATTTATTTATGTAAATAGACAAGAAGGGATATTTCTTTTATATGATATGATTTAGTAAATGTTCAAATTTCTTACTAATAAATGAATATATGAATTTTCTACACTTTATAATTGCTTCACTATTGCTATTGAATTTTGAATGAAATATATCTACACTGTTTTCTCTTATAAATAAATGTATGTATGCGATTTCTTCAAAATCTTTCACATCAAAAGGTTTGTTAGAATTATATGTAAATGTCAAGTTTTATTCAAATTATTTTATACGATTGTTTCCACTTGTAATTATTGTTCTTTTGAAAATTAAGTGGTGGCTATAACAAAGTTGTCTTTCTCATGTCTCTTATGGAAAAAAATATACGGTTAAATGAATATTTGCACACATTTTATAGTTCAAAATTTCGGGCGTTACGGGTGGTATCGGGAGCGGGTCTACCTTCCTCAGACTTGCAAAAAAAAAAATACATGTATTTTCCGTGTGTGTACACACCGATAAATGAACAAGCCAAAGTTTTTTTAAATAAATGAAAAGAGTCTACGAATCCACCACCGCTATGCCACGCCAACTCCAAAGCCAATGTACGGGTTAAATTTTCAAAAGTTCTATTGCTTCTTCTATCTCTCTTTGTCATTGGTATTGTTCTTGCTATTGTTGTTTCCATTGCTACCTTATCGACAAATTACATGATTTCTATTGCGAAAGAAAAAAAATGATTCAAATATATGTCATGGATGCATAGCACATATAATATAATGCGACTATTAGACTCTTACGAGATATTGATGAATTCTATAGAGAGGTATAGAGGACAATACAAACTTTAGAAGACCTTTGTGATAGAACACTTGAGGTTCATTACAAATTTATTCAAACATAGAATATTTAGAATGTTTTGGATTTACTATGAGCGAATACTAGCAACACAGATTTTGGATAGACTTTAATGGTTTTCAAGCTGAATATTCATGGTTTACGTCATGTTCCTTTTTTAAGAGTTAATGATGATGATACTTTGGGATGGTTATGATGTTAGTATAGCAAATGGAAAATACACAAATTCTTATTCGGATGTCTAAAGTCATAAAACTCGAATGTTAATGGAAATGATTTAAAAGTGGATTTATACGTTATAGAAATGAGAGATTTTGATGTGATCTTAGGCATTGACTAGTTTACCAAGAGCGAGAAAGTATAGAGTGTCCCATAAGGAGATAGTGTTCGATGCATTAATAATATGAGTTTGTTTTTCTACGGAGCAAAAGCTAGTAAAATACCCCGACTAGTGTCGAAAGAAAGCAACGAAAAGTTTAAGAATGGAAATTGTCGTAGTATTTGGTTAGTGTAATAGGTTCCCAATCTTTGATTTGATAATGGTCAATGTGATAGTTATTCGAGACTATGAAATATATTTTTAGGAATTTTCATTTGGGAGTCCACTGGATAGACAAATAGAATCCATTATTGACTTTTACTTGGGGCAGACTGCATCAAGTTCAGCCATAGGATGACGTTGAAGGAATTAGAGTATGCAATTACAAGAATTATTGGTTAAAGAACTTATCCAACTAAGGGCAAGGTTGCGAGGAAATCGGTAGGCGCTAGCCGGGCAAATGCCAGCGTCTAGGCCGCCTAGAAACACCAAATTTTTCTTTTTTTTATATTTTGGCCGATTTTTGCGATTTTTGGCCAATTTATTCCGACTAGACTGCCTAGGCCGATTTTTTCCCCATTTTTGCCGATTTGTTTGGCCGCCTAAGCCGATTTTTTGCCCGGACCAATTTTTTTTTTTTTCGCCGATTTTGGGAAAATTGGATCGGCCTAGGGCGCCTAGCGCCCTGGCGGCCGCCAGGCCGATTTTTACAACACCGACTATGGGTATCACCATGAGGAGAGCCAATCATATTTGTTAAGATAAGATGGATATATGGAGTATATTGATTATATGGAGAATTTATCGGATTACAAAACAAGTACTCGAGTGCTAAGAATAAATGATTCATTTGATTACTTAAAGGATCTAGTGTCTTATTTAGGATCGATTTGAGGTCTCAAGATTAGTTCTACTGAATTTTAATAAGTTTAAATTGTGGTTAGATTGTGTAATATTGGTTGGTCGATTGTTATCGTATGGGCAATACAAGTTGACCTGGTTAAAGTTGAAGTTATTAATTAATGGAGTATAGTTACGATTGTGAATGAAGTTCGATATTTCTAGACACCTTTGGGTATTACATAAGGTTTATTGAAAGTATTTTTTTTTTAGAGTTCAACACCGGAGACTAGAGTGGCGGGAAAATGTGAAGTTTCAAAGGAGCATGAAGTGTGCGGAGGATTTTTAAGAAGTTAAATAAAGATTGACTAGTTTATCCGTAGAATAAGAATACTTGACGAGAGAGTTTGCTAAGTTGATAATCGAGGTTGTCACACCTTCTTGTGGATTGGATCAATTACTGCAACAATGGTTGAACGACTTGTACTTAGATATAAGATTTATGAGGCACAAGTGACATATGAGTTTTAGGTAAGATGAGAAACCATGATCTAATCACAGACCTCAACAGATTTGTTACAGCTGCTAATGGTGCATTAGCCTACAAAGAAATTTTGGTTGTACTTAAGGAAAAATTGTGATGCTAGGTTAAGCACTTTGGATATCATACACCACTCACCTATGAGTTACAAATATTTGTCTAGAGATACGAAATATATTTTTGGTGAAAGAATATGATAGGAAGTATTGGAACTTTGTGGATAGATGTATGACACGTCAACAAGTTAAACTCAAGCACCAAATGACTGTCTAGATTTTTGTTAAGACACTTGACACCCTCGAATGAAAGTTGAGAGCATATAGGTATTGAATTTATTGTAAGTTTTCTCTAAATTTTCGAATTGAGATAATAAATGATGAATTACTATGACTTTCTAAATTTATTTATGTAAATAGACAAGAATGGATATTTTTTTATATGATATGATTTAGTAAATGTGCAAATTTCTTACTAATAAATGAATATATGAATTTTCTACACTTTATAATTGCTTCCATTGTTGCTTTTGAATTTTGAATGAAATATATCTACAAACCTATTTTCTCTTATAAATAAATGTATGTACGCGATTTCTTCAAAATCTTTCAGTGTCAGATGGTTTGTTAGAGTAATATGTAGATGTCAAGTTTTATTCAAATTATTTTATACTATTGTTTCCACTGTAATTATTGTTCTTTTGAAAATTAAGTAGCTTGCTATAACAGGGTGTCTTTCTCATGTCTTTTATGGAAAAAAAAAACATACGGTTAAATGAATATTTGCACACATTTTATAGTTCAAAATTTTGGGGCGTTACAAAATGCCACCCGGCTTTCTCGATATCGGAATGTCGACCTTCCGCCCCTAAATAACCATATTGATATAACAAATCGGCATTTGTTTGCTTGTTTTCTCCCTTATTAATGCTGAACTAATGACACTCTCCCCTACTGGCTAAGTGAGCAAGGGTAGTTAAGCTAAACACGTTTTTAGCTCTATGAAAGCCTTCTCACATTCCTCCGTCCACTCAAATTTCTTGGCTTTCCTCAATATCTTGAAGAAACAAAGACTCCTCTCAGCCGACCTTGATATGAACCTATTGAGGGCAGGTATGCGCCCCGTCGATTTTTGAACTTTATTGATGCTTGTTGGTGACTTCATCTCTACTACAGCCCTTCCATTCTCAGGGTTAACCTCGATCCCTTTCTTTGTTACCATATATCCTAAGAACTTACCTGACCTGACCCTGAACTAGCATTTAGCTGGATTTAACTTTATTCCAAATTTCCTCAAGATTGTAAAAGTTTCGGCAAGGTCTTGCGTATGAGAGTCTGCTCATTTACGTTTTACCAACATGTCATCCACATAAACCTTCATGTTGCGACCCAGCTTCCCCTTGAACATCCTATCCATTAACCTTTGGTAGGCAGCCCATCATTTTTCAATCCATACGGCATGACCACGTAACAGTATGCCCAGATGACATTATGAAGCTCAATCTTTTCTGATACTCCTCGGCCAACCTGATCTGATGATATCCTTGGTTTGCATCCATCATACTTAACAATTCATACACGCTGTAGAATCTACCAGGTGGTCGACCTAGATAATGGGTAATGATATTTAGGACAAGCTTTGTTTAGATCGCGAAAGTCAATGCACCGCCGAAATTTATCGCCTTCTGGTACCAGCACAGTATTAGATAACCATTCTGGGAATTGAATTTATTTTATATGTCCAACCTCTAATAACTTCTCCATCTCTTCCTGTATTATCTTATCTTTCTCATAGCCAAATGGCTACTTCTTTTGCTTCACAGGTCTCCTATCTGACTCTATATACATTCAAATAATGGGTTACCTATCGCGGGTCGATCCTTTGTAGATCTTGCATGGTCCATGCAAACACGTCACTATTTTCTCATAAACATTGTATGATTTGAGCTGTCAACTTAGGCCCTAGCTGTGTTCCTACCTCTGTGACCCTTCCCTCATCTCTCGGTACTATAGATATTGCCATTAACTCCTCCCCTGGCCTCAAACTCAAGATGTCTGGGTGGTCGTTCTTTTTCTCCTTCTTCCCTATCTTAATGGGCTTTGTCTCTTTTTCCAACTCGACTACTTTTTGCTTCGATTTTTTCTGTTCCCCTTTTCTAACCGCCTCAACATAACACTTCCATGCTAGCTAGGGGTCCCCCATAACCTCCAATACACCCTCTCCTACCGCAAACTTGAGTTTCATATGGAAAGTAGATATAATAGCTTGAAATACATTGAGGGCAGGTCTGCCAATTATAACATTATAAGTAGAATAAAAATCGACCACAAGAAAAGTTACCATTTGTATTTTCTGTGCTGGCAAGGTACCTAGTGACATGGGTAGCATGACCTGCCCCATGGGTTCCACCATTCCTCCTCCAAATCCAAAGAGAGTTATTTTCACCAGTTTCACTTCCATTTCTAATCCCATTCTCAATAATGCGTCATAAAATAAAATATTTATTGAGCTTCCCATATCCACCATAGCCCTGACAATCTCAAAATTGGCTATGTTCGCAATAATGACCAACGCATCGTTGTGGGATGCACCTCTTTGACATTCAATCAACTGCCCCAAAAGATACTTCTGCAACTTATCCCCCCCAATATATAATACAACCTTTCCTGCTCTCCTTGCATGTGCTTTATGAGCCCGGTTAGAATCTCTGTCTGTTGGTCCCCCCATTATCATGTGTATGGTTCCTTTGGAAGGGGCTGGCGGTTTAGGAGTTATAACATTGGACCTCCCCCGAAGACTCTTCTCCCTACTGACGTGAACTCACAGCCGCTCCCGAGGCTCTTTCCAACCTGACCCAATTTTGCAACCACCCATTTCTCACTATCCTTTCGATCCCATCCCTCAAGTGCCTACATTCCTCGACAGTATGCCCATAATCATTATGAAATTCTCAAGAAATTGGACCGATGCTTTGTGGGTACTATTGAGTAATTTCCCAGTCAACGTAATTCCTTGTGCCCCGTGGTAGCCATCAAGACCTGAGCTCTATGCATGAATAGACACATATATCTCCTAGCATCCATCACCCTGCTCAGCAGACCAGGCCCTCCCGAGCCCTTTTGGACTTCTTGGGATGAACTTCCACCCCATCTCTCTTTCCTCCACGGGCTTCTTCCTTCCTCTCTTTCTTTGCTTCTTCCAGATTGATGTACTTCTTCGCTCGCACTAAAAGATCATCGAAATGTTTAGCAGATCTCTTAGCAACTGACTGGAAAAAATACCCCTTGCATAGCCCTTGCGACAAAGCACTAGAAAGTACTTCTTGAGTAGCCGAAGGTACTTCCAATGCTACCAATGTGAATATTTTCATATACCCCCTCAACGATACCTGCTCTCCTTGCTTTATTCCAAACAATGTTAGGGTCATCTTATGGTGATTTCTTTAACTGGCAAATTGATGTAGAAATGACGAACTGAACTCCTCAAACGAGTCGATGGAGTTGGCAGGCAACTGACTAAACCATTGATGAGCTAATTTGGTCAGGGTAGTTAAAAATACCCAGCATTTTACCCCATCCAAGTACCTATGTAATAGAGCCAAGTTCTCAAACATGTACACATGTTCCCATAGGTCACTAGCCCCATCATAATCGTAACGCAATGCCCTAAAGCTTTTGGGAAGCTCATCTTTCATTACTTCCTCCCTGAACGGGATTGCCTTCTTCACCACCGCCAGCCCTGCCATCCTTCTCTTCATCTCTCTTACCTCCCTCTGTAATATTTCTAGCTCTAACCCTTCCCTCTCATGTTTAACAGTTAGCCTTTTCTCTCTCCTAACATCGCACTTCTCCTTCTTAGAAATAGTCCCTCTCTCGTATTGATCCCCTCCCTCAATCACTAGAGCTCCCCTTCTATCCCAAACAGCCCCCACAGCCTCCTACACCAGATCTGACAACTAGTTTCGTGTAACATTGATGGTCTCCTGCGCAAAAATAGGATATAAGTTTCTCACAGGTAGTCCTTCCATCAGGGGGGTTAAGATCGCCCCTGACATTATATTGCTCCTCTCTTTCCACCCCTTACTACTCCTGCGGGTGTATCTAACTCTTCGCCTGATCCTAATACCTCCTTTCCCCTAGAGCCATCCCCACTCGTACTCATTCTCACCTCTTATACCCAAGTTCCCACAGTCGGCACCATTTGATAAGTCCTCATTTCTGAGATCCGGTCGTTTTCCCAATTTGATCCCTTACTAGCCTGCAATAGACGATCGGAATAAAATCCAGTGTTAGCACTCCGACGATCAAGTTAATAAAGGTATGAGAAAAATAGGTATATTGATATGATAGAGTAAATATAAGGTGTATATGTGAAAAAGATACTTCAAAACTTACATTCTTCTTCCTTTTATAATTTACCTGGCTGAAAAAAACATGTCACGTGTCAATCATAGACGGCCTCCAATCTTTAAGACCCAGATTTTCCCAACATGACACGTTAGTTACTCCTTGTCAGTCTGACCATGATCATAGTTACTACCAGTCAACTCCACTATCTATGCGCAATTAATGCCTGTCAGGTCGAGCCCTATGCGCAATTATTGCCTATGAGGTCTAACCTAGGAGACAATTAATGTCTGTTAGGACTAACCTATGAGACAATTAATGATGGTCAGGTCGAGCCTGACATTAATTACTTTACGTCACATCGCCCCTAGGAAAAGCAGATTGAGACATCTTAGGTAGTTAATGATTGTCGGGTCATCTCGGACACCTATCAGATATGTCAGGTCAATTCTTAATCCTCTCCACTCGACTCCTTTATCCCTTAATATGTTTTAACATCTCTTCTCCTCTCGACCTTAGTTTAATCTTATCTAGCCCTGGTCACGGAGCCCTAAATATAGCCGGATCAAGACATAAGTTTGGTAAATTCACAATCCTGTTAAGTTTAAATAAATAGATCCATCAGTCAGATTCCGATTTCAGATCGATTAGCAATCAATCATGCTACAACAAACATAGAGTTTCTTAAAAAAATCCACTATTCAAACTTCCAAATAGAGAACGAATTTACTCATTTTTTTCATTTCTCTTTTTTGTTTTTTGCGTCTAAGAATTTAGATCTTCTTTTTATCTTATTTAAATATGAAAGATTAAAGGCCCCCGATATGCAAGATTATAAGAAAAAAGTGTAAGTGTTATTAACATTGAAGACACCCGAGCCGAGCTGGAAGCAAATCAGTCCACCTGGCCATTCAGCACATGGATATGTGGGACCCACAGACTGACGCAGACCGAGTTGATGACGTCAACAACCGACCTGATGACGTGTCACGAATTGGGCTCGGCTCCCCCGAGCTCAGTCTTGGAAATTTAAAGGATAATCATCCAGTTGAATTTAGTGCTCCATTAGCACCAGAAGCTGCCACTTGTCAGCATAATATCAAGATGAGTCAACAAGTGGCAAGTAATTGGCCAACATGCACGCTCAGAGAAGGACATGTGTCCCTTTAAGATTATTTTAGTGTTAAGTGTAATAGTGATTATTTAAAACCCACTAATGAGATGGGTATAAATAGGCCTCATTTATGAGGAAGAAGACAAGAGAAAAATACTAGAGAAAAACGCTTGTAAAATTACTGCTGTAAAAGAAAACCGACCAAGAGCTTTCAGCTCGGTATTTATGTAAAAAGGCAGAATTAGCCATGTACTTGAATTTATTTACATTCTCACGTGTTGCATTGCTACATACTTTTGCTTGTTGACCTAAATTCACGTCAATAAATTGGCGCTAGAAGGAGGGCATGTCTAGGTCCAATCCTATATTCCAGCTAAGTCAAGTCACGTAAAGTCAGGTAAAACTAGTGTTAATTCCCTTAGAAATGACAAAATGAGTCAGTTGTCTCGAAACGCTCATATAACTGAAGATCCACCTGTAAATAACCAAACTGGCCAAACTACCAATGGCCAGAACGTGCCCCTGACCGAAGCAGGATGCACGACTTTGTTTTCTTTTGCTCAACTTATCGCAAATCCCACCTTTGTTCAACAAATGAACCAACTCATCTCCCTAACACTTGCAACTACTAACTCGCAAGTACAACCTCCACCTCCTGTAAATACACACCCGCTCAACCCCCCAGTAAATGTTAATGTAAATCCTCAGGTCCCTGCACCTCCTCGTGATGAAGGCCAAGAGGCCAGTTCTAGTAACTAACAACATGGTTGCCGTGATAGAAGACGATTGCGTGACGATGTAGAAGAGCAGAGTCGCGTGGCAGAGTCGCATCTGGAGCCCGCACGCCACCGCCGCACCCGCTCCGTGTTTGTGGGATGGATGGGGTTCGATCAACTTCGTCCCACCCGATCGATAAGCTCTAGGCTCCGGTTTTTGGATTAAAGAGAGCCGTGAAGGGCCAATCAAACCCAGGGGCCTACCCTGCTGGAGGAACGAGAGGCGGAAATCTTGCGTCTTCACCGCCGATTAAATGAGTTGGAGGACAGTCCTGAAGAAGCCCAAGAACAAAAGTCGCATCAGGTAACAAGCCGGCCTTCTATTGTATCACCTTTCGCTCCTAGCATTCTGTCAACTCCAACCCAAGCTAAAGATCCCGCAAGTCGGTCTATACAACGGTGAGACCGACCCAACAACACACATCCACAAATACTTGGCGTGGATGGAGCTTTACAGCCCTAGCAACGCAATACTATGCAGGGCATTTCCGTTAACGCTGGGTGATTGAGCCCACTGTTGGTTTCGGACCCTGGGGTGACTTGGCCACCGCGTTTACGGCGCATTTTCTTACTTCCAAAGTCTGAGCTGCACCGAATGATTCCCTTGTAGATATTAAGCGGGGAAAAGATGAGCCTTTAAAGAGTTATATAGCTCGGTTCAATAAACAGGTCCAAGAAATGGAATCGGTCTCGGATGATGCTATTTTGATCGCGGCCATGGCCGGCCTCGCCCCCGAGACATGGTTCAATTATTCTATCCCTGAATCAAGGGCAACCTCGTGTGGAGCACCACATCTGCGCGGAAGAAGCCATGGCTAGTCAACGTCCCGAGCAGAAGGCAGGGTGCGTGAGGAAAGACGGAAAGAAAGAGTCCGCCTCAGGGTTGGGGTCGGGGTTCAGGCCTTTTTTGGAGAACCCGACCACTGGATATAAAGCACGGCAAGATGTGTGAGCCGAAGTTGTTGCGCTAAGAAGTGCATTGACCCACACCCCTTCAGCGATATGGAATGAAATACGGAGTCTTAATTTATTGCCATCGGCTCGGCCTTTGAGGGTGGAGCCCGCAAAATTGGATGCGCGAAGATACTACGCCTATCACAAGTCGATAGGCAATGACATGGATGAGTGTCGAGACCTCATCAGAGAAATAATGCGCATTGTTCAAAGAGGTGGTCTGAAGAGGTATGCCCACGAGTTACCGTCACCGCCAGCGCTCGCTCCGGGTGTAAATCCGGAGCGATTGACGAATTTGGCTCACCTACCGTTGCCGCCAAATGAGAATCAAGGTAGGGAGATTCTGATGATGTCTGGTGTTAATAGAATTAACACCATTGCAGCCAAGGATAGCCGCTCGAACTGGAAAAGGAAGGCAAATGTCAAACAAGCCGCCCACGCGGAAAGACAGGTTCAAGTGGCAGAATTTAGAGAAGGCCAACCGATGGGCCGCTTCGTCTTCTCGGACATGGATGCCGACCAGGTAGTCCACCCTCATTTTGGACCCCTGGTTATCACGGCACCTATCCTGAGCATCCCGGTCCATAGGATTCTGATCGACTCAGGAAGCTATTCGTCGGTTATTTATGTCCGAGCTTTCAGGAGGTTGAACGTGGATGACATCTACATTCGTCCATGTAATGATAGTATTTTGGGTTTTGGTGGCGGAAGGATCATCCCGCTTGGGAAGATTGACCTGCCCATCCAGATGGGACAGGGATTGCATAAGCGGACCGTCATCACCACATTCAAAATTATCAACGCTGATTCAGAGTACAATGCGATTATCGGAAAGCCACTCTTTTACCACTTAAAAGCGGTTGTTTCAATATACCATTTTGTGTGAAATTACCCACCCCGGATGGAGAAGCCATCCACAAAGGGAACCAGAGGGAGTCGCGAGAATGCTCTCTTAAAACTTTGACCTGCAGAAATTAACACGGTTGAAAGGGGAGAAACTAGTGGGACGATGAAGGACGACCTAGGGGAGGAAGCTGAGCCTGAGCGTCAAGAGATGGTTGTTTCAGAAAGTAATCCAAGTAGACGACCTGGAAAGGAACCAATGATTGAGGATGGGGAAAAAGAGGTGGAGCCGGAAAACAAGCCGGCAGTAGAGGACGAGCTGCCCCTGCAGAAAAAAGAGGGGCAGAGTAAGAAAAGGAAACACGCAGAACCGGTGGAACAGGTCGACACGGTCGATGTTGGCAAGCAACATGGGGGACGTCAATTACGTATTGGCCACGACCTCCAAGATCCATTCCGGTCGGAATTGATCGAATTCCTCAGAAATAACCTTGATGTCTTTGCATGGACACACTCTGACATGCCAGGAATCGATCCCAAACATGTTTGCCATCGTCTCAACATAGACCTTACATTCCGACCAATAATCCAGAAAAGACGCAAGCTCGGCCTCGACAGGCAAGTCGCCCTGGAGGCCGAGGTTAACAAATTGCTTGACAACCAGTTCATCAGGGAAGCCCTTTACCCTCAATGGGTGGCCAACCCTGTATTAGTAAAGAAAAGAAATGGCCAGTGGCGCCTTTGTGTGGATTTCACCGACCTCAACAAGGCGTGCCCCAAGGATAGCTATCCTCTGCCCAACATCGATTATATGGTAGATGCCACAGCCGGACATGAGCTTATGAGCTTTATGGATGCATGCTCGGGCTACAATCAGATACGAATGCATCCAGATGACGAGTAAAATACGTTGTTTTTCTCCGCTCGTGGCGTGTACTGCTACAGAATGATGTCGTTTGGGTTGAAGAACGCCAAGGCGACCTACCAAAGGTTAGTTAATAAAATGTTCGAGGAATTGATAAGTCGCACCATGGAAGTTTATGTGGATGATATGTTGGTGAAATCTTTGTACATATCTGATCATCTTAATGATCTTAATAAAATGTTTGCCATTTTGCGAGAGTATAAGATGATGTTAAACCCAAAAAAATGCACCTTTGGGGTCGGCTCGGGTAAATTTTTGGGTTATATGGTTAGCCAAAGGGGAATCGAAGCCAACCCAGATAAAATAAAAGCCACCATCGATCTTGAACCTAACAATTCCGTCAAAAGAGTACAAAGCTTAACAGGCCGACTAGCCACCCTAAACCGGTTCGTTTCACGGTCCACGGACAAATGCAAACCCTTCTTTGAAATCATAAAGAAAAATATGAATTTTGAATGGACCGAACAAACACACGCTGCTTTCGAGTCAATCAAACAACACTTAGCCTCAATCCTTGTACTACAAAAACTGACCCGGGGTGAAGACTTATATCTATACCTCCCTGTCTCCGAGTATGCAGTTAGCTCGGTACTTATTAGATTGGACAATTCCATCCAACATCTAATCTATTACACCAGCCAAGCGTTACATGATGCCGAGCTCCGATATCCGCCTATGGAGAAGTTGGCCTACTCACTGGTCATTTGAGCCTGAAAGCTCCGTCCATACTTTTTAGAGCACAAAATTGTGGTACTAACCAACTACGCACTGAGGCAAGTTCTGCACCGACCAGACATTTCGGGTCGGATGATTAAGTGGGCTGTTGAGCTCAGTCAATTTGACATTTTGTACAAACTGCACACAGTAATTAAAGGACAGGCGCTGGCTGATTTTGTAGCCGAGTTCAGACCTTCCATCCAGCTAGAGGTGGTTGAAGATCAAGAGTGGAAACTGTTCGTCGATGGTTCTTCCACCGCAGGCCGAGCAAGGGGCGGGATCATGGTAATCGATCCAAAACTCAAGTGCTACTGCTCGGCCATGCGGTTCCAATTCCTAGTGACCAATAACGGTCAATACGAAGCGCTCTTGGCGGGATCGAAATGGCAAAGGTCTATACTTGGTACACAGTGACTCACAGTTGCTGCTCCATCAAATCAATGGTGGGTACGAGGCGAAAGAACAAAAAATTGCGTGGTACTTGGACTTGGTCAAGAAAAACCTTTCACACTTCAAAGCAGAAGTCTTGCATGTTCCGCGAACTGAAAACATGCAGGCGGATGCCTTAGCTCGGTTGGCCTCCAAATCAGGGACCGACGCGATCACAGACGTAACCATCACCCAGCTGTTCGCCCCGTCACTGAATACACAGAAGATACATTCCAATGAAGCGACCGAGCTGACCTGGATGACTCCAATCATCCAGTATTTAGAGAGTGTAATACCGCTAAAAGACAAGACAGAGGCTAGAACGTTGCAAACCCAGGCCGCTCGATTCACGTTGGTGGATGGTGTCCTATACAAACATGGATATTCTGTCTCGCTCCATCGGTGCCTGTCAAAAACAGACGCAGACTACGCGCTCCGAGAGGTACATAAGGGTATATGCGGAAATCACGCTGGGGGCCAAACATTGGCTTACAAGTTGATACGGCAAGGGTATTATTGGCCGTCCTTGAAAAAAGATGCAACTGACCTCGTCAAGAAATACGAAAGGTGTCAAAGATTCGTGCCACAAGTTAGATACCACCCCGAACAACTTACTTCCATATTCAGTCCGTGGCCATTTGCCAAATGGGGAATGGACCTCATTGGACCACTTCCCACTGCAAAAGGGGCGTGAGATATGCCATTGTGGCGGTGGATTAGTTTACAAAATGGGCCGAAGCAGAACCCCTGGCGAAGATAGATGAAGAAAAGATTGTTAACTTCATTTGGAAGTCCATTATCTGTAGGTTTGGGTTACCATACTCGATTGTCACAGATATTGGGAAACAATTTGATAACCGGAGGTTTCAAAAATTTTGCGAAGGATTCCACATCAAAAATCATTTCTCGACCCGTATCACCCACAATCCAACGGGCAGGCCGAAGCGGTGAAAAAGATACTTAAATATACTTTGAAGGCAAGGTTGGAGGAATCTAAAGGTAATTGGCCCGAGGAGCTGCCCGGTGTATTGTGGTTGTATAAAACAATGCACCGAGCGGCCATGGGGGAGACACCCTTCTCTTTGGCCTACGGAACCGAGGTTGTCATCCCCACAAATCGTGAGCCCCTACCTTTAGAGTTGCAAATTTTTCTCGAGAAAAACAATCGGGCCACGCTCGAGCAGAGCCGACCTCTTTGGAGGAGAAAGGATGCGATCTTGAGGTGAGAAACGATGTATACAAACAAAGGAGTGAAAGGTACTACAATTCAAAAGTAAAGGAAAGAAGGTTCCGGGTCAGCGACCTCGTTCTAAAAAGAGTAACTGGGATTGAACCAAGCCCGTTAAAACCGACCTGGGAAGGTCCGTTCCGGGTCAGTAAGGTCATGTCAAATGGGGCATATGAGCTTGAGTATTTGAGTGGGGAAAAGTTCGCACATCCATGGAATAAAACATATCTTAAGAGGTACTATCAATAAAGCACATAGTTTGTGATTCAGACACAATTCTAAGGACTTATCCTTTCATCTAATATTCCGTGAGTTCTCTAAAAGGGGGCAATTTTTATTCGCCTCGGCCAAGATCCGAGTGCCGCTTCGATCGCCTTGGCCATGCGCCCAACTGGGCAAGTTCCGCCTCGATCTCAGCTACGGTCTTGCCAGCCTTGAGGTCCTGGAGGATCTCCCGATCTTTGGTTGCATGTCCGCAGTCGCATGAAGACATATTTCTCCGAATCTTTATAAGCCTGGACGGTTTCCGCCCGGGCCTCTTCAACCTATTTTCGGGAGGTTTCCTCTGCCTCTCTGTGGACTTCAGTTGTGCGCCTCTCCAATTCCCCGGCATGAGCAGCAGCTGTCTTTTCCAACTCTGTAACCTTGGCCCGGAGCTCTTCTTCGGCCTTACGGGCCTGATACGGCTCGGCCTCGGCCCTCACGGCAGCTTCTCTTTCCGTGTTCGCCCTGGCCGCGCCCAATGATCCAACCAGACAGCCCCATGGCATACTGAGTCTGCTCCTCCCAGCTAGTTTCTGAGCAAAATGGCTCGATTCCTATGGTTCAAGCATGAGCTGGAACATCCCTTGCCGCCCGACCCGCTTTGGGCAGGGCTCTTGATTGCTCCTCAGTTGGCGTGGAGCACCTAACAAACTCCACGAACCACTGGGGCCGCGACCCAACCATCCTATCGCAGGCCTCCTCCCTCACTTGACTTAGTGGG
Organism: Rehmannia glutinosa; assembly: GCA_016081115.2. Lineage (NCBI taxonomy): Eukaryota > Viridiplantae > Streptophyta > Magnoliopsida > Lamiales > Orobanchaceae > Rehmannia > Rehmannia glutinosa. Next base: position 65,780,334 of record CM071924.1, on the reverse strand, counting down.
ATGAAGTGACCTTCCCGACCAAGGTCATCCGAGAAGGTCCTCGGGACCCCACCTATTGGAACTTGCACGGGTGGTACCGGCGGGGTTGGCCCGGCCCTCTCCGTCTGTCCAGGCTCTTTAATCACAATGCCCCATCTTCTCTCTTGGCCGCCTCAAAGACGGTGCTAGCCCACAGCTGTTCTGGCTCGGCGGGTGACCGTAGTCCTCACACGCTGAAGGCGGGCGAAGACGTCTACCCCACGCCCTGCAAGAAAATTAGTTGAGTAAGGAACCAAAAATGGAAAAAATCAAAGGAAACAATTAAATAGTTACAAAGTATGCACCTTGGGCCCCAGTTGCTCTCGGCCGCTGAGAAGTCCGCACCTGCTCGGTTGGCATGGGTGTTCGCCCCGGAGGACTAGCCATCGCCGGGGATGGCCTCACCTGCTTTGTTTGCACAGGTTGCTGCCCCTGCTCAGGAGTTTGTCCCCTCTCAGCCCTTGGTGGACTCCTCTCAGGCTCCACCTTGACCTCCTCTTCCACCACCACCGCCTCTCCCTCGGCCACCTCTCCGGCCTCAAGATCGGTGGATAAGGCGGACCCTTGATCAGATCGCGTGGCTAAACAGACCTCGGTAGCCAAGATCTCGATCCGGCAATCGAAATCCGATCAGTGGAGGGTTGGTTCCCTGAATAAAGAAAAATCAAGGTCAAATAGACCCAAAAGAAAAGAAAAAAGAAAAAAAAAAGAGAAGAAGAAGGAAAAGGAAGGATGCACTTACGAAAGATAAATGTGAACTTTGAATGGGGATGGAGGACAGATTCCTCCATCCCGACGAGTCTGCCACTCGCCACTTACCCAAAACCACTTATCCTTCCACTCCTTTAAGGACCGTGGAAGGCCTTCAACCAGCCCGTCTGGGTACCCGGGCCTGGTGTGCAAGTAGTACCACCCTGATGGTTGTCCCTAGCCCGGCGTCGGTGGGGTCGCCTTCCAGACGAACAACTCGTTCATCTCAGCGAATCGGGGTCAGAGGTACCCTTCCAGATGGAATAGCACCAGTAGTCCAATAATTCAACCCCAGGACAGGGGGTGCACCTGGGACAGAGGAAGACCCCATTAGCGAAACCACCGCGTGAGCACCAAATGAGGGAATCGCAGCCGTACGAGAGACGGGAATGTGTATAGCTATACACCCCTCCGCCGAGTGCTCGGGGAACTCCACACTGTCCGGCAACCAAAAGTGTATGTTAGCCGGACTCCTGTATTTCTGACGGAGGGCCGCTAGTTCTGGAATCATCAACATGTTGGGTATGTCATTTAGGTCGCAAGGCTTCCACCCGGCCTCCCACGCGTAGTCGGGGTCCTCCTCCCCGCCGCCATCTCCATGACGATGGCCCATATGCCCTGCGGGCTTGCACCCTCGAACCCTGGAGGCCTCATCAACCTCCTCCTCATGCTCGTGCTCTCGGGGTCCATTTCTTCTTCTTCCTCTCGTTGATTATTTTGGGGATCGGTATTTAAAGCTTCTTCGCCGAACTATTCTTGAACTAGCCTAGGCTTGTAGATGATACCCTCTCGATAGATGGGAACTGGCACAGGGTCAAAAATCGTGTGCATTTGCTCTAATGGAGTCTCAGCTGGAGGCGAATGATTTGAACTTGAAATCTCAACAACACTGGGGCTATGAGATGGAGTTCCTCGAACTGGAGAAAAAGAAACAGAGGGGTCAGAAGGAGGATCTTCAACTTCAACCTCCACACTATAGCTACGACTCCGACTATCTTCGAAAGAAGACATGTGTTTGAAGCAAAGAAGTGAAAAAGGGTTTTGGAAAAAATACCTAAGTAACTCTGAAGTCTCTGAACTCTAAGGACTGACCCAAAATTTATGCTCGCTCTCAAAGGATACTGCTCGGAAGACTATGGATGCAAAAGTGTAGAATGGAAAGTGAAAGAGGTATTTATAGGTTAAGTTCCCTCGAAAAACAGGACACCAACTCAAAAGACGTGTCCTTTCAATTTCAAAAAATGTCAGAAACGTCACATCCCCACGTACCGCTGCCAGAGCTGTCCCACCTCTTTGGTTCCTGCGCAAAGTTGGTCCAACCAAGAGCCACCACGTGTCTGCCATCATGATACTACAATTAATGCGCCGTTTCAGGCATTAACTGCTAAACGACATGTGTTAGGGAAGAGTGACTTTTGAGGTTTCCTCTTCCCCATTAAAAGCTCATGATTATCATTAAAGTTTAAATCCGACTTCAGGAATTCTTCCCTCGGAATTATACTTGGGGGCCATTGATGACACCCGAGCCGAGCCGAAGAAATCGACCACGTGGCCATTCAAAGACATGGACATATGGGACCCACAGGCCGACGCATCGAGCGGGCGATGACGTCAACAATCGACTTGATGACGTGTCACGAATCGCTCGCTCCCCAGCTCGCCCTTGGGGGAAATTTAAAGGATAATCATCCGATTTGAATTTAGTGCTCCATTAGCACTAGAAGCCGCCACTTGTCGAAATAATATCAAGATGAGTCAACAAGTGGCAAGTACTTGGCCAACATGCACGCTCGAGAGGACATGTGTCCTTAAGATTATTTTAGTGTTAAGTGTAATAGTGATTATTTAAAACCCACTAATGAGATGGGTATAAATAGGCCTCATTTATGAGGAAGAAGACAAGAGAAAAATACTAGAGAAAAACGCTTGTAAAATTACTGCTGTAAAAGAAAACCGACCAGGAGCTTTCAGCTTGGTATTTATGTAAAAAGACAGAATTAGCCCTGTACTTGAATTTATTTATATTCCCACGTGTTGCATTGCTACATACTTTTGCTTGTTGACCTAAACGCACGTCAACAAACACTTATAGCAACTCACAACAGAATAGAAAATAGAACATTAGAGATAAAATTTGTATCAAAATAAATAATAATAATAATTCTAAAATTTATAATAATAATAATAATGTTGAGTAGACAACAACGACTGGTATATAGGGATGGCAATAGGGCAGATCGGTGAAGATCCAGACCCGCCCATGCCTAGAACGGGATGGGACGGGGCGAGGCGACCCGTTCTGCCCTATTATAAATTAAATTAAATATAAAATAAAAAAATGAAAAAATAATATATTTATAAAATATTATTGACAAGAGTTATTATTATCAATTTAAAAATATTAGATATAATATAAAAATACATAAAAATTATATTATAATATATATTATATATAATATATATTTAAAAATAAAAATTTAAAGCGGGGCACTACCGGGTTGGGGTCGAAATTGCCATCCCTACTGATATATGGATGATTGGGATAATTGCATTGGAATTGGCTTATGGTGAAATGTTTAGTTACACAGAAAAGAGTGAGTTTTTGTCTGAAATTCAGAAATTTACTAAAAAATAGAGGGTGTCGATGAAAAATCAGGGTTAGATTGTTGAAAAACCCAAGAAAAATTGGAAATGAAATTCGATTTCGATATTGTGGGTGAATTTGAAGAATTTAAGAAAAATTTCAAGAAAAAGACATTTTCAATGAAGTTTGAGAAGAATGTGTTCAAGTATTTGCCTATGTATCCTGCTAAAAGGCCAATTGCTGACGAGCTTCTGGAAATGAGAATTTCCAGGAAGAATAATAAAAAAGGTGGGAAGTACTTGTAGGATTTATCAATTAACGTACAAGTTTTTTAGATTTTAGATTCTGTGCAAGGACGACATTCATTAATTCATTTTTACCGTTTGTTGTTAGTTTTTAGAGCAAATAGTTTGAAAAAAGATTGGATTTCTTTTATTTTTCTTTAGATGTGTAGTTATGAGCGATTTGGTTTTTCAGCTTCGTTGGGGATTCATGAACTTTAATACTATTTCCCAATGCTTGAGATAAATGTGCAATGTTGTTTCTTCATTTGTTTCTGACGGAATATTTGTGGGAAATTTCATCTGTTATTAGGCACTACTTAATGTTGTTATATTTTTTTGTTATTTATTAAATTTTGAATATTGTTTGGTGTACTGTGTTAGATTTTCCTTATGTTTGTTTATCTTTTAGGGTCTATTTGGATGGAGGGAAGAGATTTCAAACTCCTTGGATTTGAAATCTACCTCTTATTTGGATGATGTGGATTTGTGTAGGGATTTCAAAACTAGTGTTACGGGTCAATTGCAAAAAAAAACAAATTGGAAGTAAATAGGTTTTTCATGAGTTTTTTATTTATTTATTTTACCGAAATGGTTAAACTGCCGCCATATATATCTTACGTTACTACTATTATAACCTTGTTCGAAAAGAAGGCCTTCCAGTTGGCCCAAATACAAAAAATTAAACTCAAGCTTAGGCGAAATAAATTTTGTGGGCTCCATATAAAACCCAAATAGATTTTGTGGGTTACATGTCCTATGCTCTGTTGAACAAAAAAAGGTGCCAGACAAATAATTTAAATAATTTTAGTATTTTTTTGAAACCAATAAAAGCACAGGTTTTGCACGAGATTCATAAAGGTATAATTTTTTTTTGGTTTTATGCATTTAATATTTCTTTTCATATTCTTTTGTGTTGCGTTTATCATTTTTTATTTTTTTAAATAATATTAGTACTCTTTTGAAAACCCGTAAAAAGCACGAGTTTTGCACGTGATTCATATAACTTGAAAGAAAAAGCTCAAATGTTACGCATGATTTATATATCTTTAGAAAATTTCAATGTTCAAAAGTTGCATGTGACACAAAATTCAAATAACTTTAGTAAAAAGCACTTATGTCGCACATGATTCATAAAACTTCAGTAAAAAGCAAGTGTGTGCACCTGACTCATATAACTTAGAAAAATGCACGTGTGTTGCACGTGATTTAGATATAACATTGTTAAAAAGCACGTGTATTGCACATTATACATATAATTTACTTGATTATGGAAATAAAATAGTAATGTTGATGGAGGAAGTGTCAGTGAAGATGCTTATAATTGTGAAGATGCATTCATAAAACCATCAGCTTAAAGATTTCCACTCACAGATGAAAATTACCGCTTACAACAAATTAGTGAAATAATTATGATTATTGGACTGCTAGAGTAATTAGATCCTCTACCAATATGTTGTAATCTTTCATGACATTTTACAAAATGAAGATATAACAAAACTCCAATAAATAATTAACTAAAATATATTAATGTATTTTACAACAAGATACATGTTAAAGACTTTTAATTAAAATATCATTGAGGCAAATCCAAATCATATTCCACCATTGGTGGTATCGAATCACCTCCGCCTAGAAACATTCTCAATGAATATTTAGAAGCAACTTTAACATCATCCAGTACATGGACAAATGGAGGTATGTTTGTTGTTGCAGCACATCCTGTGTTGCCAAAAATGGCATAGTAGATTGTGTTAGATGGAGAAGCATCATAGAAATATTCACCTGCTGATGCATCCAAATAGAACTGCATAATTACAAAAGATGAATGACTCCCTAATGAACTACCAAAAAATGTCATCTCCGAGTTATTTCCAAACTTATCAACATAGAATGCGTAAAGGTGGAATACAAAGACACTTTTCAAAGTCAAAAAATAAGAAGATTGGATTGAAAACACAATATCTTTTTCAGGATTTGAGTTCTCACTCGGAAACTCACACTTTTGAAAGAAGGAACGTGCAACTCCAAAACCAAATTATTTCTACCATAAATCTGGCAACTATGGTAGAATTGTTTATCACCTTGGACATGTAGAGTTTCATTTGCTCCCTCTAGTTTACACCTAAATAAGACTGACTTAGCTGCCCGATTCTTGATTGCAATTTCATGATTTGCCGTATTTATAATCGTCAAATCTTGAGCCAATAACTCTTTACCATTGATACATGCATATTGGTTTTTAAAATAGTTAGGATCCATCTATTAACAACATTTAAAGACATTCAAGTCAATTGATAAAAATGAATGCTTGGTTAATGTTGCTAGTGGACAGTTGGTGTCAGGTTCTTCTCTACTTGTATTTGAGGATATTTTAGTCCTTCCAATCCTTTCTCCTATCAAAACAAGATTGGTTTTCTCATCACCATTCTTCACAATTTCATGGTATGCACACGTCCCAATAGAGATACACACTATGTATGGGTTGTAACTCGGGGAGGCCTCAACTGCTTCGGATATTCTCGTAAATTTGGACTTCCATCCTTTGAAACAGTGATGTCAACTTCACACAGGGAATTTATTTTGCCTCTTTTCGGTATGAAGTATAATGTAGATAATAGGCCTATGATAATAATTATGGAATAAGAAACTAGAACTTCCATAACTCTCCACCAGTTAATTCGGCATTGCACAGGATTTCCAGAAGGGGAAAAAGCTATCGGATGTCTGATATGAAAAAAAACATGGTTTTCAACATCAAAAGCTTCAACTTCTCTTGATGCACTTAAAAGAAAAGGTGTTTCTGGATTGGATGATGGTGTGGGTGATCGAATAGGGCTTGAAAATGTGGTTGTGCGAGTGATTGAGCATGCCTGGAACTACGTTGTTGAAACATGTGGCGATACCGGTGATTGAATATCGGCATCCATTTCGGTGTTAACACAAGGTGGCTCACTAGTGTCGTTAGATAGTGAATGTGAATCAATAGCTGAAAATAGGTGGTAAATCCATGTCTACAAGTTGCGTGATAGATTGAAAGAAAGTGAGAAAGGGTTTTGGGTGGTGAAATGTAGGTATGAAAAGAAAGTAGGGAGATGGTCATTTATGTGGGGTTTTATATCAAGTGAGAATTAAGTGCACAAAGTGTTTATGTAACTACCAATTGGTCCACATTTGAAGTGCCATCTTGTATTGTTTCATCTTTCAGTTAACTAACAAAGCTGCCGATGCAGAAAAAGTTGCAAATTCTTCGGATAGACATCTCACTTGCTACTGAACTAATAGGGATTATGTTGATTAACATGGTGTTAAATAGTAGAAAAATGGGGGGGGAATACTAAATAGTAAATAGCGGGAAAATGGGGAAATATGCTAAATAATGGGAAAACAAGGAAAGATGTTAAACAGTGTGACTCCAAGATTGGCTAGTTAATGGAACACGATATATAGATATCAAAGAAAAATCAATGGAAATAGAAAGAAATGTAAAATCATTGAATTAGGTATACTTTTCAGTAAAACCATTGTGACATGTGCTTCTAATTTAAAGTTGAAAGCTGCAAAACACATCAAGCATTAACGATATATATGGCATTGTTCTTCCGAGAAAGAAATCGTTGGTGGTTTGAAGACTAACAGATGTATTATATGGCAAAATAAAAATATGGTTTCCTTCACTACTTCAGCATCCTGCCTGAAATTATGATTTCTAGGTATTTTGTGTAGCGATTATGTTGTCTCAGATACTTCGAGGACATTTCAATTAGTAGCATATAGATTTATTCTCAGAGATTTTATACCACATACATTTCATTGCGAGAAGGTCTCTCACAGGACCGTGGGAGATCCACATTTGGATACGTGATCTATTTAATTAAAAAAAAATCAGCTCTTTATCCTCTTCCATCCATGCGCCATCATTCCCTCTCTCCCCTCCTTTTTTTCTCTTCACCCCAGGTTCCCTCTCTCACTCTCCTCCTACTTTTCCTCTTCCATCATCTCTCTCCTCATTTTCTTGTTTTCCTGATTCTTCAAGTAAAATGTTTCTCATTCTTTAGGATTTCATCTTTTCTTAAATTTAAGTCTATCTATTTATTTTATTAATTTCTTGGCTTCATGTTTCTTCTTTTCCACTCGTTTTTTTTTCAAACTGATACTCACAAGACAATAACCAATGTAAATAGACATTCATTTCGTATTACTATGATAATTATGTCAAAGAAACAAATATTTAGTATGTGCAAGGAAAAAACTACACACTTCTCAGGGTTCTACTAATACTTTTGAGATAAAAGACTATTATTCTTTAGGAGAACTACTAATATCAATTTTGTTATTCTTGAATCCAATACTTTTTATAGTAAAAATCATACTTTTTATAATAAAAAGTGATACTGATAAATAAGGTTGCATGTAAATTTGCAAGTAGTTAATCAGTTTTGTTATTTTGAAAATGTATACTTTTAAGAATAAAAGTTATATTTTTTATAATAAAAAGTGATACTTTTTTGCTCTAAAGTGATATCATATTAGAGAAACTACTAGTCAATTTTGTTACTTTGAAATGTATACTTTTCAGAGTAAAAATGATATTTTTTTTAAATAAAAGGTGATACTTTTGTTCAAGATTGTGCATAATTTTGCAAGTAATCAGTTATTAGTTTGAAAATGTATACTTTTCAGAGTAAAAGTAATACCTTTTTTTAATAAAAAGTGGTACTTTTGAACAATATTGTATATAATTTTGCAAGTAAATAATTAATTTTCTTACTTTAAAAATGTATACTTTTTTAGAATAAAGGTGGTACTTTTTTTAATAAAAAGTGGTACTTTTCGAGGCTAAAATGATATTACGTTTGGAAACTACTAATGTAATTTTGTTACTTTGAAAACGTATACTTTTTAGAATAGAAGTAACACTTTTGTTAATAAAAAGTGATACCTTTCGAGTCTAAACTCATATTATGCTTGGGAAAGCTACTAATGTAATTTTATCTTTTAATAAAATGTGATATTTTTCGAGTCTAAAATGATACTATGTGGCTATATAATATCACAAAATGTAGCTGCACCCTAATAATGAAGTTTCACCTTCTAATATTGCAAATTAATTTGTACCAAATTGGTTTCTTGTCCCTACCAGAAGATATACACGTCCACCTACAGGTATTTTGCCATGGATAATGGTTTTTTAAACTTTAGTTTCATCAAAAGTGATGATCGTGGCACATCGTTCATATTTTTCCGTCATCAAAAAGGAAGAAAATGTTGATTGGCATACATATATAGCAAAGAATTGTAGGACAATTCACTATCCATATGGACAGATCTAGAAATTTTATATAATGGGGGAACAAAATAAATGTAATTATAAACTATATTAAAAATAATAAGTGGGGACATATTTATTTTTACCAAATTAATAGGTTTTTAAAAAATAATAATGTAAAAAACTGCATTAAAAATAATTAGATGGACACAGTTTGTTTTCGTAATAAAATAATTAATATACAACTTTTAAAAAAAATAAAAACTATTTAAAAGTGAAGGGAAAAAAAAATAGGAAAAAGCAAAAAAAAGTTAGGGGCCACGTCGCCCCATAACATGGAACATAAATCCATCTTTGCTTGCATGAGCCTTCTAATGGTTATGTATGAAATTAATTTTCAACTTTAAAGAAGGATGTGGTCGACCCATGAGTGTGCCCACTTCCAAAATTAAAAGGAGGACAGCGGGTTTTCAGCTTTGACCCATGGATCCTTCAGCGGGTTTTCGGTATTGGATCCGTCTCACGGATTTAGATCCGTGAGACGGTCCTATATATATGAGTTTTTGCCTTTCATTGCTAAGCTAGAATGAATCTCTTACTTTTGTTTTTATTTTTCAACTCATTTGCCAAATAAGCAAATTTTCCTCCAAATTCTAAAATTTCCCCCAATTTAATGTCACGTAAGCATTTTCCGGTGCCATTTAGCAAATTTCAGCGGAAAGAACCAAATATGCAAAATTGTAAAATTTAGCGGATTTAGTTGGAAAAAAAACTTTAGAACGGACCAAATTGAAAAGATGCCAACTTACATGACTAATTTTACTATTGTGCTCTAATAATCTTTTGCAACTATTGCGTCAGAATTATTACCTTTGGGGCTTCACTTTTTTCAGAAGCTACTTTGGAACCACGTAATATATATGATTTGGATCCTATGAATCTACCCATTTGGGGTGAGTACGGATGATAAATCTCAATCATTGAGCCGTATATTTTAATGGTTCAAATTTAAAGGATATTTTCATTTTTTTTATCTTTTTTGTGTTTTTAAATTGATAAAAAGGTATTTGAGTCATTTTATTTTAAAAATAGAAATTGTTGATTTTTTTGATTCTAGGTATATATCTACACGATATTTCAATGTCTGTGTATATAAGTAATCATTGCTTATTTAAAGTTAGGGTGTTGTATGTATAGGATAAGTTTGTTGCTTATTTAATGTGTCTATATTGTTTATTTAATATAATTTTGTGTTGCTTATTTATTGCATTTGTGTTGTATGTAATCAGATTAATGTAAGTTTGTTGCTTATTTAAAGTGAGTGTGTTGCATATATAGTATAAGTTTGTTGCTTATTTAATGTGTCTGTGTTGCTTATTTAATGTAACTGTGTTGCATATGTAATACAAATTTGTTGCATTATGTTGTGTGTATTCACATTAGAGTGTGTTGCATATGTATTATAAGTTTGTTGCTTATTTTAATATTTTATGTGTGTGTTGCTTAGGTAATGTAATTTTCAGCTGTTTTTTTTTTTAATGTGATTGTGTTGTATATGTAGCATAAATTTATTGCATTTTTGTTGTGTGTATTCAGATTGTTTCCATGTAATTGTCGCTCATATTTTTTGCCGGTATTCCCGCCTATATATCCGGTATTAGTCGATTTCATTTGGACCAATTTATCCTTATTATAAGTTAATTAGGTAATAAATCATAATTATGAATGTTAAAATATAGACCAATAAAAAAATCAGATCTATGGTTGAGATTAGTCCCTACCCACCCTATGCAATGGTCTCATCTATATATATATATATAATAACAAACCTTTTACTAATTCTGATTTCCCGCCTACTTACCTCTTTCTAAATTTTTTGACACGTTTTTCAGTTGAATTTAATAAAAACATTTTGTTTGACATAATAAAACTGTTTTAGATTTTAAAAAATGGAAAGACAATTAATTCGTTGTACTTTTTACTTAATATGTTACCAAATTAGTTAATCCAATGTTGTGAATATAAGGATAGCATATGTACAAAATACTGTATCGAAATTGAATATGGTCAGTATCAAATTGTCAACTGTTCTTATTTTCAGTTTTTTTAGCAAATTAACAAGATACAGTAAAATTTGGTATTTAAAAAATTATTAACTTTCCTTATATTTATAAATTATAATTGTATATTGTTTTAAGATTATTACCAACCATAAATACATTACGGCATATAATGATAAAATTAATATTGAAAATAATTACACAATCTGTTTAATTGTAGCGCAAGCAAAATAAATATGGCAACAAAATTAAATTGGTAATTGATAATTGATAATCTAATTAATATTCTAATATTTTCTGCGAGAACATTAACAATACTAACATAATTACAATAATAAAATCTTCTGAGTTGTGGACCAAGAATAAATTTAAACATGAAAATAATTGTAACAATAATCATTGACTTTCCATTTACAATTGTTTTCCGCTAATTTCAACTCACAATCGCACGAATCTGTATAATCCAAAAAAGGAATTAAATGGTTATTTAATCAATTCGGTTATAAAAACTTGCTATTTTAAATAGGATCTATCAATATAATCAAAAAACGATTATAATGGTTATTTAATTAATTCGAATATAAAAACTTGCTATAATAAAATCAAAATTTTCATTTATTATTTGTTTGTTAAAATTCAATTTTTTCATAACTATTCTCATTGCTCACCTATAAATATGTTGTGCAGTTCATTATCAAGCCTGCGCATTCAAAACTCACCCTTACAAATCCAAGAATTAAAAAAATTATCTGTGAGATATTATCAAAAATGTATCAAGATTAATGCCACCCATGATTACTCTAATTCGTGATTTAAACATGACCAAAACTCAATGGGTGGTGAAGCTTCATTTGATTCGTTTGTATGAAAAGCCCGCTTACAATGATAAGACCCAAATACAAAGCCTAGAATGTGTCTTCCAAGATATCGAGGTAAGCAATTAAGTTTCGATTTTATATTTCAATTTTTATTCATATTATTTATTTTTTGTAGGGATATCGGGTCTAAGGGATAGTACGACGTTTTCAGATTGATAAATTTAAAAACAAATATTGAAAGAAGGTCGTGTTTACGCAATACGTGAATTTATTGTCGCTAACCAGATGCAGACAAGTACAAAGCTACAACAACAAAGCACAAAATATTTTCATGGCAGAACTAATATTTTTGAAATGTTTGATAATTCATTCCTACGATTCATGTTTAATTTTAATAATTTCTCTGAATTGTCAAATGCTGCCACTGTTGATGAGACATTGCTATTTGGTATGAATATTTTAAATTTATAATTTTACAATAGACATGCAATTATTACATAATTTTGTATTTCATAAACTGATTTGTCAAAAAAAAATCAGATGTCATTGGACGGGTTGTATCTATGTAGTCTGCACAAAACAAAGAATTTGGAGGAAAAATAACCAGATTCGTCGAGCTAACACTTGAAGATTTGGAGTAATTTAAATTAAAAAATTCTGGAAAATGTTTAACATCTAAAAATTCAAATAAAAATTTTCATATTTTTATTTTACAGCAATAATCGTGTAAGTTGCACATTATGGGAGGATTAGGTTGATTTGATCCTAAAGCATCTAGAGACCCAAGATTTGGAGTCGGGCCAAGTTTAATTGAGGTAATATTTAACAACTGTATATTATTAAAAAAATTAAAAATAAATAAATAAATTTAATCTTTCGGTTCTTAACAATTATTTTCGAGTTTTCAGATCAGATGAAGTTGACAAATTCCTTTCATGTCACAAAGATGATTGTTGATGCAAATTTTGAGGAAATAAATGTGTTCAAACAGAGGTAATAAGTCTTTGTTCTATTATTTTTTTTCTTTCTAATTTTTGTTTTAAATATTGTTTATTTCTATATAATTATCTGTATTTTTTAGGATTCTTGAAACAAGCACTCAAACAAGGTCGATAAGCTATGTAACAGCTCCGTCGGCTCGCACTATAGTAGAGGATTTAGAATCTGAAAATTCTTCATTCAGAACTTTGGATCAATTGTACACAAGAGGAGACGTAGAAAATTTTAAACTTATAACAATGTTTTCTTTTATTATTTATGTTTTCTTTGCAGCTTATATATTAATTTTTTAATAGATTTTTAAATTATAGGTGGGAACTTTCTGGGTTTTTGCAAAGATTGTATCTTTTATAGGAGAGTGGTGGAATCTTTCATGCAGTAAATGCTTGAAAAAACTAGAAGAAGCAGGTGAACAATTATATTGTGCCAAATGTGACAGCCAACATGAGACTGGAATTTTTAGGTATAAAATCCAGTTCCAAACTGTGGATGAGACCACCTGTACGTCTCTTCTTTGTTGGTACAGGGACTGTGAGACTCTAATAAGAAAACCGTGCACTCTCTTGAGGGAGGAGCGCATGGAGGTACATTTTCTTTTTGTTTTAATAATTTTTTGTACTTTAGTTTATATTTTCTTAATTTTTAATCTACATTAATCAAATAAAAGTTTTTTGATTTGTTTTGTTTAGAAACCAAACACAGATGAAATTCCTGAAGAAATATGCTCCCTACTTTAGAAAAAGATATTGTTCAAAGTGCAAATTAAATCAGAGCAACTTTGAAACTATACGGGGGCATTCACAGTGGTGAAACTGACAGATGATCCTGCTTTAATCTCGAAATAGAGATGTTCTGTTTTTGAGAGTCAGGTAAATAGAAAAATTTCTCGTGAGGGTATTTGTAATTTATGATATTACACTAAACTAAATCTGTTTTTCTAGGAGTCGGATTTTATTTCGAAACTGCAATAAGATGATTCAGCACAGTTGAAGGTATTTAAATTTAAAATTTAAGTTTATAAATATATATTTATATGAAATTGGTATTATAAAGTTCAAGAATTACGTTATTGTAGTTATTTTATTAATTATGTTTAATAACTTTTTTTGTAGGATTATTCATCAGAAGATTGTAAGTCCAAGCGGCTACGATAATCTAGAGGGGGGGTGAATAGATTATCTCCATCTTTACGATTTCGCCCTCTTTTTCGAACCAAATGCTCATACACAATAATAAAGGTGCGGAATGTAAATAACACACGTCGATTTATAGAGGTTCAACCCACCTAGGGCCTAATCCTCTACCACCTCAGTATATCCGGGATGGATTTCAAAAAGAAAAAAGATTTTATTAATTTACCACAATTATTACAACAAAATCTTACACCAACACCTTGAAGAGCACCACACTCTTCTTCAACAACACCTATGAGATTACCACAATCTCTTCTTGAAGATTAACACAATCTTCAACGGCACCTTGTGAAGATTACCACAATCTTCACCCTTGAAGAGCACCACACTCTTCAACACCTCAACAAGAAGATTACCACAATCTTCTTACACCTAACATCTAGTTCACCCAAGTGTGTTCTTACCACAAGAACACTCACAAGGATATCTTGTGTTTGAATGACGACCACAAATTCAAGATTACAACTCGATAATTGATAATACAATAGAGTGCAAGTGTAATCAAGAATAGCCTAGACCTCAAGAATGTGAAAGTGGATATCTAGGCAATACAACAAGAAATAAGACAATGTAAGAACAAGTGTATTCTTGAGTGTATCTTGTTGTGTTGTAGTTTTCTCTCTTATATTGTTGCTTCAATTCTTCCTCTATTTATAGAAGATGTCTTGTACATGATAGGCTCCTCTTGGGGACATGAATTCTCAGAAAAATTGCAAGACAATTGAAGAAAAGAGCTGTTAGAAATCAATCCCATAAATTAAGGAAAAGATGTCTCACGCATAACGGTTACATTTTTGTCATCAAACTTAAGGCGACCGATCGCACACAAATAGATGTTTGAAAAAGAGAATACACATTTACACAGGCGACCGGCCGACGTCTACCTCGACCGGGCCGACCTATGCCTCAACCGGTCCCCTCATGGGTTGGAAAAAGAAAACGTTCGTTTCAATTTTTGCTCCCAGTGTACCGGTCTCCCTATAGGGACGATCGGTCGACGGCACCGGTTGCCCTATAGGGAGACCGGTTGCCCTGACCATTTTCTGCAAACATGAAGTTTTCTCGTTTTCCTCAACTTTCAGAACGGGTCGCCCTATACGGCGACCGGTTGACATCAAAACAAAAGTGTTATCTAATTTTATATCGAAAATAAACTTCAAGAAATACTCCAAAAAATAGTGAAAATATTTTAGACCGATCGGGAGTATTAGGACAACATTTAGAAACATTTCTTTGGTGTAAAAATACATTAACAAAAAAATCATTAAAAGTGTTGTCCAATTTTGTCGAAAATAAAATTTGAAGAAATACTACGGAAAATATTAAAATCATTTTAAATCATTTAGTAGTATTTGGACAACCTATAAAACCATTGTTTTGGTATAAAAACAAAATCATCAAAATCATGATAAAACCATTTATCAATCAATCTCCCCTTTTTGATTATTACAAACCAAAACAATTTTAACGAGGTCGATTTTGAAAACAAAACAATTTTACCGATTAAAGAGAACTATCCGTTGTGAGCGACAACATTCCGTGCAATAAACACAAGGATGGGAGTAGAGATTGAAACATATATTACAAATGCTCCCCTATCAATATGCACAACAAGAGTTATATAGAAGAACTTAAACATAAGCTAAAATCTTAGCTTTTCAATATTGGGCTTAAATATCAATAACTTAAAAGCTCCCCTGTCAAAGAGACATCATTAGAAACATAAATATGAGTCCATCTTCAACAACTGGACTAAGTAACCCACAACTTATGACTTTTAGGAAGTCATAGCTTATAGCTTCTTTTGTTTAGCTTAACTTAGCTTTTATGAGCTAATGAGCTTATAACCTATTTCCCCCCCTTTGGAATCATCAAAAAGAATGTTAGCACGATAAAAACATCATATAATCATATCAAAGTGCGCAACTAAACCGATGTATCGAGCTATTTGAACAATGAAGCTTATAGGCCAAATGGGAGGGAAAAGTCGATCATACGACTTGTAGAAGCTTATGAAAAATCATTTGATTTGCAAAAACATGATCTCTATAAATATATGAGACTTTTGAAATCGAGATAATCATGTAGGTGATGAATTTTTCATTGAGACATTTTATCGAACACTTGGCGGGCGTCAAAAATTGAAGAAGATGTATATAGCCCTTGTAAATGTAATCAAGCCAAGTTTTTAATCACTAAAAGCAATTTGATACATATCATTCATCAACAATCAATAGGCTCATCACAAACATATATAAGTTTCATCAAGAAATAGACATTTAAACCAAGTTCTCAAAGGTTCAACTCAATTGAGATAAAGAAGTAGAATTATTACCATTAAATTGGTAAAGACGAGCAATGATGATGATAATCGAGCCTAAAAACATCCAAGATATTGAATGTATGCAATAAAACACATTTGAAGTGAAATGTGTGTGAAATTGACGAAGGGGACAAAAATGGCAAAAATGATGTAAAATGACTAAGGCATTGGGCCGAACGGTTTTATCCAAAAATTAGCTTAGGGCGACGGTTCTCGTTGAGGGTGACCGGTCGACGTTGAGGGCGACCGGTTGCCCTCAACCCCTTCACCACTGTCTTGCCGATTTTTCAAAATCCGAATTTTGATCCAAAAATCCGATTTTTCGCCCTAAATTTTAAAAACGTGCAAAATGCAAACGTAGACCTCATTCAATATACATTATGTCATAATCAAGCTCGAAATGAGGTAAAATACTCGGCGATTAAAAAAAAAATCCGCGAGTTATCCTTGAGACGAATTAAACACATCTCAATTTTTCGTTTTAGAAACGCAATCCCTTAGAAAAATTTCGAATCTCAATATGTTTAGTTCGATTATGACGAACCATATTTTCATAAATTGTAAACACCGAACTTGTTATCCCGGAAAAATAAGAACGTTTTAATACTTTGGATATACAAGTCATAAGAAGAAGTGTCTTTCAAATATTTGAAAATTTCTTTTAACGGCACTTTAATTAGATTCGTTGGGATAGTTTTTGAAGTCGAGCATATAGACATAAGGCATATGGAATGTTGAGTCTATAGGGATAATACAAGAAAACATACCTCGAATTTGTTTGTCGGCCGATATGCCTTTTTCAACCTTTGTCAATCTTAGCTATAGAGGTTAAGATGGTTCTTCTTTCTTCAATGCTTGACTCCTTCAAGAGCTCTTTTGAAATATAACCGTCTTCTTGGCATTGAGTAATTTGAATTCCAATGATCAAATTTGAGCTTTCCTCATTATGATCATCTAGGTTCACCTTGCATTGACTAGGAAAAATATCTTGCACAAATATTTATTAGTAGCACCATAAATATTATCAACACAAGTAACCAACCTTGCCCTTTTTTAAAACAAGAAGTGTAGTATCAATTTTACCTTTTGTAAAATCATTTTGCAAAAATAGCTAAGTCTATCAACCGTACAAGGCCTTTTATAAAAATCATTTGGCCTAAAATTTTAAACTCCGATAGACTTATATTTGAATAAAACCATTTAGAAAATTGGATTTAACATCCATTTGGTAAAGCTTGAAATTTTCTTAAAACAAGAATGGGCAAGTAAAATGCAAATAGCTACTAAAGGTGCTATGAGTGCAAATGTTACATCAAAATTAATTACCTTCTTCTTGAAAATACCTTCGAGCTACTAACCTCGCCTTAGTTCGACCAATGTTGCCTTGGTCATCGAGTTTGTTCCGGAATACCCTTTTTGTCTTTTTCATCACTATCATCATAGGGCATCCAATTGATTTAAGGTGTTCATAATAGAACATTTACATCCAAATATTTTGAGGTAACTAATATTTGGGAGTATTTCATTTCTTATCTACACAACTTAACAAACTCATTAACGGCATCGCTTATATAAGCAAGAGAAAAATAGCCCAAGTGTAAAAACATGCCTCAATCATCTCGCACGAAGTCCATCGTTATGTGTTCCCATCGTTATGTGTTCCCATTTCCACTGGGGAATTCTCAACGGTTGTAGTAAACCAGATGGTCGTTGGTGTTCTGCTTTTACTCGTTGACAAGTCAAACATCTCGCAACGAATTCCGCTTACCTGGTTCTTCATGTTTACCCACCAATAACTCCGTTTCAAATCCTTATACATCTTGTTTTCTCCAGGATGTATAGTGTATTTCGAACGGTGTGCCTTTGCTAGGATTTTATTCCTAATCAGCTCATCATTCGGACACACACTCGATTCTCGAATCTGTAACCCCATCTTCGTCCGAGAATTCGATCTTTCTCCTTTAAGTATCTTTTCCTTCATTTTGAAGATGTGCATCTTTCTCTTGTGCTTCTTTGATCTCTTTCAAATGAGATCGTTTAATCGAAATGTTAGCACACGAAATCGAGTATTGGTTCTTGTCGATTCCAATTGCTCACCTCTTCTAATGATTCCCACTCTCAAATCATAAGCCTGGCTAAGCTCGCATTTACCTTAGAGCGCCTGCTACGACGTTAGCTTTCCCGGGATGGTATTGAATATCAAAGTGTGATGGCTCAAAAGCTACCTTTAAAACCGTAGGCAAGTGCACCTATCGCTTTATAGTATAGATTATTGAGTCACCGAGTGTCATTCCCACGAGGATTGTAAGTACTAATAATTACCGTCTTTTTGTTATTTAATCTAACAATTTTCAGAGTTTTTGTTTGATGAAAAAGAAAACAAATTATAAATTGTAAAAATGAAGGAAGATTTGTAAAATAAGAAATCAAGAGATAGAAATGTGTTTGAATGTAAATCCCTCTAGAATGTTTTTGTGATTTGACAAGTTAAAAATACAACCGTAAGCCCTTAAGCAAAAATCAACCTCTTTTAATAAAATCTCATGTCTTGTGGACCGTAGAAATTCCCAATTTAAGTTAAACCCTTTCTCAAGGCGAAAAACTTCTAATCTCAAGTTGATTAACTCAAATCTCCTTTTAGTTAAAACCCCAAGACAAAGATTATAACGATTTGTGAATTCCCATATTAGGTTTGACCCTAATCCGAATATTTATGTCGTCCCCATATCTAGGATTGCATGCAACTCTTTTCACTTATATAGGTTCTATTTCACCATGAATCTCTCGATTTCCCGGATGAAAAATAAACTTCAAATCAATATTGCACATATATCGATTCGAATGAACGAAGCATAATATAAGTGAATGACACAAAATATGAAGATTTTATTAAAAACATACACACCTTAATCACAATTCCATTCTAGAGTTCATTACATTCAAATACTAGAGTTTAGCTACACATGATTTTCACCAAAGAATAAATTACACAAGAAGATTTAAGTATTGTAGACATGGTGTACTTATCTTTCTCAAAATCTCAATTGACTTCTTTCTTGATTGATGATGTTGCTTCAAGCCTTCTTCTCCGATGTTGCTACAAGCTTACTCCTCCAAGACCTCTTGATCCCAATTCCACTCAAAATGTTGGACACAATGAATATTTTCTAAGTGTCTATGATGAATACACAATGAATCTCTATATGAATGAATATTACATGAATTATGAATTATTTTCCCAACTCAAACTCTTGGCTTTTATAGGCACCATCTTTGTGAAAGAACACATCAATAATGCTAACAAATGCTCCACTTCCATGGTTGTTGGTTGAATCATTGTGTGCACATTCATGGTTGAGTTGGTTGAATCATTGTATTCACATCACAATACTCCACTTCCATTGGTTGAGTTGGTTGAATAATTGTGTCCACATGACAATTGAGGGAATAATAGAGTTTAGTGCAGCAAAATGAGATGTAAAAGTTGCTCAAAGGTTGTCAAAAAACAAAAAGGGAAAGCTTCCATAATTTCCGCCAAAAGAATATCCAAACTGGATGAAAAACACGCTCGTGCTTTAAAAGCACGGGCAGGCCGTGTTTTTGGATTTTCCTGAACACGGCCGTGCTTGTCAAGCACGGCCTGGCCGGGTTTGGTACGTGCTTCGGGTCGAAAAATTGCTCGTTTTGACTTCTAAAAAGCACGGTTGTGCTTAAAAACACACCCTACCCGTGTTTGACTGAAAAGGCCCCAAAATGACGCGTTTAGCTTGGGATTTTGAGTGTTTTTGCATCCAGAAACCCCCGGGTATGTTTTGACATGAAACCATGGCCCAAAATTCACCAAAAACAGGTCCAAATCATCAATCTACACCAATAAAAGCACCTCGGAGTAATGTGAACTATGTACAATCAAAAATTTATGAAACTAACAATAAAATAACTCAAATCATACTTAAATATACACATAAAACATGCATAAAAAGACCCTTATCAAAGTGATAGTCCTCAATCAACTCCATCCATCTTCGTTGCCTCGTTGAGGTCTTTCCGAGAGAACAGATTTTTCAAGCTCTTATGATCCGTGAAAACCGTGAATGTTGCTCCGTGAGATAGTGTCTCCATTTCTTTAACACGAACACTATCGCGCCAATTCCAAGTCATGCGTTGGATAATTGGCTTCATACGGCTTGAGCTTTCGTGATGCATAAGCAATAACTTTTCCTTCCCGCATGAGCACCGCTTGCTCCTAGTCCTTCTTTTGATGCATCATTGTAGAGACGACAAAGTTTTCTTCCCTTTGGAAGGGCTAAGATCGAGTCGTAGTAAGTCGTTTCTTGACTCTTGAAACTCTCCTCGCATTTGTCATTCCACTCAAACTTGACTTGCTTCCAAGGTTAGTTGAGTGAGTGGTCCTATTATCTTGGAGAAATCCTGGATAAATCTTCGATAATATCCAAATAGTCCTAAGAAACTCCTGATTTCCGTTCTGATGCACTCGGGTTGTTTCCATTCAACCACCGGGCTCACCTTCAAAGGATCTACTTTGCAATCCCGGTCAAAGATACACGTGTGTCCCAAGACCGCGACTTCACTAAGCCAAAATTCGCACTTGCTGAATTTGGCATACAAATTATGCTCTTGTAGTGTCTCCAAAATGATTTTCGAGATAACGTTCATGCTCTTCTCTGTGACTTAGAGTATACGAGTATGTCATCAATGAATATCACTACGAATTGATCCAAATAAGGTTGGAAGACTCGATGCATCGTGTCCATAAATGTTGCTGGTGCATTCGTCGATCAAAAGCATCACTACAAACTCGTAGTGTCCATATCGGGTTTGAAATGCAATTTTGGAAATGTCTTCCTCGCGGATCTTCATTGGTAGTATCCTTGTTGTAAATCAAACTTGAGTACACCGTCGCTCCTGGAGTTGATCAA
Organism: Rehmannia glutinosa; assembly: GCA_016081115.2. Lineage (NCBI taxonomy): Eukaryota > Viridiplantae > Streptophyta > Magnoliopsida > Lamiales > Orobanchaceae > Rehmannia > Rehmannia glutinosa. The sequence continues at coordinate 65,759,099 of CM071924.1, read as the reverse complement.
ACAGATTCGTCTATCCTCGGGAGGGGATATTTGTTCTTGATGGTCACGCTATTAAGACCACGATAATCTATACACGACCTTTAATGTGCCATCTTTCTTTTTGATGAACAAAGACAGTGCTCCCCATGGAGACATACTCGGTCGGATAAATCCCACATCCATCGGTTTTACAGAATTGCGTTTTCGACTCTTTGTAACTCAAGAGGAGCCATTCTATACGGTGTTCTCGGGAATCGGGAAGTCCCCGGTAACACTCGATGGTGAACTCGACTTCCCTATCCGGAGTGATAGTGGTGAGTTCTTGTGGAAATACATCCGTATATTCGATACTATAGGTACTTGGTTGATTTGTGTAACAACCTTGGGTTTGTTAATTACAAACGCCAAGTACTCTCGAGCCCATCTAGTGATTGCCTTCCTCGCTTTCATTGTTGAAATGATTGGGGCAATCTTAACTCGTGCCCTTCCCGAAATTTCCACTTCGGGTTTTCCAGGTTCACATAGCTTAATGGACTTGTTATGGCAGTCCATTTGTGCATGGTGTGCAGACAACCAGTTCATTCTCAATATCACGTTGTATTCGGATATAGGTAATAGGATCAAATCGGCAGAAAATTTATCTCATCAATCTTAACTTCGCATGCATTATAGATAATATCTCATTATCCGACTTGCACCCATAGGAGTTCACACTTCAAGACATATAGGCATATGTTCCATGCATGCATGTAGTTTGTGTACAAAATGCGGTGCAACAAATGAATGCGTTGATCCAGGGTCGAACAATATTTTAGCGTAGTGGTTAGATACTAGAAGCGCACCTTCCACCACGCCTGTTGCCTTGAGCCTCCCCGTCCGCTAGTGCAAATGCTTGAGCGGGCATCCTTGCCCGATTACCCTGGCCATTTCCGGCCTTCCGCCGTTGCCTGTTTGGTTCGATCCTCGTTTTGCAATCTTTCACCAGGTGCTGACATTACCACAAAAAAACACCTTCCTTGTTTATGCCAACATCATTGGCAAGATGTCCCGCTTTCTAGCAATATGCACACAATTGACCCGACTTTCCTTGTCTTGGTCCATTTCCTTATCCTGCTTATTAACTGGTCCCTTCAAACTTAGCAGGGGCGGTTTAGATGGCTGCCCCACAACTATCCTCTTAAGATCGGCTCGATGGCCTACTCTGCCGAATCAATACGGTTCGATCCCGACTCAATGTGGAGAGCGCTTTACCGCGGCCGAGTAGGTTGTCGATTCAACGATCAGCATTGTTTCGAAGTTCCGCCAATCCTCGAGTGAACTTGTAAAGCTTATCCTCTTTAGTCTCGATTGTCCCCGAGCATACTTGGACAATCGGTGGAATCCCGACTGTCTTGAGCTACAATCATGTTTCATTGCCTCAACTGTGGAATTCATCTCGCGCGCCTCTTTCACAACCTATGGAATATACTTTGTTCATTGAACTCGCCAAGAAATTTCCCCATGTTCGCTACCGGTCATGTTCCCATCTTCTTTCAACTACCTTCCACCAGTCTCTAGCGGCCGATTCCGCATTTAAATACGGCGAGTGTGACTTTTCGCTCATCTCGAGTATTGGAGAGCATTGAAGATATTCTCCAATTCTCTACCCATTCTTCTCGCTTTCAAATCGTCTGCTCTCCTAAGAAGGCTGGTGGGTCGAACCGTAGAAATCGCTCCAACGTGCGATCGTTCGCCTCTCAGCGGGTTCGAGCACGGGGTTGAGGCTCGCTGTTGCCTCATGAAAAATAGTATTTGTTGTAAGGCATGTGCGGTCAAATTGTCTCTCCGCAGGCAAAGGAGGAGGCAGCGTGTAATCGGGGAGGGTACCCGGTCCCTGGTACGCATCATCCCCTCATGGAACGTGGCGAGGTCTCCCACGTCCTCGATGTTCGGCTATTCTGTATCTTGAGGCGTTAGTTGCGATTAACGAGTAAATGAATAAAATAATTATTCGCGCAAAGCAAGTTATATCGCAGGGAAAGTAACAACAAACACAAGACACTGAATAAATAGCAAAAGGCATATCCATTAATGTAAAACTTGAATACACCCATAGCACAACAGTGGAATACTGAGTCAGATACATCAGAACCACAATACAACTGAACCTAGTACAATAGAAAGTAAGGTACAACACTGGAATAAGGGTCTATAACAACGAAAGTACAAACTGACAATCAGCTAACTAATCGGTGAGATCGCCATCATCGTCACTCGCAGCCTATGTCCATAATCGGGGCGGGTCGGGTGAGGTGGCACCTCGACCTCGGCCAATCAACGAAATCCAACCACCGCCGAATCTCCGAGCCTCATCAAGTGGAGCGAGCCTCAAGTACCTCGAGCTCTCCAATGTCGATCGATCCTCCCTCGGGATCCTCCTGGGGATCCTCCTCAGGATCCTCCTCGGCGTCAGGTACGGGCTCCACCTCGGGTGGTGGCAATGGCTGGGCATTAGCTGCCAAGGCAGCCTCCAGTGCGGCGTCTCTCTGAGCTAGGGCCCGTGTAAGGTCCTCTATCACTCGTCATCCGCTTGATGAGGTCTCTCCAAGCGCTCAACGGGCGTCGATCTCCCATTTCTCGGGCGGCCGTCACTTGCCTCTTCATCTTCTCTCTCGCAAGTTATCCAGACGCTCTTGGATACTCAGATCCGGTCCTCCCGCTCGTATGGTGTTGTCGCGGTCCTTGATGATAGTGGTCTCCTCGCCAAGCGTGTGTCGTCCCTATTACGCTGGCGCTCCTCGGATAGCTCGGAGGTCACTCGATCACTCTCTCGGTGCTGAATCATCGGTGCCCGGTAGTACTCTCGCTCGACGGGCGTGGAAAACATCCCACCAAGAAGGCGCGCACTCCATCCCGATCAAACAAAACTAAGGCGGATCGGTCGAGGTAGGGGAAAGATAAGGAGAGAATAAGGAAAGAATGAATAAAGAAAGTCAGTCAAGAATCAACTAAGTCAAGACAAGTATGACCATGAAATCTCAAAATATGCGTTCTAACTTAGTTCAAACATCAATAAGGCGGTCTATGCCAATTTGAAATCGATTTCACACTTAATTGATCAAGTTGCAAAGATTACCCAAAACACGGATCGAGGGTCCTATCCTGGGTCGCTTGGTGTAAGTTTCCATCTTACTAGCCGAGCTCGATACCACTCTAATCACACGCCCGAATGGGACGCGACGACGATCCACAACTTAAATACAAATAACCAAACGGTCTGGCAATTATCAACGAGAACCCAATGAAACAGTCAAATAGCGGAAATAAAATAACATAGGTACAAATTACACCACAATCCACAATCCAAATTACATCCTCGAAAACCAACCAACGATAACAACTTAAAAGTCAAAAGGTCCTACGCCCTTCGATTACAAACCTAATGAAAAGAAAATAAAAGAGTCCAACAACAATCAAAAGAAATGAGTCCATCAATAACAACAAGAAGTAGTGAATCCAACAAGCGGAGTATAAGGGTTCAATCCAAGGCCTTCAAATCTTCAACGAAGTCCTCATCTAAAGGTTAGAAAACGGTGGGGATGAGACAAAAATCTCGATGGATAGGGTGATCGTGTGCAAGTGTGGCGATATATAGTTAATGCGAAAAAACAGTTATATGAAAACGCGTGAGTATGATGCATGAATTCGCACACTGATCCACAAGCGTCGTGATAAATATATTTAAGTAATATACTTATACGATTCAAGAAAACAATTCATGGTCACACCCAGCACTATGTGATTCAATCGAAGATAGGTAGGATTGCGTGCGGAAATGTAACGCCAATCCCATGCAAGGCGGATAATGGTTGTGTACGGATTTGTAGCGCCAACCAATGCAAAACAAGTAGTAGCGGTTGCGTGCGGATTTGTAGCGCCAACCAATGCAAAACAAGTAGCGGTTGCGTCACGGATTTGTAGCGCCAACCAAACGGGTCCGATAACTCCGAATCATGTGGATCGACAAAGAATTCCTTCGTTCTTCCTTGTAACTCCCCGAGCAAGATGGTCCAAGACCACACCTTATCGCTCCATAGGCAAAGACAAATCCACAAGAGAGCTAGCTAGGCCCCGATTGTCATAATCATGATTATACCTCAAGTACTACGACCCGCTTCCCTTGGACAAACTCCGTCCCCGCGGGAATAGGGCGATGGGGCCGAAGAGTGGAATAGCGGCCCGGTGCCTTGCCCATCCCCTTACGTATCCATTCCGACTATGAGCTCGACACACCAAGTTGACTCAGCGAAAGTAAATACAAGTTCAGGCAACAACCAGCAATGAGTATTATTGATTCAGAAGCGATTCGGAAAATTTTTGAAAAACGCGAGTGGCAATTATGGCGTTGGTGGAGTTATTGGATGAAGATGATTATCGTAAGGATAAGCAACCTTCGATATCTTGAAAGATTAGGTGGAACATAAGTCCCGTTATAGATTCAAAATCGCAAGGTGAGGAAGTCGCTCCGCGATCGGGTATTAATCGGTCAAATTGATCCGATAAGTCAAGGGTTTTAGGGAAAATAAAATACTTTAATTAAATCTCCAAGTCAAAGGGTCCAGGGTTATTTTAGTAAAATAGAAAATAATTTGAGTTAGGTCCTTTATAAAAGAAAATTTTCAATTTAGCCCCGTTTTGTAAAAACCAACACTTTTGGGGTTAAAAATTAAATAAATAAATATCCCGACCTTGAAAAATTATGAGGTCAGTTCCTAAATCCTCCAAATTGTCCAGAGATTTAGGTTTTTAAGGTTGTTAGGTCGAGTTTTTATAAAACTCTCACATTGGCCCCAAATTTGTAAATATTGTCATTTCGGACCTTAAGTTTAAAATATTCGGAACTCACAAACCGGAAGAGCTTTTAATGTGAGTCCAGTTAAAATGTCACTAAGGTTGGTAGGATATTGGGACAAAAGCAGTTTTTAAATGAAATAAGTGTAGGTCCTTTAACGTTTGAAAATATCATTTTTGTCCCATTTTGAAATAATTGCCTTTAAGGCTTTTAGGGGTCCAATTGTTATGATATTTGAACCTTGGGTCCAAAATAAAATTAAATTATAGTTAATTTAGTATTTCCAGGTGCATGGGCTGCATAAGTCCTGGAAATTTCATTTGGGTCCTCAAGTTTAGTATTTTACACTTTAGTACCTCAATTTTAGAAAAATTACTTTCCAAGCCCTAAACACTTGGATTTTTGGAATACATTTAAAGTATGTCATTTCCAGTACCTTAAGAATAAAATTTTCAAAATTTAAAGTTAAGGTCTGGTACAGTTTTAAAATTTACAAAGTAGCCCTTAAATTTTCAAATTTTTACAATCTAGTCTTTGGGCTTTTAAAGGTTGATTTTATTTATCTTAAAACTCTTAAAACTTTATTAAAATGTCCAAAAGTTATTTTTTAACCTGAGTACAGTCCCAAAATTCAGAAATTTGCAGAGGGGTCCTTTAACTTTCATTTTCTTGCAATTTAGTCCACCAACTTTCCATTTTTACATTTTTAAGTCCAAAATTGAAATTTAATCAATTATGCTCGACTTGTCCATGTTATAAGTCATCCAAAACATGAATTTTAATTATCATACACATGCATATCTAATACATACAAGAATTCATTAAATAAAACATTAAATTGCACGTGCATGCACCTAAAATTCAATAAATAGCAATTTCGAGCAACTCTTAAGAATCTTTATGATTTGATACATAAAATTGACATGCAATACATAGATTATATATCTCAAGGCTCATAATCAAAATTTCTACATGCAATTTAATAAAAGCACCTAATAGTTGGAAAGTATTTTTCCACCCACCTTAAAATTGGAAATTGTGAAATAAAAGGATAAATTTCACAATTTTTGGATGAGGCCTCTTAGGTCAGCCCCTAAGTTAATAAATATCAAAAATTTGAAGTTAGAAAAATGAGAGAAAAATTAAGGAGAAAAAGAAGGAGATAAGAAAATGAGAAAGACTACGCTTTACCATGTGTAGTAGGTGATTGGAGACTAGTTGAAGCTTTAAATTTGGAATTTTGGTTCAACTCCAAAATCACCTAAGGTCAGCCCCTATTTCTCAAAAATAAAAAAGGGGTGTTAAAATTTGAAAAAAAAAATAGAAAGAAGAGGATAGAAGGGTTCTAGTGTCCAATTCTTACCTTGTAGTCCAAAATTCTCTACTAGTTCTTCTTCAAGTCTTGAAGTCCTTCTTCAAGATGATTTCAAGCTCTAATCTTCAAATGGTCTTCTAAATGTACCTCCAAAACCAAAATTAACTTAAGTCAAGAAGTGAAAAGAGGTAGGTAGATGATATCAAGATGAATTGGAGAACAAAATTTCATACCTTGTGAAGGGGGGTGTTCGAATTTCTTGGCTATTAGGAGGAAAGTCTTGAAATTTTTTCTAAGTGTTGAAGAAGAAGGTAAGAAGAAAGAGTAGAGAGAAGTAGGAAGTTTAGAGAGAAGGAGGAGAAAATTAGCTTTGAGAGTTAGAATGTGTTGGATGAAAAATGAAAATTTTGTGTAAAATTGGCCATATTGGCCGTCCACCATGGGGGGAAAGAGAGGAATTTTTGTTCAATTTTGTGTCTTGCATTTTTCCTCTTGCATGTGGAACATTTTGGAGGTCAAAGGTATGGCATGAGATGGTTTGAATGGAATGTTGGAAGACTTCCAACATGTTGGCAAAAATAATAATAAAGAAGTAATGTAAGAGATGATGTGTATAATGTTTGAATTAATGGTATAATTATGCACAAGATGACTAATATAAGGTGTACATGTACAAGAGTTGGATGATATTTCTACTCCAAATCATCACCATGGCCGTCCATACTAAGGGCATTATGGTAATTCCATATATTTTTTTCTGTCCCAAGTTTGATGATAATAGATGAAATATATCAATCTCCAAAATAATTAGTGATTTCCTTGATCACTTATAAGTCTCATGATCACTTAATCTAAATCAAAATCTTAATTCTATAAGGTAAAAGTTTCTAAAATAAATAGTCTCTTAAAATTCTAAGGTGACTAATAAATATGAAAATAGTAATGATGATCAATCAAGTGATCATAAATGCGAAATAAAATTAATAAGGATCATGATCACAAGTAATTAAATAAAATGAAATAAAATACAAAATATATATATATATATATATATATTAATGATAATTACCCGTCAAAGTGACGCGGTAAAATAGTCGGCCAAATACATAGACGACAATAAGAATCAATTATAAGCTCGGAAAAATAGGGACTTCACAATAGTAGGCAAAAAATTACTTTATAAAATACACATATTCTGGATTTTTTTATCTTTCGATAAAATAATTTTATTAATAATCTTATATCTAAGATAAATTTATTTATTAACATCTCATGTTCGTCTCTTACTCTTTCTGGTTTTTTTGCAGACAATCAAAGTACATCTCCAAAATTGTCTGCGAGATTTGAATTGAACGGCTCATCAAGAGGAAAATTATATTCATTGTCTAGCACCCCGCTCGGTTTCATTACATCTAGTAATTTTATTAATATATTAACTTTGTAAAATGTTCATCACATGAAGTGCGCCCAATTTAGGAGAGAGTCCAAGCCACCAAGTGAGGTTCCATCCTAAAACCAATTGGTGATAGGAGGAGTAGCTCACTTGGCTTATAAATTGGACTCTCTTCCCTTAATTAATCAATATGGGATAAATCACAAGTGACATATCTCAACAATATTAGAATTACATAAGATCTAAATGAATTATTAATAAAGTCAATAATATTATTTTTGGGAAATTTGAAAGGTATTGTTGTTAATAAATTTTTTTATTTTCTGAAAATGAAATGTGTTTAATAAGTTGTTTTGGGGTAGTGATATTTTTATATCCCCCAAACCATCTCTAAACTTTTTTTTTCAAAACATGTCTTTCATTTCAAAATATTTTCGATTTGATACTTCAATTTTAATATAATATATAATTATACAACACACGCATATATAGGATTTGGATCCGGTGAGTCCACATAGATTATGTGAGTACGTAAAACCAAATCTAGAGCGTTGATTTAATTTTTAAATGGTTGAGATTAAACAGATTTTATCATTTTTTAATATATATAACTTATTGGGAAAAAAGGACTTTTTGGTAATTTTAATTAATATCGAGTTTTGGGAGGTAAGTTATTTTTGGTAGTGGGCTACAATTTAGGGGACAGTTTTATCTCACTAATATCTTGCAAATCTTTTCTTAACTGAAGAGTCACAATTCTCAAATCATCGTCTCCAACCCCCCTCCCTGTAGAAACTGTCTCCAACACTCCTCCCCTACAGAAACCATGAAAAAATCAAACTCCTTCTCATCCTTATCCTTGATCGAAAAACAGTCTCATTCTCTGTCACAAACCTTCCTCCCCCAGTGAAAAACCCATCTCTATCTCCATCCCAATCGTTGTGAAAATCCAGCGAATGTGAAAAACAAATTTAAAACCCATCTCCATATCATCCCTCAGTCGAAAATCAAATTCCCAATGGAACCAACTCCATATCCATCACTCAGCCATCTTGAAGTTTCGCACTAGAAGTGGTTTGGAAAACCCCAAATATTTTGGAAAAAATCCCATATTTGAGGAAAACCCCAAAATCGATGATGGTTATTCGATCGAAAGCGGCACCACGATTGTTCTTTGAGCGACAACAAATTTTCCATTGTGCTTGACACCAAATTGTAGGTAGAGCAATTTTTTTTTTTTTTTTTGTTCTTCATTTTTTTATAATTTCTTGGTTTTTTATTGTTGATGTTTTTACAAAATATAGAAACTATGAGTTTTCTATTTTCTTGTTGGTTTTGTTAGGGTATATTGTTGCCTTTTTCTGTAGGACATTGATAGGGTTGGATAATTCTGTTCATAAGTGGTAAAATTACCAGTTTTTAGTTGATGTAAATTTTTAGTTTGGGAAGTTGTTTTATTGAGGTTTTAAACTGCATATTGTTGTTGATAATTATGCTTATGATTGTTCTATATTATGCTTACATATGTTCTATATTGTGCTTTCAAACGGTGGGTAATTAGTATTTCCATATTTTTTCTAAGTATTGAGAGATTGCTTTAATGAGGCAAAAAACTGCTTATTATTGTCAATTATGCTTATATTTGTTTTTCCTAAGTATTGGATGATTACTTTAATGAGGCAAAAATCTGGTTATATATGTTTTGTATTATGTGTACATATGTTCAAGTATGTGCAAAATGCTTAGGATATGTTGTGTTTTGTTTTTTACTGACTTTATTATTTGAAAAACAAAGTCTGGGGGATTGCTTTAATGAGAGTTTAAAATGCATAATGTTGCTGATAATTTTGCTTATTTATGTTGTATATTATGCTTATGCATGTTTTATATTATGCTTTCAAACATGAGGTAATTAGTATTGCCATGTTTTTTCTAAGTCTGGGGGGATTGCCTATTGATGTTGTTCAACTGCTTATTGGTGTTGACAATTACGCTTATGCATGTATTATAGTATGCTTATGTTTTATTTGGTTTTATGCTTATAAATGTTTTGTCTGTTAATAAACGCTTTTCTTAAATGACTAGTGTCTTTTTTGTGTTAGATTTTCTGTTGAAAATGACAAAAGAGGGTAAGAAAAGGAAGGCCGCACTATTGACGATCGTGCAGAGGCGAGTAATAAGGAGGTGGGAAAGAATAAGGGAAAAAAGTGGTAGATGGTATTAAGGGTGCTGAAGAGTCCGAATATCCTAGGTTTTCTGATTAGTGTCGTATTTATTTTTCATCATTTTTAGATACTGTAAGCAGAATTCAATTGCTTTTGTAAGCAGAATTCAATTACATTGTAAGTAGAATTCAATTGCTTTGTAAGTCATTATTTTCATGGTAATTTATCTCATTATGCAATTTAAATGATTTATAAGCAAGATTCAATTGCTTTGTAAGCAGAAGTCAATTAGTTTGTAAGCAATTATTTCCATGGTATTTTATACTATTAGCAATTATGTTCATGTTTTTGTATTCATCCCTTCTTTTGGAGTCATATTTTTGTCATATTTCGGTATCCAGTTCGGAGATGAATCCGATGTTATTTCAATCCTCTGTTGCGGCACATGTGCAATTCCAACTGATTCAAACAAAAAAAATAAAGCATTATTTAGAATATGCATAAGCATATAATTATGGACATGTAAGCAAATGTGTAGTCATATCTAAGAAAAGTACTTGGTTAGAACAAATGGGGACGTAATCAAAATTTTTGAATACATACAAGCTAGCAATAGTGCATACATAAACATTTTTGTGTAACCCAAGCAAAATTCTGGGTTGAAAAAACTAATGATTGAATGAATGGGGAGTCCATATAAAGTATAAGTTTTTGATTTTTTTCCATAACATGATATTTCTTATCAAACAAACTATAATTAATCTGAGTGTTTAAAATACAGTAAAAATTAAGCAACATTTTGCATACGTGCGAGCAAGTATTTAAGCACCTATAAGCAACATTCTGATCATATCAAGTAATTTTTTTTTAAAAATAGGGATGAAGAAATGAATTTATGCATAACATTATAGGTTTTGTATATTCGCAAGTCTGTTCATAATTACAAGCATGTACATAAGCACAAATAAGCAACATGCTAAATACGCATAAGCAACTTGTCTGGGTAAACAAAAAATTAGAATGATGTATCGAATGCTTGTTTTAAAAAAATGCGAATCTAACTTTAATTGGATTCAGTAAAAATGGATAGTATAAAAAAAATTGGAATGATGACTGGGACGATTTCTGCAATAAATTCGGTGGATTGTGATTGCAAATTTGATGGTAACTCATTCCATTTTCATGGGATTTACTAGATTTAGCCAACCCCCTTATTTTTATGTGGACTAATTTGCCCCCATTTTGACTTTATCATAAATTTTATTAACATTAATTAGATTTAATAATAACCATCGAAATAGGTAATCTGTGGCCAGGATTTGGTCTTATGTAGTCATATAATAGGAGGGTCCTATATAACCCTCCCCCCCACACACACACATATATATATATATATATATAGGGATTGGTTCAAATGAGACCAACCCCTTTAGGTTAGTCCATAAGAACACTTATGAACCCTTGATTTAAATTTTTGATGGTGTAGATCTCTTTTGTTATTTTTGGGTTATAAATGTATGATTGCACTTTTATATTTAATCAATTTTATTAATTGGACAGTTATTAGCTATTTTTAAGGAAACATAATCCTACCGTTTGATTTATTGATTTTTAGGGAGGAAAAATAATCAATTTCAAGTATTTTTCAAAATTGATACTTCTTTCCGCCATATTTGTGAACAATCATTTTATTGTATACTTAGTTCAAAGGTGGACTTGTATACTTAGTCATGTTTTATTGTATATTTAGTTCAGTGGATTTGTATACTTGGTTCAGTGGAATCGTATTCTTAGTTATATAAGTAGTTTAGTGAATTTGTATACTTAGTTCTGTGGATTTGTATACTTAGTTCAATGGAATTATATACTTAGTTATATAAGTAATTCAGTGAAATTGTGTATTTAGTTCAGTGTAATTGTATACTTAGTAATATTTTAATGTATAGTTAGTTCAATGTAATTGTATACTTAGTTAAATGTTTATGCATACTTAGTAATGTTTTAATGTACAGATAGTTTAGTGTAATTGTATACTTAGTTAATTGTTTATGTATACTTAGTAATGTTTTAATGTATAGTTAGTTTAGTGTAATTGTATACTTTTCATTAATTGTTGCATGATTCTGTTGCCATATTTGAATAATTTGCGGAGTTCGAATGGGAAGGAGAGAAAAAGGAAAGGTGAATTGCTTGATTATGGGACGTGATTTATGGGGACGTGATCAATAATAGATCACGTCCCTGTAATGTAGGAGGAGGTTACCATGTCTGATTTTATGGATTCCAATTTTACCCTTTCTATTGTATAGTTAGTTACGAAAACTTGTATAGATTGTAATGTATCTTGGCCATTGATTTACTATTTGGATGGTCTAGATTCGGTCTTATGGACTAACCTAGGAGGGTAGTCTCACAGGATCCTCTCCTATATATATATATATATATATCTATATATATATATATATATATATATATAGGAAAAAAGTAAAATCACTCATGCATTTATAAATTTATAGGGGTGTTGCAATATTAGCCATATAACTTTTCAAATTATGATTAGTTCCGTAAGTTTTGGATTTGTGCAATTTTGTTCCTGTAGGTTTTAAGTTGGTGCAAACCTGGTCCCGACGGCTATTTCAATATTTCATTTATTCTCAAAATACCTCTAATAGATAAAGTATTCAATTTAGCCAATATCAAGTTGAAAATCATATATGACCTATGTTTTATTTGATTATGAGTTGAATTTATTTATCATTTATCCTTTAAATTGTCGATAAGAGAAGATTTTTAGAATGATGAATTCGGGTCAAAATCGAGATACGAGTTCTACATGTATTATTTCCTAATTATAAAAATACAGTAACATAGAGAAATTGATTATTTTGACTTGTAAGCCTGAAATTACCACAACTAAAAAATATAAGAGTGAATTTATCAATCCTAAAAGTTATAGAAGTAAAATTGTTGTTTTTGAATTTTGATGAGGAGCAAAATTATCATAGGGGTAAAATTAAAACTTCAAAAATTACAAAACTAACACTGCAGCACCCCAGAAAATTCAGGACCAATTGAGCAATTTTCCAATAATATATTTATATCTTTTTAGTTAAACGGACAGAACGTCTCGTGTCATTAACCTACGCTCTGATCCATATAAAAAAGGGATAAATACTTTTAACCCCCCAAACTATTCGAATTTTTACACTTTGCCATACGAACTTTAAAACGATACACTTAACCCCCTCAACTTCGCGAAATTTTACACTTTGCCTAAAATTCCGAATTACCCCTAGTTTCAAGGTAATTGATTTTCAGTTTACCCTCTAAACTTTGAAGTTGTTGCACTTTACCACCTAGACTATAAATTTTATTGCAATTTCTAATTTTACTCCTTAAGGTCTTACGATCCTCGAAAATGGTATCAGAGCCTAGGTTTATTAAGAACTTTTAGTTAAATTTATTATATTTATGTAATTAACAATTGGTGAGGAGAAATTACTCCGAGATTATGGATCCGGACCGATGTCCGAGATGTACCCTTACAGACATATCGTCAAATATTGACGATGTATGCACAAGAACACCTTGACCAGGTTTCATATTGGGAATACCAACATGAAGAAAAGGAAACAAAGCAGGAGCCGAAGCGGTGAAACCCTAAGGCAATGCAAAATGCGAGAGAATATTATAGGCGATTCACGGATGCTTAACTGCACTTATATGTTCACTTGATGAACCTTCAAGAAACGGTTCATGAAAATTCCCATCGAAACAATGATTCCCGATGGAGTACGAGTGGAACGAGATACTTCCCGACAAATCTAAGATCTCCGAAGATCTTAGAGAAATCGAGAGACGGTGCGAGAATTATGGCAACTACCATATTCATCTACTAAAGCCTGAAGTTCATCGAGATCGAGAACTGATGGAGACGATGGTGAAATATCGAAGAAACTCTTGAACTCCTTCATGATATTGAAACGAGTCAAGAACCGGAGGACATGCCGAGTTCATCCTGGAGGAAGGAAACGTATTGATTTTGGGGCGGTACCCTATTTACACCAAAAAGGGAAACCAACCGGTTATACGAAAGATGACAGATGAGGAAAAACTCATTGCTCTAATCAAAGGAAAATCCATCAAAAATTAAAAAGATGGATATTGAAAAGATGAATCTTAAAGATCTACATGACACAGCGAGAATCCTTCGCGGGATTAGGTATTGTAGATTTAAAGATGAACGCAGTGAGAATCGGCTTTGGTTACCTATGACCCACAAGGTAGACCAATTCCACCACCACCGCCACCGATTAATCCTAACGTCGAAGAAAGTGCGGGTTCGCATCATGGAGCTCGGGGCGAGAGGATGCCACACATCTTTGGGGATTTCACGATCGGGAGTGATCCACTTTCGGGGGCGGGAGGTCGAAACCTCTTGCGGGAACTGGACAACCTACCGGAAGGCCGAATGTTTATCGACGCCTTATGGAAGATCGCACTCGACCCAATACATCCGTATGGGTTGATGTTAAATCGGACATCCCGATTTTTAAAACAGGAAGTTCTCATTGATGAATGGGCTTGACTATGAGAATTTCAGCGAGAACCTCGATCTTACAAAGGATTCATTCATTTTACTCCTTGAAATGAGTCTTGAAGGATCGGTGAAGATTGCCTGGATATGACCGATGCCGATCATGAAAAGTTCGGTCACATCGGGGAATCACTTAAAGGAATTGTCGATGGTATGGCAAAACTAATCAAAATCCAATTCATCGGCACAAAGTTATTTCGAAGGATTAGAGGATGAAAAAGAAAGAAATATAAACAAGCCCTCTATAGCCTTGAATTCTGGATATTTGTCATATTGACGAATATATCAAGTTGTTCACCGAATACTGGTGGAAATCCAAGATTGAGGAAAAGAAGGTTGCATGACTATTCTTTGCCAAGATTCCGAGTCCCTGGAGAGAAATGCTTATCGGGGAATACAAGGAGGAGTGAAGTAGAAACGTGGCCGAAAAATGTCTTTCCTAAAGGCACGATTATCCGAATGGTGTTACCAAGCGACTCTACACAAGAATTACAAAAGAATAAGAGGAATTAACAAAGCGGTTCCTCTATGTTGCATAGATAATGATATCCCAACAAAGTGGTGGAGGTCAACCAAGGCGGCACAAAAGGAAGAAGGAGCGAAGCCATCCATACCGCCGGCGAGGAAGTAGCGAAAAAGAAGTAGGTCTTCATGGAGACCTAGAAGGTTTTAATCAAAACAAAAGGCCCGGTTACAAAAGCGGGACAAAGACCGGCCTGGCGGGGAGTAGAGCCTCATCATCGGGTTCTAATCAAGCAAGTACCAAAGCAGAAATCCAGGAAGAAGAACTTTCGGCATGCTCACACGAGCAAATGAAAGTTTCAAAGATCAGTAATTCTTTGGACATACGAGCAAGATGACATATCTCGACCGATTGTCCGAAAACCGAAACGAGGAGTCGACGGTTCGAGGCTACACCCGAAAATCGAAGAAGCAGTGTCTATTATCAAGATCTTATACAGTGTATCAATTTGAGGATATTCCCTCGGATGAAAGCATCTATGAAGAAGAAATCTATTCTGACGATGGAAGTGACTCCGGCTCAGAATCGGAGTGAAGAAGAAATTCTTCAACAGAGACAATGTCGAGAGGATATGTCGATTCCTCTCTCACACGACGATTTCTCATAAGACTCTTATGAGAATCATAAAGGAAGATCAAAGCTTCAACTCTATGATGGATTTACGATCGAGCTATGGAAAAAGCATTGGATAAAATTGGGTTTAAGTAAAAACACCAAATTATCCACGGGGTAACAACCGGAGAATTAGCTATTCCGATGGAGTTTACCTAACCTGATCGAGATGCGTTGGTCCCTATTAGAGAATTACAAGAGATCAAAAGCAAAGTTAAAAGAGAAGTTGCAAATACACTCTCATGGATTCATATCGGAGCCATAAGAGTAATTATTAAAGCAACATTTAAAGAAGGAATAGATTCGCCTCTCAATCTTGCTATCTTTGACAAGAGAATCTCACATCTCAAGGATTCATGCCTTGGAGCGATTCTGAGAAATTTGTATGCGGGAAATTGGCATTTAATGTCTATCCTAGAATTGCATACAATTTGGGAGATCGAGACTTGATGAGTCCTAACCCTTCATCAAGATTTCAAAAGAGTCGATTTGATGAAAGAAGGAAAACAGGCCTTACTCGATCACATATAAGATTTCTATGCTCTCTCGAATACCCATCATTCCAAGTATTCTTGAGAAAGGAATTTATTGAAGTCCCAAGAATCTTTGAGGACTTTGCCAGGGTGGTGTTACCAGAAATCATTGAATCTCCAACTATTAAGGAGATTGATATGATAATTCAAGATCAACCTATCTTCAACAAAAGTCGAGTCTCGAGTTGAGCCTAGAAGGATGTCTTTCGGCAAAGAAGAATGGTGAGTAGCGGCCCGTTGGGAAGAAAGGAGACCAAGTGCATTCGGCGCATCCCGATGTTTTTAAAACAACGAGAGAGCCGAAATGTCCGAAAAAGATGGCGAGAGGTTGAAGTAATATTCGACATCACTCAAAAGGATAACATTTTTCCTTGTGATGTTCTATATTATCTCCAACAACCAATCGTTGGAAGGTATCAAGGAAGCTGAAGATAGGAGAAATTGAGCTTACTATCACGGGAGTTGCGGGAAAGATCCTGAACAATTAATCTTGGGAATTGAATTTCTTGAGGAGCATAAACCTTGGAAAGATTACAAGACGGAATGGAGTTCATAGTGGCTAATAAAAGATACGAAATCGAGATGACCACTAGTCCATTCTCCATATACATTTCTATTGGAATGTTATATCTTTGAATAAAAAAGCCGAGTATTTCGCCGCCTATATTGATTCAGTGCGAAATATGAACCGCAGCGGGATGTTTTTCCTAAAGAAATTGGAGAAGATTTACCACTATTGCAAGAAGAGATTTCTCTAAAAGGATTATTATCCTTAACAGGGGAATTAAACAAGCGAAATAATGATCGGAGGAGCGGGCGACTACCCATGGTACAAAGTAAAGACGCCACCAATCTATTTCCATGATACGAGGGCAAATATTTTCTCGGAAACAATTTCCTACAAACATTCAAGCGATTCACACAAGAGAACGAGGCGAGAAGACTTATTTTCACAACCTTATGTGATCATAAGATTATTGTCCGTGCGGGAAGCATTTTATAGAAAAATGCCCATTAATTTTCGCAGCAAGCGTGGTGATGAAGCCAAACTTACGCAATCCAAAAATGGCGGATCGAAGGAAATTTGGTGAAGCTTTATTATCCTATAGACAATTTGGTTCCATCCGAGAAGGATCGGAAGATATGGGATAATAACTTGTATTCATTCGAGTACAAGGAGAAGAAGCGAGTCACTCCGAAGCCATTGCGAGAATTATGGATGAGTCTAATGGAGAATCCACAAAGTGATGTAACCATAGAGGAACAAATATCGCTCGAGGATATCAAGAAGAAGATCCAAAGGAATTACAATGAAGATCCTTCGGCTTGGTGGGATAAGAACGAGCTTAAAGCTTCCTTAAAGGTTAAACACGGAAATGAGTACGAGTTCGTAAGATTCAAACCAATCCTTATGAACCGGGAAGATCGTGAGGATATGCAAAAGATACTTAAGGAACATCTTGACCTTAAGTTAATTTCACCAGGAGTTTCTCCATATAGCGATCCGAGGATTCTTAGTCGAAACCATGGAGAAATCAAAAGAGGAAAGCGAAGACTTGTTATTAATTACAAATGGATTAATAACATTTTGGAATTCGACGGATACTATATCCCAAGCGAGAGAACATCCGGTTAATCTGTATCAAAGGTGCCAAGATATTCTCAAAGTTTGATTGCAAGTCCTGGATTCTACCGATTAAGATGGAGGAAGAAAGTAAGAAGTTTACTGACTTTCTACACCACACACAGGGGACACTATATTTGGAACGTGATGCCTATGGGATTGGCTAACGACCCCGAGATATATCAAAGAAAGATGGATAATCTTTTCAAAGATTATTTCGATTTCATGTTCGTGTATATCGACGACATTCTAATCGCATCAAAGAACATGAAGGAGCATCTCAAACATTTGGAAATATTTTTCGGATGTTTGTCACAAAAAGGATTAGTGCTTTCGGAAAAGAAGGGGTAATCGCAACAAGGCAATTGAATTTCTCGGAATTAAAATCGATGAATCTAGAATTATTCTACTGAGAATCATATTGTGGAAAAGATACGAGGATTTCCGGATACACTAAAAGACAAGAAGCGGCTTGAGTTTTAAGGAGTTGTTAATTTTCTTTGGAATGTTTATTAACAACCTAGCATACTACGGGAAGGTGTTTAGCCCATTACTTAAAAAAGATGCGAGTATTCAAATGGGAAGATGAACATCAAGAAGAATTAAACAACTTAAAGAAGTTTATAAAAAGCTTCCAAAACTTGCGATTCCCAAGACGAGGATGAATGTTCTTTACACGGATGCCGTGATGATTGGTGGGCGGCCCGCCTTACTAAGGTCACACCAAATGAAGAAGTGCCATGCGGATATTGCGGCGGTTTATTCACACCCGGTGAAGCAAAATGCGATGGCATATCAACGAAAGAATTCTTTGCGATCGAAGAAAGGCTTTTAAAAAATGGCCGTTATTTTAATGGCTAAGAAGTTTACTTTAAAAATTGATAATTCAAGTGTCAAAGGCTTTTACGAAAAATAAAATTGAATCAAAACCGAGAAAAGGCTCGATTACTTAGATGGCAAGCTGAATGTCAATATTATGATTATGATATTGTCATTATAAAATCTCATGAAAATATTCTTGCATTTTCTTGACACGAGATGGAAGGACGCGCGTTCTTGTGAAGTCCTTAAACGAGTAAGACATCTCGGGAAAATCTGGAGAGTCTAGAACGAGATTTTGGGACGCTATGTCTCAATGCGAGGTTGTTGGACGACTTCAACAGCGACCAAAATCCGTTTCTAGTCAAATACGAGCATGCCGATTCGCTCAAGGACAATTGTTCTTAGCAGACTGCAAGGCCTCTCTTCCAGTGCATCTCCTACGGTGCAAAAAGGGACCGAGAGAGTACGGGGCTCTAACCCGGAGGTTATGGATTCAAGTACCATAATCACAAGTGTTGCGGGTGATGCATCCCCCGAGGTGTACAAATCAGAACGAATGTTGAAGCTCCGTGTCACAACCCGAGTCTTCAAGTCAACCCAACACCTGGGGGTAAAGAGGGAGAGTTGAATCTTAGGCCACGATGTGGCAAATCTAAGGTTCAAATCGACGAGATTAAGATATCTCCTATGCGGGTATATCGAGAAGTAATGGGAGAAACTAGTTACGAGACAAGGTATTAACCCGGAAAAACAATGGTTGATATCTCGGGCAAGTATCCCGAGTTTGGATGAAACCAGAAGTCATCCAAATGAAGTACATGAATGGTATACTTTTGGAGCTTTAGCTTCAATCTATACCGTGTCACCAGGATTCCCGAAATCTCAAAATTACCGAAATGGATTGGGAAGCGATTTACGAGACCTGGGCCCATAATCCGCACATGGCCGGAGGAGATATTTTGGAATTGTATTTTATCGGTCGGCTCCTAAACCGAAGAAAGGCTTTAATGAAGCTTTTCATTTCATCAAGCTAAGAAGACCAGATAGAAATGCTTTAAAATATATTAAGCGCAAATTCTTCACCGGGAAGAAGGACCGGTGTTAGTAGGAGCATTTTAAGACGAAGCTTCTACCATTTGAGCATGGGGTCTTTGGGTTTGTCTAATCAAATGGACAAAGTCAAATATCCATTCAAGTTCTTCCGAGTCGACGAATAGATCTTTCCTTTTGAATTCGATGACTGGATCAACCACGGGGTTTGCGGGAAGAACTCTTCGAGACCAAAAGAAGAATTCTCTAGGAAAACAAGATTACGGCAAGCAAAGAAACTTACCGAAATTCTCGTAACATGGCGCATGTTGGCCGATGGATCGACCGGATCATCAAGCATGCCCCGAACAAAAGGAACCCGAGTTTGGGAAAGGATTCCACCAAACCCGACCGACAAGATCATGCACTGGAAAGGATAAGGGCCCGACTCACAAGACGCGCGTTATCCTCGGGGACCACGTAAACCAAATTTTTAAAAGATTCCCGACAAACATCACATGGGCCGAGTCACGCGGAGAAAAAGAAAACCACCAAGGCGAGGCAATAATGTGGGATATGACGCGTGCGATGGCGTCATATATATCGACAAGAAGATTTGAAGTCCGCCTTTGAAGTCCTGGACTTACCTCAATAAAATGCGAGGATTTGAAGGAAGGCGAGGACATCGAACATTTTCCTTAGTTTTCTTACAATAAAATCTGAGTGAAAAAATTGTAATATTTTTGAGTGTTTTAGTTTTAAGTTTTATGTATCTCACGAGTGCAAGCCTCGGCCTATGAGAGGCTAAACTAAAGATTCTCCTCCCAAAGGAGATTACTAATGTAATAAATATTTCTATAAGTTCTTAATAAAAAGAGGCTTTCTGCTTCAACATGTGTTCATAATGTACTATTAATTCATCCCGTTTAAGAATTACTTATACGCCTGGAGTAGGAAACGAACCAAGGTTGTGCTGAACAGTTTCTGAAGGAGTCGGATAACTTGCAGATCATCTTCCCTGAGGGTGAGGTTGAACAGTGAGGAGCTGTTTGTCAAAAGATCTGGGGGCAGTAATTTTCCGATTGGTGGTGTTGCGAGCCATCTCACCCGGAGTTGTTTCGGTCAAAGAAGGTATGAATTTTAAGGGATTTATTAATTTTACGGAAGCATGTTGGGCCTGATATGGTCGTAATGGACTATGTTCATTTTCAGTCTATGACCTAATTTGTATAATGATTTATACTTGAAATAAGAATTTTGATCAAGTATGTCTGTTGAGTTTATAAGTGAAACCCGACATGATCCTTTTAAAACCTCTGAATAGAGACTGGATCTAAGTAGGTGTAACAACGCCACGAACAAAACAAGTGACAAAAATAAAAATTCTCATTTCTCGAAAAATCAAAAAACAAATTGATTATGGAGTAAAATTTTCATGTTTAAGGATTAATGCAATAAATTTATTATTATGTAGTAGATTGCCACAAAATAGAGTTTAAAGGGATAACTTGAACTATTGTTATAAAAGGATAAAACCTAGGGGCAAAATTGTCCATATAGGGTAAAGTGTAACGATTTTCATAGTTCAGGGGCAAAGTGTCACGGATTAAAGTTTGGAGGGTAAAGTGTAAAAATCGGTATAGTTCGGATGGGTAAGTGTATTTATCTCTATAAAACAAGTGCGGGTTTGTTATTCATTGGAAAATGAGGGTCGCGAGTAGATTCATTGGTTTGTGTGGTTAAAGTAAATAATCGCACGTGGTCGTGTGGGGAATAATTAGCATTTTGTGCAACACAAAGATTTATGTGAGACCGTCTCACGTCCTAAATCCCGAGACGGATCCTCACATGGTCCACATCTTCCCTATTTTCTAATCTTCTCTTTTCTCTCAATGGTCCCCACCTCCTCTCCTCATCTCTCTCTCTCTCTCTCTCATGTATTCTTTACTTCTTTCTCTCTTATGTTATTGGCCCCCTTCTTCTCTCTTCACTGACCCCTCTCTCTCCTAATGTCTCTCCTCTATCTCTATGACACCTTTAAATCCAAATTTTGTAGAAAATAAATAGCCAAAGAAATGATACTTTAAAAATGTATATTTTTCGGGGCATAATTGATAATTTTTATTAAAAAATATAAGAGTGATATTTTTAATAACGAAGTAATTTATTTTAATGATAAATGATTTTTAATTA
Organism: Rehmannia glutinosa; assembly: GCA_016081115.2. Taxonomy (NCBI): domain Eukaryota; kingdom Viridiplantae; phylum Streptophyta; class Magnoliopsida; order Lamiales; family Orobanchaceae; genus Rehmannia; species Rehmannia glutinosa. The sequence continues at coordinate 65,737,483 of CM071924.1, read as the reverse complement.
AAAAATGATACTTTTTAATAAAAGGTGATACCTTTTGAATAGGAAATGATATTTTTTTAATAAAAATTACTTTTTTAATAAAACTAAATTTTGCTTTAATAAACAGTGACACTTTTAATAAGAAGTGATACTTTTTCTATAAAAATTGATACTTTTTTAAGGAAAAATAATATTTTGTTAATAAAAAGTGATCTTTTTTAATAAATAGTAATATTTTTTAATAAATAGTGATACTTTTTTTGTAAGAAGTGATGCTTTTTTATAAGAAGTGATATCATTTTTAATAAATAATGATATTTTCCATAAGAAGTGATGCTTTTCATAAGAAGTGATACTTTATTTTAATAAAAAATGATAATTTTAGTCTAATATGATACTTTTTTAATAGTGATACTTATTTTTGTAAGTGATACTTTTCCATAATAGGTTTAAATATATTTTTTTCATATTACATATTACCTTTTATTACATATTGCCTATTACAAAATATATTTTTAAGCTCACATCTCCTCATCTCTAATAGGTTTAAATATATAATTCTTAAAACTATGACCTATAGTCATATGAATATTTTTTGAAAAAGTATTATTTTTTTCATTTTATATGGGAATATATTATAAATGCTATCTTTTATTATTATAGTTTTATTTTAAAAACATAGATCATGGAATATTTAAATTTTATAATTACGTTAATGCAATAAAATTAGTAACTATGCAAGACTTTTTTATAATGAATACTTTAACTTAATATGTTAAACTTAATGTTATATGTTTGAGTTTAAAATTTTCAATTTAAATATGTATTTTTTTGTTTTTTTTATTTATAGCCCGATAGTGGCCCGTTTAGCTCGAAGCCCGCTAGGTTAAGGTTAGGTTCGCAATATGCTAGCCCGTTTAATAGTAGCCCGTTTAGTCCAAACCCGTTAGGGTCGGCCATATAGGGCTAGGGCCTTCGTTTCACATCTATATATAGTTAAAGTAACACCTTTATAAGTAAATATATATTTTTTTCTCGAGACAAAATATCATGTTTTAAGGGTAAAAGTATCTGTTTTTTTAAATAAAATATCACGTTTTTTAATATAGTCACATATTATGAATTCAATACAAAGAAAGATGAATAATAAATTAATATGATAGAGTTAAAGTAATACTTTTATAAGTAAAAATACTTGTTTTTTGAGATAAAGTAACATATTTTTGAGTATAGTCATAAATTATGAATATATTACAATAAAAATTTATATATATAACAGAGTTAAAGTAACATTTTTTTAAATTAATTGGTGGGTATGGATTCGATCCTGGATTATAAGATAATCCGTAAAACGATCCTACAAGAGACCTTCTCAAAAGCAAATGCACTTATTTGAGTTATTTCTATTTACTCCATTTGGAAAACCATTCGCTACTTGTAAATTGTGATTTTTTATATCCACGCACTTTCCTCTTTGGGTTACTTATTAGTTGGTATCTTTGAGTCAACGTTTGGCAAATTTGGTAATTGGAATATATTTAAATGGGATAATTTCATTTTCATATCCAATCTATACCTAATTTCACTTTTGATACCCCTGTTTTCAACCTAATCAAGATTAGTACCTAATGTTCACAAAATTAATCATATTTGGTACCTTTCCGTTAACTCTCCGTTAACTCTTAACATTTAACTTTGTTATATCAGTTTCCTTCTTAGAACAACCGTTCAATTTCATCCCTAATGTTTTATGAATAATCTCTTCCAAAGTACCCATACTTTTCTTCCGCTACAATAATGGAAATAGTCAATTACGACCATATCGGGCCCAACATGCTTCCGTAAAATTAATAGATCCCTCAAAATTCATACCTCTTTTGACCAAACACCGCCGGGTTAAGTTGTTCGCAACGCCACGGTCGGAAAATTACACCCCGATCGTTTGACAAACGGCTCACTCATTTCAACAACCTCACCCTCGGGGAAGATGATCGCAAGTTATCCGACCCCTTCAAACCTTGCAAACACATCCTTGGTTCGTTTCTTACTCCGGGCGTAAAAGTATTTCTTCAAAGGGATAGATCAATAGAACACTATGAACACATGTTGAACAAAAGCCTTTATTTTATTAAGAACTTAAAGAAAAATTTATTACATTAGTAATCTCCTTTTGGGAGGAGAAAACTTGTTTAGCCTCTCATTATTGAGGCTTGCACTCGAAAATACATAAATTTAAAAACTAAACACTCAAACTTATTACAAATTTTCACTCGATTTTATTGTAAGAAAACTAAGGGAAATGTTCGATGTCCTCGACTTCCTTCAAATCCTGCATTTTATAGAGGTAAGTCCGGACTTCAAAGGCGGACTTCAAATCTTCGATATATATGGCGCTTCGCTACGCGTCATATCTCACATTATTGCCTCGCCCGTGGTTTTCTTTTTCTCCCGTGACTCGGCCCATGTGATGTTTGTCGGGAATCTTTTAAAAAGTTGGTCTGCGTGGTCCCCGAGGAAAACGCGCGTCTTGTGGTAGCCCTTATCCTTTCACCGCATGATCTTGTCGGTCGGGTTTGGGTGAATCCTTTCCCAAACTCGGGTTCCTTTTGTTCGGGGCATGCTTGGATGGATCCTCGACCCAACGGCCAACATGCGCCATGTTCTGAAATTTCCGGTAAGTTTCTTTGCTTGCGGAATCTTGTTTTCCTGAGAGAATTCTTCTTTTGGTCTCAAAGAGTTCTTTTGCAAACCATGTGGTTAATCCGGTCATCGAATTCAAAAGGAAAGATCCATTCGCCGAATGCGGAAGAACTTGAATGGATATTTGACTTTGTCCATTTGATTAGACAAACCCAAAGACCCCATGCTGCCGGTAGAAACTTCGTCTTGAAAAATGCTCCTACTAACATCGTCCTTCTTCCTGAAGTGGAAATTTGCCTTAATATATTTTAAAGCATTTCCATCCGGTCTTCTTAGCTTGATGAAATGAAAAGCTTCATTAAAACCTTTCTTATTTGGTTCGGGAGCGACCGATAAAATACAATTCCAAAATATCTCCTCCGGCCAAGTGTGGATTATTGGCCCAGGTCTCGTAAATCGCTTCCCCAATCCATTTCGGTAATTTTGAGATTTACGGGAATCCTGGTGACACGGTATAGATTGAAGCTAAAGCTCCAAAAGTATACCATTCATGTACTTCATTTGGATGACTTCTGGTTTCATCCAAACTCTAGGATACTTGCCTCGAGATATCAACCATTGTTTTCTCCGGGTTAATACCTTGTCTTGTAACTAGTTTCTCCCATTGCCTCGATATACTGCATAGGAGAAATCTTAATCTCGTCAGTTTGAACCTTAGATTTGCACATGTCGTGGCCTAAGATTCAACTCTCCCTCTTTACCCCGCAGGTCTTGGGTTGACTTGAAGACTCGGGTTGTGACACCTTTTAGCTTCAACATTCATTACTGATTTGTACACCCTCGGGATGCATCACCTGCAACACTTGTGATTATGGTACTTGAATCCATAACCTCCGGGTTAGAGCCCCGTACTCTCTCGGCCACTTTTTGCACCGTAGGAGATGCGGCTGGAAGAGAGGCCCTTGCGATCTAAGAACAATTGTCCTTGAGCGGCGGCATGCTCGTATTTGACTAGAAACGGTTTCTCGGTCTTTATTGAAGTCGTCCGGCAATACGCATTGAGACATAAGCGTCCCAAAATCTCGTTCTAGACTCTCCAGGTTTTCCCGAGATGTCCTACTCGTTTAAGGACTTCGTGAGCAACGTGTCCTTCCATCTCGTGTCAAGAAATCTGCAAGAATATTTTCATGAGATTTTATAATGACAATATCACAATCATAATATTGACATTCAGACTTGCCATCTAAGTAATCGAGTCTTTTACGGTTTGATTCAATTTTATTTTTCGAAAAGCCTTGACACTTGAATTATCAATTTTAAAGTAAACTTCTTAGCCATAAAAATAACGACCATTTTTTAAAAGCCTTTACATTTTGCAAAGAATTCTTTCTCGTTGATATGCCATTTGTTTGCTTCACTTTGGTGTGAATAAACGGCCGCAATATCTGCATGGCACTTCTTCATTTGGTGTGACCTTAGTAAGAATCACGCCACCAATCATCACGGCATCCGTGTAAAGAACCGAGTTCATCCTTGTCTTGGGAATCGCAAGTTTTGGAAGCTTTTATAAACTTCTTTAAGTTCTTGAATTCTTCTTGATGTTCATCTTCCCATTTGAATCTCGCATCTTTTTTTTAAGTAATGGGCTAAACACCTTCCGTAGTATGCTAGATTATTAATAAACATTCCAAGAAAAATTAACAACTCCTCGGAAAACTCTGCTTCTTGTCTTTTAGTGTATCCGAAATCCTGTATCTTTTCCACAATATGATTAAGTAGAATAATTCCCAGATTCATCGATTTCAATTCCGAGGAATTCAATGCATCTTGTTGCGATTACACGCCTTCTTTTCCGAAAGCACTAATCCTTCTTTGTGACAAACATCGAAAATATTTCCAAATGTTTGAGATGCTCCTTCATGTTCTTTGATGCGATTAGAATGTCGTCGATATACACGAACATGAAACTAAAATAATCTTTGAAAAGATTATCCATCTTTCTTTGATATATATTCGGGTGCGTTAGCCAATCCCATAGGCATCACGTTCCAAATATAGTGTCCCCGTGGTGTAGAGAAAGTCGTAAACTTCTTACTTTCTTCCTCCATCTTAATCTGGTAGAATCCGGACTTGCAATCGAACTTTGAGAATATCTTGGCACCTTTGATACGATTAACGGATGTTCTCTGCTTGGGATATAGTATCCGTCGAACTCCAAAATGTTATTAATCCCTTTGTAATTAATAACAAGTCTTGGCTTTCCTCTTTTGATTTCTCCAAGTTTACGACTAAGAATCCTCGATCTTTATGGAGAAACTCCTGGTGAAATTAACTTAAGGTCAAGATGTTCCTTAAGTATCTTTTGCATATCCTCACGATCTTCCTGGTTCATAAGGATTGGTTTGAATCTTACGAACTCGTACTCCTTTCCGAGTTTAACCTTTAAGGAAGCTTTAAGCTCGTTCTTATCCCACCAAGCCAAAGGATCTTCATTGTAATTCCTTTGGATCTTCTTCTTGATATCCTCGAGTGATATTTGTTCCTCTATGGTTACATCACTCTGTGGATTCTCCATTAGACTCATCCATAATTCTCGCGCAACGGCTTCCTGGTGACTCGTTCTTCTCCTTGTACTATGAATGAATACAAGTTATTATCCCATATCTTATGATCCTTCTCGATGGAACCAAATTGTCTATAGGATAATAAAGCTTCACCAAATTTCCTTCGATCCGCCATTTTTGGATTGCGAAGTTTGGCTTCATCACCACGCTTGCTGCGAAAATTAATGGGCATTTTTACGTAAAATGCTTCCCACAGATCTCTGGACAATAATCTTATGATCACATAAGGTTGTGAAAATAAGTCTTCTCGTCTCGTTCCCTTGTGTGAACCGCTTGAATGTTTGTAGGAAATTGTTTCCCAACAAAATATATGCACATGTATCATGGAAATAGATTGGTGGCGTTTTTACTTTGTACCATGTGTCTTTGCCGCTCCTCCGATCATTATTTCGCTTGTTTAATTTCCACTGTTAAGGATAAGTATCCTTTTAGAGAAATCTCTTCCTGCAATAGCTGTAAATCTTCTCCATTTCTTTAGGAAAACATCGGGCTTTGCGGTACATATTCCGCACTGAATCAATATAGGCGGAAAATACTCGGCCTTGTATTCGACATATAACATTCCAATAGAAATGTATATGGAGAATGGACTAGTGGTCATCGATTACGTATCTTTTATTAGCCACCTGTGAACTCCATTCCGTATTGTAATCTTTCCCAATGTTTATGCTCCTCAAGAAATTCAATTCCCGGTATTAATTGTTCTCGGATCTTTCCCGCAACTCTGTGATAGTAAGCTCAATTTCTCCTATCTTGAGGCTTCCTTGATACCTTCCAACGATTGGTTGTTGGAGATAATATAGAACATCACAAGGAAAAATGTTATCCTTTTGAGTGATGTCGAATATTACTTCAACCTCTCGCCATCCTTCTCGGACATTTCGGCTCTCCTGCTTTGTTTTAAAAACATCGGGGATGCGCTGAATCGCGTACTTGGTCTCCTTTCTTCCCAACGGCTGCTACTCACCATTCTCGTCTTGCTGGAAAGACATCCTTCTAGGCTCAACTCGAGACTCCGACTTTTGTTGAAGATGGTTGATCTTGAATTATCATATCAATCTCCTTAATAGTTGGAGATTCAATGATTTCTGGTAACACCACCCTGCAAAGTCCTCAAAGATTCTTGGGACTTCAATAAATTCCTTTCTTAAGAATACTTGAATGATGGGTATTCGAGAGAGCATAGGAAATCTTGTATGTGATCGAGTAAGGCCTTGTTTCCTTCTTTCATCAAATCGACTCTTTTGAAATCTTGATGAAGGGTTAGGACTCTCTTGAAGTCTCGATCTCCCAAATTGTATGCAATTCTAGGATAGACATTAAATGCCAATTTCCACCGCATACAAATTTCCTCAGAACCGCTCCAAGGCATGAATCCTTGAGATGCGAGATTCGCTTGTCAAAGACAGCAAGATTAATAGGCGAATCTATTCCTTCTTTGAATGTTGTTTTAATAATTACTCTTATGGCTCGATATGAATCCATGAGAGTGTATTTGCAACTTTTCTTCTAACTTTGCTTTTGATCTCTTGTATTTCTCTAATAGGGACCAATCGCATCTCTATCGTGTTCTTGGTAAACTCCATCGGAATAGCAAATTCTCCTAAGGTTGTTACCACTGTGGATAATTTGGTGTTTTACTGTTCTGAAACCCATTTTATCCAATGCTTTTTCCATAGCTCCAATTGTAAATCCATCATAGACTTGAAGCTTTGGATCTTCCTTCATGATTCTCGTAAGAGTTTTATGAGAAACCGTCGTGTGAGAGAGGAATCGACATATCCTCCTCGACTGTCTGTGAAGAATTTCTTCTTCACTGCGATTAAGTGAGTCACTTCCATCATCGAGAATAGATCTCTTCTTCATAGATGCTTTCATCGAGGAATATCCTCGAATTGATACACCATGTATTAAATCCACGATAATAGGCAGCTTCTTCGATTTTACGTGGCCTCGAACTGTCCTGACTCCTCGTTTTTGATTATGCCGGCAATCCGTTGAGATATGCCCTCTTGCTCCATGCATGTCCAAAGAATTACGATCTTTGAAACTTTCATTAGCTCTAGTGTGAGCACGCCCGAAAGTTCTTCTCCTGGATTTCTGCTTTGGTACTTGCTTGATTAGAACCGATGATGAGGCTCTACTCTGCTGAGTGCCGGTCTTTGTCCGATTTATAACTTCGGGCTTTTGTTTTGACGAGAACCTTCTGGTCTCCATGAAGTCCTTCTTTTGTTGTTGCTTCCTCGGTATGGATGGCTTCTCTCCTTCTTCTTCTTGTGCCGCCTTGGTTGACCTCCCACAACTGTTGGGATATCATTATCCATGCAACATAGAGGAACTATTTTGTTAATTCCTCTTAATCTCTTGTAATTCTGTGCGGAGCCTTGATAGCACCATTCGAGATAACTTGGCCTTTAGGAAAGACATTTTTCTTGCCACGCTTCTACTTGACTCCACCATTGTATTCACGATAAGCATTTCTCTCCGGGGACTCGGGATCTTGGCAAAGAATAGGCTTGTGCGGCTTCTTTTCTTCAATCCTGGATTTCCACCGATATTCGGTGAACAACTTGATATATTCGTCAATATGACAAATATCCAAGAACTTCAGTATAGAGGGCTTGTTTATATTTCTTTCTTTTTCATCCTCTAATCCTCGAAATAACCCGTGTCGATGAATTGGATTTTGAATAGTTTTGCCATACCATCGACAATTCCTTTAAGTGATTCCCGATGTGACCGAACTTTTCGTACTAGCATCGGTCATATCCCGAGCAATCTTCACCGATCCTTCAAGACTCATTTCAAGGAGTAAAATGAATGAATCCTTTGTAAGATCGAGGGTTCTCGCTTGAAATTCTCATAAGTGAAGCCCATTCATCAATGAGAACTTCTCATTTTAAAAATGCAGGATGTCCAGTTAACATCAACCCATACGGATGTATTGGGTCGAGTGCGATCTTCCATAAGGCGTCGATAAACATTCGGCCTTCCTGAGGTTGTGCAGTTCCCATGAAGAGGGTTTCGACCTCCGTCCTGAAAGTGGTTCACTCCCGGTCGTGAAATCCCTAGCATGTGGCATCCTCTCGTCCCGAGCTCCATGATGTGAACCCGTGCTTTCTTCGACGTTAGGATTAATCGTGGCGGTGGTGGAGGAATTGGTCTACCTTGTGGGTCATAGGTAACCAAAGGCGATTCCTCACTGCGTTCATCTTTAAATCTACAATACCTAATCCGCGAAGGATTACGCGGTCATGTAGATCTTTAAGATTCATCTTTTCAATATCCATCTTTTTTAATTTTTGACGGATTTTTCTTTGATTAGAGCTATGAGTTTTTCCTCATCCGTCATTTTTCGTATGACTTCTCGCTGGTTTCCCCTTTTGGTGTAAATAGGTCTTGTCCCAAAATCAATACGTTTCCTTCCTCCGGATGAACTTGGCACATCCTCCAGGTTCTTGACTCGTTTCGAATATCATGAAAGAGTTCAAGAGTTTCCTTGATATTTCACCATCGTTTCCATCCTGTTGGATCTGATGAACTTGTCTTGGTAGATGAATATGGCGGTTGCCATAATTACGCACCGTCTTCGGATTTCTCTAAGATCTTCGGAGATCTTAGATTTGTCTAGAAGTATCTCGTTCCACTCGGTACTCCATCGGTAATCATTGTTCTGATGGGAATTTTCTTGAACCGTTTCTTGAAGGTTCATCAAGTGAACATATAGGAGTGCAGTTAAGCATCCAGAATCGCTTATAATATTCTCGCTCGCATTTTGCATTGCCTTAAGGTTTTCCCGTCGGCTCTGCGCTGCTCCTTTTCTTCATGTTGGTATTCCCAATATGAAACTTGGTCAAGGTGTTCTTGTGCATACATCGTCAATATTTGACGATATGTCTGTAAAGGGTACATCTCGGACATCGGTCCGGATCTATAATCTCGGAGTAATTTCTCCTCACCAATTGTTAATTACATAAATATAATAAATTTAACTAAAAGTTCTAAATAAACCTAGGCTCGATACCATTTTTCGTGGCCCAAAGTAAAAGAGTTGAGTATTGCAAGAGATCGGGACCAATTTTGATAAATCGATAAACATAGGGTACCAAAATGATATATTCGAAAGTTTGGAAAACCTTCTACAACCGATCAACCTGGTCGGTTTTAACGATTATTTAACTAAGGTATCCGAATTGATTAAAACTCAAAACGTTGGGTACTAAAACGATTAAACTAAAACCTTGGGATCAAAATCAAAACTAGGTATAATTGAGGTACTAAATCTGAAAATAACCCTATTTAAATCGAATCAGGCCCTTAATCATCATTGCGATTGGAGGGGAGGAGTGTCTATTTATTATGAGGGGTAGCCACGATTCGAATCGGACAGTTTTGATATCTCCAAAATGAGGAACCTAAATAGGAATTGTTGACTCACGGTTCTAATTCTAAAATCGAAATTGACCATTCCGGTTCCAAACCATAACTTCGATTCTTCCACGATTTCGATTCGATTTAATAAGACCATATTTTTTGATGATTTTTGATTTTTTTAATTACAAAAAAAAAACGAAAAAGGAGAAAAAGATAAGGATTTGGACTTATTATTAAGTTTTAGATTTAATACTAATAATATTAAATTGTCGATGTATCCTTTTAGGGTAAAGAAAGAATCAAAGTCCACATTTGGTTTAAAACGTGTCTCATTCGATTGTGAATATAAAACACCATAATAAACATTTAAAATTTCTTCTACCATATTTTTATCTAAAAAAATTAAAAATCATCGATTTTAACCTTGAAATGAGCGGTTAAAACCACCGATTCTCTTTGTTGGTTCTATGGTTTTTATCTTTTGAAAAATCGTGAATCGAACCGCCTACGTAGTTCCAATTCCAAATTTGGAGCCAGATTCGGTCGATGATTCTCACAATTGTTGACCACAATTCCGATTTCGATTTTATATGCCACATCTATGCATAACATGGGCATCTTTCCTCAAATGGGGTAACAAAGTGACAAACGTTGTGTTCATCATTTCTTATGTATATTTGAAACGCTTTTAAATGTATCAAAAATAAATTTATTTATTTTAAAGTGGGGAGTAATAGTGGCAAACGAGCAATATAAGACAAAAAAAAAAAAAGGAAATGTCAAATCCATCATCAAGTCGTGGGTGATGGAACATTTATTTGTATTTAGCAAATACCAACATATGTTTTGAAGAATACGAATAAAATAAAATATTTATTTGTTTTTAAGATGAGATCATTTGTGTTATAACAAGTAGGACTGTAGGAGGGTCAATTCTAACATGAAATGGAAGAAATTGGTCCAGGTTTTATGGGTTTGGATCAACTTGAATAACCCGCCAATTAAATTTATGCGATTAAAATTATCATATGTACATAAAATAATTTTATTGGGCGGGTTAAACATGTCGGATTCGGGTAATTGTGAAATAAATAAGTTGGGTTCGGTTCAAAACTTTGACAAAAATAGTTAAACAGTCGGGTCTATGTTGGCGGTTCGATCCGCGAACCCATAAAATCGACTGACCCATGAATCCGGACCAAACCCGATTTGACTCCTTTAATAGGAGAGCCTCATTCGAAAAGTATTCTTCTAATAAAGTAATAATGTAATCCGACAAATAACTCCGACTTAATAATATTACATAAAAATAGGTTTTAATTTTCAATTCGCATCTATAAATTTTTGATAAGTGTTATACAAATCAAGTTTATGTTTGTTTTTTTTGTTTTTTCAAATTGGGAACTCAAAGTCACTATCGTTTGGGTGCTTCTTTGGATAAACCTCGTGCTTGACGCAATAACGTGAAAGTCACGTCGGTTAACTAAATCGCAATAGACAAAATAATATACGTCGATCAGGTAAATCGCACTAGATAAAGAAGTTGCAAGACCATTGGCCTCAAGAACTTAGCATATTCGACTAGGCCATCCCATAACCCATGAGGGGCTCAAATCAAGTGTTTTGACTTATTATAAACATTATTTATTTTAGGGTTAAGTACGGGAAGTTCGATGGTACCCAAGCACCCAACTCTATTAGGATGTTAGCATAGTTAGAATAAAATTATTTTAATTTTGATGATTTCTCCTTAATGTCTTTATTTCAACCAAACGATAAATTTGGGCATTTCAAGCTCGGATTCTATTTCTATAAAGTTATTAAAAACCAATAACAAAAATATTTGTGATGTGACGGTCCCTTGATGGCGTCGATGCCCGAGGAATTTTTACTCGAAGTTTTTATGTCTAAAAATCCTGCTTCAAGGAAACCGGCCGCCTCATAAAGCACTCTGGTACCTAAAAAATTCGATCAAACTATGGGGTGGCGGTCGTTGTATAGAGCGACCAATACTCATGTAGAGCAACTTTGTGTCGATCGCACTTTGTTTCTTTCAAATTCAAAATTTTCAATATGGCGACCGGTCGCTCTACGATCGCTTTATCCAAGATCGATGATTTTAAACGATTATAACAGAGACAATATTTTCACTTTTATCGCCTTATCATTTTTTGTCATTATTTTGTTAATCTTTTGATCTTCTTTTTTTGTAGGCAAAATTCAAATATGAGGAGCCTATATTGGAATTCAAATCTTGTAACTCTTCTATAAATAGATGAAGAGATTGGAGAATCAACACAACAATACTACACAATTCTACATCAAGAAAAACTCACAAATTTTTTAAGCTTTCATTTTCACATCTTGTTGTAATAGTCTAACCACTACACTTTCACATCTTGCTTATTAGACTTTCTTTCTTGATTACATTGCACTTTCAAAGTTGTAAACATTCATTTGAGGTGTAATCTTAATTGATCGAAATCATCCAAATCAAGATGCGTACTTGTTAAATGTTCTTTTAGTGAGAACAAACTTGGTTGATTAGACTAGGTGTTGAAGAGTTTGGTGCTCTTCAAAACCAAACTCTTCTAGTTGAATTGTAATCGTTTGGTATCGATTATTAAATTTTCTTTTCAAAATCCATTCGGATATACCGGATGGTAGTGGATTAAGCCCTAGGTGAGTCCAACCACTATTCATTCTTCTTACCATCTCTTCCATTCTTGAAAGTTTTTCACATATTCGAAAAGAGAAGAAAGATCTAAAAATCGGAAAATCTATTAACCCCCTCTAGATTTTTGTAGCTACTTGGACTAACAAGTAGTATCAAATCCAAACTCTTTGGCAAGCTTATTTTTATCTTTGCGAGTAAAGATGAAAGATCCATGGCTACGAACAAGAGATATCTTTCAACCGGTGCTTCATCCAACAAGTCGCTTCTTTTCAACTTTAACAATTATGCTTTTTGGAAAGATAGAATGGAATGCTTTCTTACAAGTTTGCGAGTTCGATATTTGCAACGTGGTTATTGAAGGAGTTGCTAAACCAACCAAGAAATTGGAAGATGGGCACGCTAGCTTCCAAAGAATTCAAGGAGTTCGATGATGATGACAAGAAATTATTCTCTTTAAATGGTAAGACCTTAAATATTTTGCATTGTTCTCTTCATCGCTCTCTGAATACAACCGAATTAGAGGAATAAGATCCGCACACGAAGTGTGGACAAAATTGAAAACCATCTATGAATGAACCAAGAAGGTGAAACAAGCTCGAAAAACCATGCTTGTTAAGGATTTCAAAATTTTGACGATGTTTGAAGGTGGAAGGATTTCAAAGATGATGAAAAGGCTTGACAATATAGTCGATCATCTATTGGCACTAGGAAAATTATTTCCAAATAAGACAAGATGACTAAAGTTTTAAATGCTCTTCCTAGCACTTGGTCCAAAATAGTCACGGCTATCACGGAAGCTCAAAATCTTGAAACACTCAAGTTTGATGAGCTTATTGGAAATCTTCTCATCTATAAAGTCAGTCTCAAGAAAAGAAAGAATTATAGACCATTCCCATCTCAACCGTGTATGCAATGTAATCCAAATGGTCTTGCTTCAAGTTCCAATAATGTCTATTATCCAAAGTGACGAAGAAGGCAGTGTTAGAAAAATTTATGATTAGATTTTGATGATACCATGTAAAACTTAGAATAGAAAGTTGGCACCATATTTTCAATGTAATTCAACTTGTAATAGATATGGTTGTATGAGCTGAGTTGGAGTCATCCAAGTTGAAGATTACTAGAGTCGATCAAGATTGAAGAGAAGACCGATTGTGTGTCACCGTGTGAACCCAAGTGAGAAAAATTGTCTCAATCACCGACCGACAACTAAGTCATTCAAAATGATTGGAATCGAATGTCAAAGGGGTATGCAATGGACAGACTTGAAGAAAACGAAATAGATCCATTGTCAACACAAGTAAAGGTTTTGCTTGAAATAGACTGTGGTCAGTGCTAGCAATAAAGTTGTTTCTTTGAAAGAGTGCAAAAGTAAGGAACCAATGGGTGTACACGAAAACTGCAAAGACCAAGGAAAGGCCGCATTGAATTCATGGTACGATCCTCATTAATCTTTGTAGAGCGGCCGCGTGTGATCAAGGCTAACTCGGTTCGTTGGCTGACGCTTTGTAACTAAGATCTTGTTACTTAGTGGATTCTTCCAGGAGTTGGAGAAGAGTGGATTAGAGGAATTACCCCATCCTAGAACTACTATAAAAATTACTTGTGTCTTATTTACTTACAAAACTTTAATTTCTTGCATTTCTTTTATATCTGTTTGTTAAGTTATAATTGTTGAACTCAACTGATAATAACTATTGCTAAAATAAGTGTTGAAAAACAAGTTTAAAACAACAAGGGTGAAAAGTCTTCCCCGAACAAAACCAAATCAATTGTTAATTTAAGTGTTAGCTCCTACCAACCGAGTTATATTATCAACAAAACTCGATCGTATGTTGAGTGGGTAAATTCGCTAAAGTAAGCCAACCTAGTTGTCCCTCAAGGACTAAATTGGTTTGTGTGAACTCTGAAAATATTTATGTAGGTCCCAGGGGTGTAAGTGTAAGGTTTGGAAGGGGTTGAATAAACCTTACCAAATTTTTGATTTAGTCCTTTTAAAAGTTCGAGTTGATACTACACGCTTGTGTCCTTGGTGGGCAGACCAATTTAGTTAATCGGTGAGTTAGTCTCTCAAGAGACTCAACTGAGCCGTTGATGGAATAACTCATTTGTTAAGTCTAAATTAACTCAACTGGTTTGTTTTTCGTGGAAGACTTAACACCCTTAAGTTTGGTTTAGTAGAGATTTAAAGCTTGATTTAGTACTTAGAAATTATCTAATGGATAGCAAATATGTCGGAGAATTAAGCAAATATGATGCGAGAATTAAAGTCTGAAATGTAAATGACACGATAAGTTTTTATAGAGGTTCGAAGATGGGGTAATTCTTCTACTCCTCTCTTCTCCAACTCCTGGAGGAATCCACTAGGTATTGATCGAAGTATACAAAGTGGTAACAGTCCCGGATACAAGTCTTGATCACACAAAAGTGACTTGATCCTTTGGGACTCGATCACGGAGATGCCTTGATCACTCACCAAGGCTTCTCGTGACGACTCGAACTTCTTCACGTAGGCGGTAATTTGCTTGCTACTACACCCACTTGCTCAAGCTCTTTGGATTTGATCATGAAGCCCTCCAAAAGCTCAAGACTTGGTTCAACTTTGAACCTTCCTACAATCCTTCGTGGAATGTAGACCCTTGATTCTTTAGTAATTTCCTCTTCAACTGATTGAAGTTATCTTTCCTTCACGGTGAGTGTTGGATTGATGTTCTTCGTAGTGTAGGCTTGAGGATTGAGCGTTTAATAACTTGAGAATATTTCAGGTTACAATTCTAATAATTGCTTGAATGTTTGTGGTTCGGGTAACTGCGTAATCTCTATCTCTTTTTTCGAGTTATTCCTCGGCCTTTTATAGTGAGCTTTTCAAAAATGCCCGTTGAAGAGATAGGCTTATTTTTGAAAGTCACTTGTGGTCGTTGGCTTGTCTTGTTGCGATCCTTGGAATTTCCATTTCCTCGTATGAATTGTTCTCCACCTTTTCGAGTTCTAACACGGTGTAGTGCTTCCCATTGGTTAATTCCTTTTGCAAGCTTCCTCGACTAAGCACTTCGAGAAAGGTAGCATGGAGATATTACTTGTTTAAGTAATTCTCTTGATTTACGTAAACGGATCTTTTTCGATTATCTCGACTTGATCGCATTTCCTTGCTTTCCCGGGTGTGACTTAGAGTCGACTTCCAATCATTGGATGACTCTTGTCACTTCAACTTGAGACTTGGCTTTTTTTAAGTTGACTTAATCGATACTCCACTCACCGCATCTCATCTGCTTGCTCCTTGATAGAGTTCCGTCTTCTCTTCTTTGCCATACTCAAATGTCTTGCAAATGAGTCTTCCTTCTAGTCTTGATTGTCTTCTTGCATGTTTGGGCATAGGCGACTTAACTCAGCTTGACCAGCCCTATTTATTACAATGCGAGTTTACAACAAAAATTGGGGTGCAAATTCCTATTCTAAGTTTTACATGGCATTCATCAAAATCTAAACAATAAATTTCCCAACAATTTCCCCCTTTTTGATGATGCCAAAACTTAAAACATTCAAAATGTAAATAGCAAAGATACATACAGATAGTGCATTCACATAGAATGTATGCGTAGAATCAATCCTTTTATTGATCATAACATTCTTGTTCTTTTACACAACTCAACAAGGTGTATCAGAGCAAACGTTTGTCTACGCAAAACTTAGAGAATTTACAAATGTTTATGACAGAAGACTTACATAAAGTGTATTTACATGGTAAAATACATGAAGGGGTGGACAACAACACTTCATCTCCTTCGCTGTCTCCTTCTTTCTTCTTCTTCAGCATCTTCTGCTCTTCTTCTCTTTTTCTCATCGTCACCGCCTTCTACTTCTTTTCATATGCCTTCCGGGCAGCTTCATCTCTTCTTAATCTCTCTTGTCTTTCCTCCCATAGCTGAGTTTGTCTCTTATTTTCTTCTTCTATTCTTTTCGCATACTCAGCATTGCTTTTAGCCACTTGCAAATTGGCTACTTGGTCAAGACACATTGCCCGGTAGATCCCTCCTTTCTTGCCGGATCTACGTGCTCAATGTTTTTGGGCGAGAGGTCTAGTCCGAAGCCTCTTCCTTCATCTGTGCTTCTTCTTTCTCTACCTCTCCTCTCGGCGTGTATTTTATGGGGTCTTCTTCCCCTACCAGTGACTGGTGAGTGACCCGGTAGTGAGAGAGATCATTGGTAGTCTGCTGCTGTCGGCTTCTTCTTCACATAACGTGAGACCCTTTTCCCGAGACAAGTCCCAAGCTTGAGCCATAGACATTTTTGCAAAGTATCCTTCATATGCGGCGTTTTAAATTCATCAACTGATCGTGGCTCGGTCTCGACATCGAGATGGCATAAGTGTCTCTCTCTTGGAATGCCTCCATGTTGTTTCAAGATGTTCATAACTCGGGCATCCATTCTTCCTTCCACTTCCTCCATCCCCCTGCTTCAATTGTCTTTCTCTTTTCCATATAGATATAGCAGTGTTGGAGTGGCGAGTCACTGGGAGTTTCTTTGTGATAATATCACCAGTGACAAGACCTTGTTGGGGGTTTGTGCAATCATCAAGGTCACATCTTTCGATCCTTCCCCCTCAACGGACTTTCCTTTCTTTTGTTTTGACACTTCCTCAATTTGTCTTTCCCTTCACAATTGCTTCCTCCTTTTCGACCTTCGAGATCTCTTTAGCGCTTTAAAGTATTCCTCTTCCCCTTTTTGGCATCATCAAAGGAGAGAGGAACACCGAAACATATCTTGCAAGCGGGAAGTCGAGCCTGGCGATAGCCGAGGGATTCGCCTCAGTGTCCTGGCTGCGGTGTATGCGGCACGAAATTCGGAGAGCGAGTAGCGTTGGACTCTCTTGAAATTAGCTTCATCTCGGCCATGAGAAGGCTGAATTTTCTATCCATGTTTTCTTCCATACGCTGGAGATCACTCTTATTTTGCTCACGCAGCAGCTTTATCTCGGCGGTGTGAGCTTCCCCGCATGTGATCAATGTGTTCTCTCAATTTCGTTTTTGCATCAAGCATTCTCGACTCTCCATACCGACTTGTTGAACAATGTCCTGAAGTATCTAACTTGTTCCACACGCATTGTTTGCTTCTTGTTGCCACCATTCCCGATCCTCGATCATTGTTATGCCTCTCAAGTCGCCAGTAAGGTTGGCATCTCTGTTGTCGATCGCATGTCCATAGAGGCCTGGTGCCTCTCCATCCGCTCAATTTCAAGAAATAATGCCTTGAACACCTCCCGAACTTCAATTGTTTCTTCCGTTGCGGTGATGGCCATGCGGCCAAAGTCATAGTCACCGAACGATGGTACACGATGGAATGACGGAGCTGGTGCAGGAAGGCGTGCGAGCCGTTCTCGACTCTTCGGGAGGTCGGGTACCTCCGGGAGAAAGGAAATGATTCTACAAAGGAATCATCACGGCCAATCGGGATTTGTTCAATGATGAGAGGTGCGCGTGAAGTTCCTTTTTGAGTCAAACTGCTGCACTTGAGGAGCCTGTGCGGTGGACTGACTGTTTGGTGGGGTCTTTTGTGAAGTGGACCCGACTTGCCGAGCCCCACTGTCTCAACAAACGTTGGTCTCAGTTGGTTTCTCCAATTGAGTGGATGGTCCTCGGCCTTATCGAAGCGTCATCGGAAGATGATGAGATTTCCATTGGTGGCTCATCATCAAAATTGAAAGTTTGATGAGTAGTCTTGAGATCGGACTTGCTCGTCTTTGGGACCATCCGCAGTGAGTCTTTTGGATCATCACGGGGATGACTCGACTTCTTCGTCGCGCTTCGATCCCAAAAGGTTACATCAGGATTATCCTGGGAATCATGAAGCGCGCTTATCTCCTTTTTCGGATGGATCAATGATAGCAGGAGAGATGTTCTCTCTACTTGACCTCTTTACCCCGGAAGTCTTAACCTCCCATGGGCCTTCATTACCTCCTACAGTCTCAATCTGCAGTGAGGCTTTGGACCTCCCTTTCGACAGTGTCACCGTCTTAGGGTCTTCTGTGGTGACATCCATTGGAGTCTCAACCCCATGGATTGCACTTTCATCGCCCCAGTGTTAACTCCCGGTCGTTCCTTCCTCGTGCCTCGTTGATGACAACTTGATGTGTACTTTGTGGTTGTTCCTTCTCCACTTTGCCTCCTAGATTCGTCGTGGAGTCATCTGCAACATTCTCCGACCTTGCCGCAGGTGGAGGGAGTTTCCCCCTCGGCTAGCGCACCCGGTGAGTGACTTGGAATTGGGTCACTCGTCTCCAAACTCTGGCTGTTTCTCTGAGTGTTCACCGTTGGGGCGGTGGTAAGACACCTTCATTAGGGGTTGGCTCAACCGGGGTCCCCACTAACCCGGTTTCATCGCCAATTCCCTTAATTCCTTCTTCCAAGTGAGTTGTGGAAGTGGTGGCGGAACAACGGTGGCGATTTCTTTGAACCACTCCCATTGGATCAATTTCCGATTGTGTTTTGGAGGACTCTCCTGGTCCCTCCATCATGCTCTTCTCATGAAGAATTCGGATTCATGCATTGCTTCTTTGCATTTGCAACTCTTCGTGGCGGCGGTCAGATCCTCATCACTTTCTCGATAGAATATCGAAGTGAAAATGTGTATGTTCGTGGTGCCGGTGAGAGGGCGGATGATGGCCTTCTCTCTTGCCTCGCTTCCTCTCTGCCGATCTCTCCTTCTCCTTATCCTTGAAAATCTGCAGGATATCTCGTGCGCTTTTCTTCATCTAGTCTTTGAGATCACGAGAGTTAGTCCAAGGAAGTTCAATAGCCTTCTTCTTCTTCGATAAACTCGGGCCGTTGGAACTGTTCCTTGATCGACTCAATTTCCACTTCCTCCACTCACGCAGACGATTTTGGATGTCAGGTAAAGTGGGGATAGAATCATCACATCACTATCGGCTCTATCGGCTTCTTCTTGTGTCTCACTACGGACTACATGTTGTGTCTTGATTTGCCTCTGTTGATCGCCTTCACAGACTTAGCGTTTCATCAATTATATCCGGGACTCTACTTCTCTCCGGCGAGCCTCCGATCTGCTCGGTGAGTGGCCGACTCGGCCGGTTTCTCAAGCTCGGAGTGCTTGATGATTCTTCTTCGTCGCTAGTTTGTACCGAGGGATTTACTCGGTTCGAGAGAGTTTCTTCTAAGTCTTGGCGGCGGGGGCCGGTGCTAGTGTTTTTCTTACGAGGAGCCGGCCGTCTTGGCTTATCGCTCTCCTCTTTTGACGATTGGAGAAGGTATTTGAGAGTCCTTCTAGACCCGGCTAGCTGTCTTTGGGCGGGGAGACACGGCTGCGAGGGCGGGTGACTCGACTGCGGGCGGGAGCGAGTTTGTTTTTCTTTCTTTGCGAGGAGCGTGCGATCTTCTTAGCAGCGGCGGGCAGCTTTTCTTCTTTGGTGGAGAGGAAACAGATGTGTCTTCGAGGTGTCACCGATTCCCCTCACTCGTGTCGCTCTCTTGGCGTAGGCTCTCTTGTGCGCCCGAGAGGTTTGATCTCAACATCCTCTTGTTTACATGGAACGCCTTTCCATGTCTAAGAGGGACTCCTTTCACCTCCATCAACCGCCAATCACCAGGCCATATCCTAGGGATCCTCCAAATGCACCATCTTCCTTGAAGGATTTGTTCCCTACATTCTCGCAGAGTCTGCTTTGTAGACAAACTCATCCATTTATTTTCTTTTTCTTCAATGATCGCAGCCATTACGATCAACTTTGCTTTGTGATTGGTCAAAGTCGCCAAATTTGATGTCTATGCATTTGGCAACTATGTCCAACAGTTTGTGGTAATCCTCCTTCAAGACCTCTTGTTTGTTGTGTAAACTATTTTATCAAGATAGTCGGGCTTGGCTATTTCCTTCCAAGTAGCGGCCAGGTTTACATCAAAGATCGTTGATTTCTCGATGCTCCTTCCGTCGGTAGTGAGCGGTGTTCACCAAATCCTTGGCGAGAGATGGTGAACTTCTTTCCATGAACAGATGACTTTATCCCTTCATCGTGAATCTCGGCGTTCACATAGAAGCTGTGCGACCTCCTCCACATAGGTCATCGATATTCCAACGTCGAAACGGTTTCACCAGGCGTTACCAATTTCTCAAAGAATTTTCTTCACTAAGGTGTCATCGGACCCTGTTTCACCATGCCGCCGAAATCCACAAAGAGACCCGGTGTGGATTTGCTTTCCTAACTTGACAAAATCATAGGTTGGTGCCATTTTTCGAGGATTTCACCGAAGAAAACTTAGAGGTTGATTTGAAGATAGATAGGGTTTTGAGAGAGTTTTGCCTTTGCTTCCGAGAGAAATGAACGGTTTTGGTAATATGAGAGAGAGAAGAAAGAAAAAGCTTAAGTATGGTTTATGAAAGGACGTGCGGGTGGTTTTGAAATGTGATCGAAATCAACGGCTTAGATTTTGCACGCCGATTTAGCATTTAATGTCTCGTATTTAATGCGGCAGCATTTATATCCAATCATAAGCTTGGTGTGCGGCTTTTGCCCGCGTCATAATTATCTTTTAATTCTTAAAAACATTCCCGCTTAGTAAAAACGATTGCGTTTTTGTCACTTTGCTCATAAATGACTCGGCTTTTACCCTCACCGGTTTAACTCTTCTTCTCACGCGTTCTCTTTGTGACTCACCGTGTCGGTGACTCGGTATAAATTGCCTTCGATCTGGTGATTTACTTACTTAGATTTGTGAGTTCACTCTTTTTCCTTTTTGTGTTCCATTTCTTTTCTTTGATTCTTCCGAGTGTCATTTCGGCACTCAATTAACTCTAACTCATGCTTGAGTTCTTCAAATCTTGACTCACATAATGGTTTTGTGAAGATGTCACCAATTGTTTATCGATTGAGATATATTCCAAGATGATGTCCTTCTTTTCAACATGATCTCTTATGAAGTGATATCGACATCGATATGCTTTGTTCTTGAGTGCAACACGAGATTTTGAGTGATTGCAATTGCACTTGTGTTATCACACATGATTGGAATTTCTTTTTCCTCAACTTCATAGTCTCTCACCGTTGTCTCATCCATAGGATTTGGGCACAAGAATGCTGCCCGCTACTATGTATTCTCCCACCGTAGAGGTGGCTATTGAATTTTGTTTCTTGCTAAACCAGGCAATCAAAGATATTTCCTAGCATTTGACATGTGCCTCGAGGTGCTTTTCTGTCAACTCTTTGCATCCAACATAGTCGAGTCTCAATAGCCAAGTAGCTTGAATCCACCTTCCTTTGGATACCATAAGCCAACTTCTTGGCTTCCTTTCAAGTATCTTAATATTCTCTTAGCCGTTGTCATATGACTTTCTTTTGGAGCAGATTGAAATCTTGCACATACACTTACAAAGAAAGGTGATGTCTAGCACGCTTGCTTTGAGATAGAGCAATGATCCAATAAGTGCTTTGTATCTTGTTTGATCTACAGGCTTGCCATCTGCATCCATGTCCATTTTGATGATGTATTCATTGGTATTTTCACGAAGACTTCTCCTCCATACCAAATTTCTTCATTAAATCTCGGTGTATTTTGTTTGAGTTATGAAGGTTCCATCCTTCGATTGTTTCACTTGGAGTCCAAGGAAGAATGTCGCTCTCCCATCATGCTCATTTCAAATTTACTTTGCATGAGGTTTGAAAATTTTTCACACAAACTCTTTGTTTGTGGATCCAAAAATGATGTCATCCACATATATTTGAACAAGTAGTATACTCTTTTTTGTCTTGAATTAAAAAAGTGTTCTATCTACTTTTCCTTTTGTGAATCCATTCTCGCTTAGGAATTGTGACAAAGTATCATACCATGCTCACGGGTGCTGTTTCAATCCATACAGCTTTCTTGAGTTTGTATACCTTATCTCCAAGAGTCTTCCTCTCAAATCCTGGAGGTTGTTCAACATACACTTCTTCTTCTAATAAACCATTTAGGAATGCACTTTTTACATCCATTTGATATACAATGAAATTCTTGTGAGTCATAGGCAAGAAACATCCTTATTGCTTCCAATCTTGCTACAGGAGCAAATGTTTCATCAAAATCTATTCCTTCTTCTTGGCAATATCCTTTGGCTACTAGTCTTGCTTTGTTTCTTACCACGAACCTTCCTCGTTCATCTTGTTTCAACACCCATTTAGTACCAATAACATTTTGATGGGTGGGTCTTTGAACTAATTCCCATACTTTATTTCTTTCAAACTCGATTCACTCTTCTTGCATAGCTTGAATCCAATGTGTGTCATCCAATGCTTGTAACACATCTTTGGGCTCTATTTGCGAGATAAAGCATGTGAACATAGCTTCTTGTTGAGTTCGATCTTGTTTTGACACCTTCTCTTATATCTCCAATGACAAGTTCTCGTGGATGGTCTTTCAGCCATCATACATCCGGTTGAAGTAAGTTAGCCGATTGATCGTCTAGCATTTGTTGCTTTGATCGCTCTCTCGTAGTCACTTAGCTGCAAATTTTCCAAATGTTTTTGAGATTCAGCTATCTCATCTTCTTCTCGAGTTTATAATTCCAAATTGACTTGAAAGATAGGGACTCTTCGTGGGTTGGATGATTCAAATGCTCAAATGACTCTTCAATGTCTTCTCCATTTACATTTGGCTCGTGAATACCACATGAATGGATTCTTCCGCAACCATAGTCCTTTTGTTGAGTACTCTGTAGGCTTTGCATTCAAATTGAGTATCCTAAGAAGATACCTTCATCGCCTTTAGCATCGAAGGCCTTTAGATTGTCTTTGCCATTGTTGTGGATGAAGCATTTGCATCCAAATATTCTCAAATATGCAACATTTGGTTTTCTTCGATCCAAATCTCATAGGAGTCTTTGTCACCGTCTCTTTTATCATACATCTGTTTTGAGTGTAGCAAGTCGTGTTGATTGCTTGACCCAAAATCTTTTTGGTAACCCCGCCTCACCTAACATGGTCCTTCCGCTTCTTTGAGAGTTCTATTCTTCTTTCTCGCAACTCCATTCTCATTGGAGTCCTTGCTCATGAGATAGTTCATGACCAATACCATTTTCAATACAATACTTGAGTTATTATTCCATTGACAAACTCGGTTCCTCCATCCGATCTTATTTTGATAATGGTTTGGCTCTTCTCATTTTGAATCCTCTTCATCATTGTGGTAGTTTTAGAGAGTTTCTTTCTTCTTACACATGAATATTGTCCATGTATATCTTGAGTAGTCATCTACTACCACCAAGGTGTATTTCTTTCCACTTATGATGGTAGGTTCCACTTTGGGCCAAATAGATCCATGTGTAGCGATGCAATATTCTTGTTGAAGATGAACATGTCTTTTCTTTGAATGAAGATTTGATTTGTTTTCCTTCGACATGCATCACATATACTCTCCTTCTTGTATACTCGAGTCTGGAAGTCCTTCCACAAGACTACTTACGCAAGCTTGTTAATTGTTTTGAAATTCGATGACTCGGCTTTTTTGTGCCACAAACCAACTTGATTCAAATTGTGCTCTTTGCTAATAGACAGGTGTTGTGTGTAGCGGTTGACCAATCTACTACATACATGTTCTTTTGTATCCTTGATTTGGCATACACCCATGTTGAATCCAACATTATAGCCCTTGTCACGAGAGTTGATCGATGCTCGATAAGTTGAAGTTGAGTCCTTCAACATATGCAACATCTGTGATTTCTAATCCATTTCTCTTGATGGATCCAATGCCTCTTATTTCACCAGGAGCTTCATTTCCTCCAAATATGACTTTTGCTCCTTTAACTTCCTTGAATTTTGACAGATTTTTCTTATTTCTGTCATATGTCCGGAATGACCACTATCCATGTACCAGGTTCCTTGGCACTCACTGCTCTTCCTTGAACCCGTAATCAAGGAAATTAAGTTTTAGGTACCCATACTTGTTTGGGTCCCGAGGGGTTAGAATTGTAAGATGATCCAACCAACTTATAGCCAAATGATTTGACTCTAAGGGGTTTCCATCTATCGAGTGCCATAATCATAATTAATCTTGGCAAATTGCTTGGGGATTCTAGGTTCATACAAATTTGTCTCTTTTGTCTGTATGCCTGTATATGTGTTTTAGCAATCGCCTTCTTTGGGTAATTGTGGTGTCTCTGAGTGTAGTGCCTAGGTGCATATGTGTGCTGATGAAAGCTCTTATACTTTTGGAATGGCCTTTGCTGAGTTCT
Organism: Rehmannia glutinosa; assembly: GCA_016081115.2. Taxonomy (NCBI): domain Eukaryota; kingdom Viridiplantae; phylum Streptophyta; class Magnoliopsida; order Lamiales; family Orobanchaceae; genus Rehmannia; species Rehmannia glutinosa. The sequence goes on along the minus strand of CM071924.1, from coordinate 65,712,979 downwards.
AGGCCTTTGCCATTTGGGCTTATATTCCATAAGTCTATTCTGATAGTTCACATTATTCCAATCAGCTTGGCTTGGATATTTTCTACCATTCCCATCATATGTATTTCTTTTATAGATTTTCTGGGGTTTTTGGTAGCTCTGTTTCTTCTTTCTGAGTATTTTTCTGTTGGAGTTTGCTTTGAGGAACTCGATCAATATGTTCTCGCTTGTCCTTTCAAATACACTCAACTCGGTCATTTTCCTTTTCCTTTATAACCAAGGCCAGTTTGCTTGTAATTGTGCTTTGGGGTGAATGTGTGTGCACCCTTTGGAGTTTTGGATTTTTTAGACTCTTCATTGCTTGAAGATCCTTTTTCCAAAATTACTTTCGGAGTTTGACATAGCACAGAGGAATTAAATCCTAAGCCTGTCTTGTCTCCACATTCTCTTTGACTCATAATAAGATCATCCAATGATTTAGATGCCTTAGTGAATGAGGCAATTACATTTTTGAGGTCATTCTCCCTCTTTTCTATGGCAGCTATTTCTGCTATTAGCTTGGCATTTTCAGCCTTTAAACTTTCATTCTCATCAGCTATTTGACTTAGAGTACTCAGGCTCCTTAGTCACCGTGAGTTTTGCTCTTGAGTAGGTTGTTTTCCTCATTTAGTAGTGTGTGTGAGGATTTAATGTGTTCAAAATCTTTCATCATTTTGCCTAATGAATCATAAAGATCAGTGGGTGATGAAGTGTGTGTGTCACAAATACTATCACTAGAATCGAGTTGGATGAGTTAGAGTGTACCTCATCTTCTTGGTCGTTGATCTTGTTCCTTGGCCATCAAACAGATTAGAGCTTTTTCTTGAGTCACTTGAGTAATCAGCTTCACTACTCTCGACTCGCTTATGTCTTTTGACTTGGCTTGTCTCAAAGAATCTCTCGCATCCAACATTGCCTTTTCTTTCTTTTTCTTCTTCATTCCTCGTATTTGTTGACTACAGGATATGGGCAATCAATGGCATAGTGACTGGTTGCCTATAGTTCCAAAAGATAGATATTCAACCTTTTGATCAGCTCTTTCCATTCTTGGATTGTCACCCTTTGATATTCAGCTTTTTGATGATCTGTTCTCTTGGTTGGCCTATCTTCCCTTGATTTGGAGGGAGCTTAGTGTCTTCCGGAGGATTCGCCCTTGCCTCTCTTGTAGTTCTTATTGAAGAACTTGTTGAACCTTTTTACTAGTAGGGCTATTTCTTCCGGGTCAATGACTTTTTGACCTCGGCTCTCTTCCCATCTTTAACAATTAGAGCAAATGTTTTGGGTACAACTGTCTCTTCCTGGTCTTTTCTTCTCACTCAAACTCGTAGGCTTTGAGATCCGAGAATAGTTCATGGTTGGAGATCTTCGATAGGTCCATGGAATGTCTTAGTGCCATGACCTTCATTTCCCATTCACCGGGAGACTTTTTAGGATCTTCATACACATTTCCTTCGTGTATATTCCTTTCCAAGTCTTTGATGCTCGTTGGTGATTTCTATGAATCGAGCATCCAATTGATCTAGGTTCTCTCCCGAGATCATTTTGAAGTTCTCAAATTTCTCGTCTGACCACGGATAATTTGTTTTCTTTGATTTGCTCGAGCCTTCACAAATCAATGTTAGTTTGTCCTGCATTTCTTTAGTCGTTTTGCATGATTTGACTTTATTGAACATGGCTTTGTCAAGGTTTTGTAAAGAATGTCCTTGGCCACATTGTCCAAGTTATATCTTTTTTCTCATCATTTGTCCATTCAAATTCTTAGTTTTTCGATCATAGCCGTCCGGGAGCAACATCCTCTTCACCTTCACCGCAGCTCTTCTTACAAATGTTCACCTTTAAGATTTGCGGTGGCCCATCCTCTATCACTATCCACATCTCATCATGTAATGCCGATAGATGAGCCTCGCATACGAATTTTCCAATCATCAAATTCTTCAATTGTGAACATAGGGATGCGTGTCAAATTTGCTTCCATGATAATAAATTTTAATGATAAAAAGATTTTTGAAAGTTTAAGTACTAAAGCGGACTTTGAAAAATTTGGAGATCTAGTTCAAGAACTGGTGCGGAAGGCTCAATGAACCAACCGCTCACGATACCAACCGCTCTGCAGCCCAACATTGCCTTTTTTTTTTCTTGTCTTCTTTCTCTCAAGACCTTTCTTTCTTCTTCATTCCCGTATTTGTTGACTACAGGATATGGGCAAATCAATGGCATAGTGACTGCTTGTCTACAGTTCAAAGATAGATATTCAACCTTTTGATCGACTCTTTCCATTCTTGGATTGTCACCCTTTGATATTCACTTTTTGATGATCTGTTCTCTTGGTTGGCCTATCTTCCCTTGATTTGGAGGGAGCCGAGTGTCTTCCGGAAGATTCACCCTTTCCTCTCTTGTAGTTCTTATTGAAGAACTTGTTGAACCTTTTAACCATCAGGGCTATTTCTTCCGGATCAATGACTTCTTTGACCTCACTCTTTTCCCATCTTTAACAATTAGAGCAAATTGTTTTGGGTGCAAATGTCTCTTCCTGTCTTTTCTTCTCACCAAACTCGTAGGCTTTGAGATCCGAGAATAATTCATGATTGGATGTCTTTGATAGGTCCATGGAATGTCTCGATTGCCATGACCTTCATTTCCCATTCACCGAAGACTTTTTAGGATCTTCATACACATTTCTTCGTATATTCATTTCCAAGTGCGAGATAGCTCATTGGTGATTTCGAAACCGAGCATCCAGTTGATCCAGGTTTTCTCCGAGATCATTTTGAAGTTCTCAAATTTCGTACAACCACGATAATTTGTTTTCTTTGATTTGCTTTCGAGCCTTCACAAATCAATGTTAGCTTGTCCCATTTCTTTAGCCGTTTTGCATGATTTGACTTTATTGAACATGGCTTTGTCCAAGGTTTTGTAAAGGATGTCCTTGGCTACATTGTCCAGGTTGTATCTTTTTCTGTCATCATTTGTCCATTCGCTTCTTGGTTTTTCAACCATGACGTCCGGGAGCAACATCCTCTTCTCCTTCAACAGCTCTTCTTATTGTGTTCACCTTTAAGATTTGCAGGCCCATCCTCTATCACTATCCACATCTCATCATGTAATGCTTTGATAGATGAGCCTCGCATACGAATTTTCCAATCATCAAATTCTTCAATAGTGAACATAGGGATGCGTGTCAAATTTGCTTCCATGATAATAACTTTTGATGATAAAGAGAGTTTTGAAAGTTTAAGTACTAAAGCGGACTTTGAAAAGTTTGGAGATCTAGTTCAAGAACTGATGCGGAAGGCTCAATGAACCAACCGCTCCGATACCACTTGTAGGTCCCAAGGGGTGTAAGTGTAAGGTTTAGAAGGGGGGTTGAATAAACCTTACCAAATTTTCGATTTAGTCCTTTTAAATATTCGAGTTGATACTACACGGATGTGTCCTTGATGGACACCAATTTAGTTAATCCGTAGAGTTAGTCTCTCAACGACTCAATCGAGTTGTTGATGGAATAACTCAATTGTGGGTCTAAATTAACTCAATCGTGGTTTGTTTTTCATTGGAAGACTTAACACCCTTAAGTTTGGTTAAGCAAGGATTTAGTGCTTGGTTTAGTACTTAGAAATTATCAAGTGGATAGCAAATTTATCACAGATTTAAACAATTAAGATGCATGAATTAAAGTGTTGAAATGTAAATGACACAATGAAATTTTTATAGAGGTTCAAGATGGGGTAATTCTTCTACTCCTCTCTTCTCCAACTCCCGGAGGAATCCACTAGGTATTGATCAAGATACAAAGTGGTAACAGTCCGGATACAAGTCTTGATCACACAAATGACTTGATCCTTTGGGACTCGATCCGAGACGCCTTGATCACTCACCGTGGCTCCTCGTGCGACTCGGCCTTCTTCACAGGGCGCTTTGCCTTGCTACTACAACTCACTTGCTCAAGCTCTTTGGATTTGATCACGAAGCCCTCCAAAAGCTTAAGACTTGGTTCGACCTTGAACCTTCCTAAAATCCTTCGTGGAATGTAGACCCCTTGATTTTTCGATTTTCCTCTTCAACCGATTGAAGTTATCTTTCCTTCACATGTGAGTGTTAGATTGATGTTCTTCGTAGTGTAGGCTTGAGGATTGAGAATATTTCATTTTCTAATAATTGCTTGAACGTTTGTGGTTCTGTCCGTCGTCGTTCTTCTCAATGTCATTTCTCGGCCTTTTATAGTGATCTTTCAAAAATTTGCCCGTTGAAGAGATAGGCTTATTTTTGAAAGTCACTTGCGCTTGTTGGCTTGTCTTGTTGCGATCCTTGGAATTGCCATTTCCTCGTATGAATTGTTCTTCACATTTTCGAGTTCGACACGGTGTAATGCTTCCCATTGGTTTATTCCTCTTGCACGCTTCGGGATCGAGCACTCATAAAGGTGGTATGGAGATATTACTTGTTTAAGTAATTCTCTTGATTTACTCGTAACGGATCTTTTTCGATTATCTCGACTTGACCGCATTTCTTTGCCTTCCCCAGGTGACTTAGAGTCACTTCCAATCATTGGATGACTCTTCTATCACTTCAACTTGAGACTTGGCTTTTCTTGAGTTGACTTGACTGATACTCCACTCACCGTATCTCACCGCTTCTTCAATAGAGTTCCCGTCTACTCTTCTTTGCCATACTCAAATGTCTCACATTGCGAGTCTTCCTTCTAGTCTCCGGTTGTCTTCTTGCATGTTAGGGCGTAGGCCGACTTAACTCGGCTTGGCCACCCTATTTATTACAATGCATTTTACAATAGAAAATGGGGTGCCAACATCCTATTCTAAGTTTTACATGGCATTCATCAAAATCTAAACAATAAATTTCCTAACAGGCCTTCGCCATCCCTTTTGCGTCAATCAGAGCAGGTCTTATACATATATCCCTTCAGTGGATCGAGCTTCTTTGGGGTCTTCAGTGGCATCCGTCGGAGTCTCAACTCCTTGGATTGCACTTTCAGGGCCAAGAGCCTCAACGCTTGTGGCCACACTTCCATTGTTTGCCTTGGGCGCCCAAAGCAGCTTCATCGCCCGCATGTCGTGGGATTTTAGCCGAGACAATCGAAATCGTCTGAGCCTCATCAACCCCACTCTGTTGTACATCAATGGTCTCACATTCCCCTCCAAACTTCTCTTTGGTGTTGTCTCCCACAGCCTCCTTCGACCCAGCTCTGGTGGTTTGAGTTTCCCTCTCAGCTAGCGCACCAGCTGAATCTCGAGCAGTGGGGTCACTCGAAACCTGAGACTCGGCTTTATTTCCTTTTGAGTGAGTAGCCGATAGGACAGTGTGTCGAATACCTTCTTCAGGGATTGGCTTGGCTAAGATGCCCTCTTCTACTCCATCCTTAGCTTCATCGCCATCTCTCTGGTAAGTTCATCCTCAGAGTGCACTGGGGAAGTGGTGGCATCAATCGTCCTCACCATATCTGGGCTAGGAGGGATCATATTTGATAAAGACTCTCCTTGGCCCATTTGCACTCTTTGCTCATGCAGCTCTTTGGATTCTTTCAATGCTTGTTGCGCTCGACTTTCTCCACTGCATCAGCCAGGGTCCATCCATGTCGTCGGTCTTTGCTACTAGCTGGCACGAAAGCACTTTCGTGACACTCCTTCAAAGGGGCAAGATTGAGTTTGCTTTGATTCCTCAATTGCCTTAGCCTTTGCCTTGCGTTCTCCTCATCCTTCTTTTCAAATAGGATAGTCATGCGAGAAATCTGGGTCCATTGCGGAAACAGATCGAATATTCCCAAGAAACTCAAGAGTTCTTCCTCCTCATCTCGCGAACTCCAAGATCTTGGAATAGAGCTTTGGCATAACTCAACTTCCAATTCCTCCATGTAGTCGGCCTCTCTCGCACATCCGGGTAAGTCGGAGATAGCAAACCACATTATCATCCTCTTCATCTTCAACATTAGGCACGAGAGGAGCCCTTTCCTCCTCAATTGATATGGCATCGGTTTGAGGGGAACGGACGATTAACTCTTCAGATCGGTCACCTATCTCAATTTCTTTTTCCTCGGTGTCTCCCAGGGCAATACTGTTTCAACAACACTCTGCCGGTCTCCATCTCAGTCTTTCTACTTTAGTGTGGTTTCCTCACCACATTTTGCTTGCATAGATCGTTGTTCCTCTTCGCAGTCTCCTTCACAACTTCAATGCCGACTTCGGGGCATTTCTAAGGCGCAGACCTTCTCACCAATCGCCTTCTCTTTGTTCGGAAAAGATGAATATCTTCCTCTTCTTCTTCTTCAATGGCGGTTGGCTCCACCATCTTTATCTTCTTAGTTGCGATTGGCTTTCGACACAACTAAGCTTTCTTCTTTACGAGAAGGTGCGGGGAATCCTTCTCGCTCGGCCCCTTCGGGGCGAGTGCGGGGTCTTCCATGGCTATAGGGGCATGGGCGGGCTTTTTGTCAGAAAGTGCGACTTTCTTTTCCTATTGCACAAGTTTCGAGAGATGGAGACTTCGCAGCTTGCGAGTGTCCTCGGGGACATGATCAACTCGACTCACCTTCACCGGTGTTAGCTTTTCTTTCATGGGCTTGTCTCTAAGCAAATGAGAGTTTCACCTTGAACATTTTATTGTTCACTTGGAAGGGTTTCAATTCCTAAGAGGAATGCCCTTCACCTCCATCAAATGGCCAATCACTAGGCCATATCCCAGCTACCTAACAAACAGACTAAAAGGCTGAGGAAGCAAGTGAGAGAAGGTTACCGAGTTTAACACAAGAATACAAGCAATCAAGCAATAACCTACAAACATCTCTCAAGTTTTTCAAAGAAATCCTCAAGCCTAACTTCGAAGGAAATCAATCCAACACGCTCAGTGAAGGAAAGACTATTTCATCAGTTGAAGATAAAAAACTGTTTTCAAGAACAAAAGGGTCTACTCTCCAAGGTTGAAGCAGAAGTAGTGAGGTTCCAGATCGAACCGATGTTTTGAACCTGTTGGAGGGCTAAGTGATCAAGTCCAAGGGTTTGAAGGAGGCTGAAGTAACAGGACAGTTGTTTTGTGAAGAAATTGAGTCCCAGGAGCAGCAGGCTGTGTGATCAAATTTGACTCGGACTGTATAACTGCTTTGTAACCAAGTCAAGTTACTTAGTGGATTCCTCCAAGAGTTGGAGAAGAGTGGACAAGAGGAATTATCCTATCCTCGAACCACTATAAAACTGCTTGTGTCTATTTAATTTTCAGCATACTTTATTTCTTGCTTTATTTTATATCTGCTGATAAGTTAACTTGCTTAAGTATATTGATAATAACCAATAAGTGTTGAAAAACGAACTTAAAACTCTAAGGGTGAAAAGTCTTCCGCTAGCTAAAAACAGCTAAGTTATACTATCAACAGCTCAGCGAGTCTGTTGAGTAGGTAACTTTGCTGTGTAAGCTAACTTAGTTGTCCCTCAAGGACTTAGCTGATTTGAGTTAGCTCTGAAATTATTTAAAAGGACTAAAATCGAAAAGTTGGTAAGGTTTATTCAACTCCCCCTTCTAAATCTTACACACACCCCTTAGGACCTATATTTCACTTCCTAAAGAGTTTTAGGCCGAGGCCGTGAACAACACTTGTTATGTGGTAAATCGAGTATATCTTCGACCAAAGTTGAATAAAACTCCATATAAGCTTTGGAAAGGAAGAACACCTAATATTAGCTACTTCAATATATTTGGTTGCAAGTGTTTCATCTTAAACACCAAATAGGATCATTTGGACAAATCTGATCCCAAAGCCGACGAAGGAATTTTTATGGGGTACTCGACTAAAAGCAAAGCATAATGAGTTTACAACAAAACAAGTTTGGTGTTGGACCTCTAGCGCTACTCGGATTGACGGTTGTCCCCACAAACCTACACGAGTCTTTTCTAGCGCGCTTTGTCCTCACTCACGCGCACCCTGGAAAACTTCCCAGGGGGTCACCCATCCCATGTCTACTCCAGGACAAGCACGCTTAACCTCAGAGTTTCTATGTAATGGGCACCAGAAAAGAAGATGCATCTGTTGGTATAGGTAGTCCAAATCATATCCTTTAACTATGCAATCCAGCGCTCACGAGTTCGAATCGCGAGCCGCGCCTTGCGCGTTTTTTAAAGCCCATTGCAGGCAGGATACTGGACCAAATCCCAACAATCCCCCTCCCACACCTGCCAGCATATCAGCTCCAGTGCTTGGCAACCTCCGCTGTCCGCCAAACTTCCTCAATTCTAACACCAACTTCTTCAAGCGTCGCGTCACGCACGCCTACCTCTCGATTCGATAACCCAAAGAACCTACACATTCGCCTCTGTCTGGTTTACCTCGGTTCGGCCACCACTGGCAACCTACCCTTCAGCTCTGTCCACCCGAACCTACACCGCCGGGCCTTCGATCCGTTTTACCTCGTTCTACCACCTGGCAACCTACCCTTCGCCCGTCCGTTTACCTCAAAAAGATCTTAGTTCCACCGCTCCAGCAACCTCTTTATGAAAGATGCTTTCAAGGGAATTCGAACTCGTGACCTGCCCTAATACCAGTTGTTGGACCTCTAGCGCTACTCGGATTGATGACTGTCCCCACAAACCAACACGAGTCTTTTCTAGCGTGCTTTGTCCTCACTCAGGCGCAACCATGGAAACCTTCCCATGGGGTCACCCATCCCATGTCTACTCCAGGCCAAGCACGCTTAACCTCAGAGTTTCTATGTAATAGGCACCAGAAAAGAATATGCATCTCGTTGGTATAGGTAGTCCAAATCATATCCTTTAACTATGCAATCCAGCGCTCACGAGTTCGAATCGCGGGCCGCACCTCGCGCCTTTTTTAAAGCCCATTGTAGGCAGGATGCTGGACCAAATCCCAACACTTGGTAATTAAAGAATCTATACACGTCAAATTGAATAAAGCCTCCGATGTTCAAACAATCCCAAATGAAGATAGCGACGATAAAATGATGGAGAACTAATTATTCTAAACATTACTCAAAATGACAAACTCGCTTCCTCAACAAATGTTCAACTAGAAGAAGGGGTGACACTTCAAATCTTCCCGTGGTATTAAAATTCAAAGAAGACCATCCTAAAGATCTTATTATTGGGGTTCCACTTGACAAGAAGTCAATTTGCCGGAAAAACTCTAATTTCTCAAAAAGAGCCAAAAAAATGTAAAGTAAGTTATTGAAGATGAAGATTGACATGAATCTTTCGATTCATTTGGCTCTCACGCTCAATTACTTAGGGTAAACCCCCTCTCTCACTACTAACCGATCCTCAGATCTACCCTCCTCTTTTTCGATTAACTAATGTTATTCTTAGATCTTCTTCGTGAGATTGAGAAAAAGAAAGATATTTCTAGATTGTTCTAATTTCTATGTATACTAAACTATTCCAATTCTATATACATAATTTTATTAATTTATAATTCTATTATAATTTCTTTTTTTCATTTTTCTAGAAATACAAGAAGAGCTAAATCAATTTGAAAGAAATTGAGTTTTGGAACTTGTGTTGTGTCCTCCATCTCACACTATCATCGAAACAAAATGGGTATTCTGGAACAAGTTGGACAATCAAGGCAACATCACTCGAAATAAAGCAAGGTTAGTAGCTTAAGGTTATTGTGCAACATCACTCGATATTTAGAAGATGTTCATATTTTACTTGCTTATTCTTGTTTTAAAAAATCGGTAACCAAATATCGATGTAGGATTTGTAGTTTGCTTTATTTAAATATTAGTAGACTCGATATTCAATATGATGTATCTCTATATGCTCGATTTCTTTCAAAGTAATCCAAAGGAATCTAATGTAAGTGTCATTAAAAGAATTTTTCGCTATTTAAAAAGCACTATCTCATACAGTTTATTTTATCCTTAAATTGACAATTTTATTTTAAAAGGTTTTAGTGATTCGGAATATGCCAGGAATATTTATGATCGCAATAGTACTCTCGGTTCTTGTTAATTTTTAGGCAATTGTCTTGTTTCATGATTTTCTCAAAAACAAATATGTGTCTCTTTGTCAATAGCGGAAGCCAAATATATTTTCTCGGCTTTTTGTTGTACACAATTACTTTGGATGATAGCCGTAAACGATGGATACTAGGCGCTGTGCGTATCGACCCGTGACAAACCTTGGCGGAATACAAAATGGACTTTACTAAAGTACCTATTTTGTGTAATAACATCGCCAATAAATATTTCACAAAATCCCGTACATCACATTCAAACAAAACATATTGAAGTTAGACATGATTTTTTAAGAGATTGTGTGTCAAAAGGGAATATCGTTATGAATTTTGTCTCGTCTCAAGATTAGTTAGCGGGTATCTTTATGAAACCATTACCCGCTGAGTCTTTCAACTCTATTCGAGCTCATTTAGGCTTAATGCATATTGAATAATGTTTATATTCGTTGTTTAGATATGTTTAAACATTTTTAAAAAGTTTTGGGGTGAAAATTCTAGTTTTTTAAAACTGCATTTCCAAGTAGAACATGGTCCAGTCGTCATGCACAACGACCGGTCGCCCTGACTTTTTAAAACGGGATAAAACCCTTCGGTCAATACAGAACACAGGTTATTCTCAAGAAACCTAGGTACAATTTTCTCCAAAATTGTCTTCTCCCTCAAATTCTCTCTATAATTCTTGTTAATTGCTTCTATTATTCTCCTCACATCACTTCTATCTTGTTTCTATGGCTTCTTCCCGAACCCATATGGGCCCTAATCCCTCAAGACTAAGAAAAAGGACTAGAAGAGGTTCTTTATCAAATCCTCAAAATCGAGCTCAATTAGAGGAAAATCAACCGGAAGATGATTAATTGGTACTCACACTTGTGAAAATTGCCGCATTAAGGTCGAGAATCACACTCGATAATGCCAAGTGAGAAAAAGGTATGAAATCTCAACTTTCATTACCTTCTTCATGTGATAATAAAATGAGTTTTATTCATAAATTTGGTGAATTGTTTTATGAGGTCAATCAAAATTGGAGGAACGCATTTGCTAGGACTAGAATTTGATGTTCTTAAATTTATATTTGAATATTTGTGGCTATATTGAAACCCAATGATCGGTAAATTTGTGGGATAATCCTAGCATACGATATGATGATGAGATTGTTAAGCTTGTTAAGCTTTTTTTACTCTAATGTTTGGATTGAGTATAATGACATGTACACCTCTATTGCCATTAATTTGTTTTTGTTGGGTCGATATTTTCGGTGGACTACTCAAGAAATTTGTCATTTGTATAGGTTGAATGACATGGGTGTTGATTATTATGCTTGTGGGTGTTGGGATAGTCATAGGATGGATGTTTCTTTGGAGGAAGTAAAAACTGAATTGGGGTTGTGGCCGGATTTGACAATATAATCAATGCCCGAAGAGACTCGTATTATATCTATGATTGTGTGATATTGTGTTTGTGACAAAGAAGTGAAACTCCCAAGCAATTTGGACTACTTCTTAACTTATAACATTAGGAGAGTGGAGTTAGTGCATTATGGAGCCGTATTTATTTACTGTTTGATTGATTCCATTACTCTTAACTCCAAACAATTCACTTTGAGAAGCATCATTGGTAATATCCGAAAAATGCTCCATATGCGCCGAACTATGGTTAAAGCTCCAACTAAGTCGGAAAGAGGGCGAGCCTTCACATCCCAAGGTGAGGATGAAAATGAGGATGAGGATGATGACAGTAATGAAGAAGAAGAAGAAGAAGCGAGAAATGATAGTGGTCACAGTGATCCGTCTTTAAATGTATGCATGGACGGACTAGAGACATATATTCATAGAGATATCATCTCCTTGAGGAGGGAGCTTGAAGAAGTTAAGAGGGAGAATACGAAAATGAAGGGTAAAATAAGCAAGCTCAAGAAATTCATCAAGGAGCTTCTATCAGCAGCTTGCTTCTCTTTCAATGAGGATTAGATTTTTTTTATCGACCCCTCCCCATTTTCTTTATGTACTCTTATTTGTCATATTTTGTTTTCATAACTTCAAACTCATGCTTTGACTTTCTATATATTGCTGCGTAATATACTTTGATTCTCTATTGTTTATGACGGCTAATAAATTTCTTGATGATTTCAAAGGAGGAGAAATGCTAGAAAAGTTGTTATATATGTGAGCTTGTTGTACAATAAGCAACACCGCTTATTTGGTTATTTAGTACACTTGGGAAAAGTACTTATTGGTGAAAATGCTTAATTTTTGGCAAAAGCTCTTATAAAAACTTACCTTTTGGCATGCTATATTTGATAAGTTTTTTTTAACTTATTGGAATGTTGTTAGAACTTAGTGCTTATTGCTTATTGATAAAAGTAATTTTGGTAAATAGCTTATTATTCTCAAGCATTGTTTCTTGATAAAAGTGATTTTGAAAAAGAGATTATTGTTCTCAAAGCATTGTTTCTTGATAAAAGTGATCTCGAAAGAACTTACTGAGCTTATTTAGGATTATGGCATTTTTTTTATATTATGATTACCTTTGTCCAAAATTCTTTTCAAAAGTGATTTTAAGCTTAATGATAGCTTTATATTCTTGTTGTATTTAAATGAACAAAAATGAAAACTTGATATAAAAAAAAAAATAGTTCTTATTGCTGCAAATGGTTGTTTATTCTGACAGGGGGGTTTATATTGATAGGGGAGCTTTTTCAAACTTTTGCAAAATTTATTACATAAATTTGTCTAAAACCCTATCAAATTTATTTTGGGTTGAAATAATCGAAAAATGGGAGTTTGTTAGAATAAAAGTATTTTGATTTTGATAATTTCACCTTAATATTTTAATTTCAACCAAAACGATAAATTCAGGCGCAGTCAAACTCGGATTCCATTTTTACAAAGTTATTAAAAATCAAAAACTGAAATAACTGACAGCGACCGGTCGTCCTTGATGACGACAGGTACCTGAAGAATTTTTGCTCGGTCTAAAAATCCTTATTTCAAGGCAACCGGTTGTTGAGGGCGACCGGTACCTGAGAAAGTTTTTGAAAATTAATCTCTTCAGACACAAGTCGCCCTGCAGGGTGACCGGTCACTGTATAGGGCGATCAGTCCCCCTATAGAGCAACACGTGTCATATCGCACTTTCTTTCTTTCAAATTTAGATTTTTCAACATGGCGATCGGTTTCCATACCAGTCGCCATAGCCAAGATCAGATAATTTTATATGTTGCACCATACAACATTTTCGCTTTTATCATTTTTTTGCCATTACTTTGTGAATCTTTAAATCTTCTTTTTGCAGACAAAATTCAAATATGGGGAGTTTATGTTGGAATTCAAGTCTTGGAACTCTTCTATAAATAGATGAAGAAGGTTGGAGGATCAACACAGCAATACTACACAATTCTACAACACAACAAAAAAATCTTAGCAACTTTCTCAAGCTTTCATTTTCACATCTTGTTGTAACAGCCTAAGTATTATACTTTCGTATTGCTTATTAGGTTTTCTCTCTTGATTACACTTACAAGACTTGGTGTAATCTTGATTGATCAAAATCATCCAAAACAAGACTTACTTGTTAAGTGTTCTTTTGATGAGAACACACTTGTTGATTAGACTAGGTGTTGAAGAGTTTGGTGCTCTTCAAAATTAATTGTGTAAGAAGAGTTTGGTGCTCTTCTAGTTGAGTTGTATTCATTTGATATCGATTAATAAAATTTTCTTTTCAAAATCTATTCGGATATACCTGGGGGTAGTGGATTAAGTTCTAGGTGAAACGGACCACTATAAATCATTGTGTCCATTCTTCTTACATCTCTTACATTCTTGAAAAAATTTAACATACGAAAAAGAGAAGAAAAGTCTGAAAAATCAGAAAAATATGTTCACCCTCCCTCTAGATTTTCGTAGCCTCATGGACTAACAAGCATGTGTCCACTTATGACATGAGCAAATGTATTTTTTCAAAAAATAAAAATAAAAATTGGATACATATAAACATTCCAATCGGATTACGTATTACCTAATTGGGTAGCATTTAATTAACCATACACAAAGTGCTTCTGAGATTTGGGACAATTTAAACCTGGTGGTTTATGTCATCTAACATTTAACTCGACTAGAATATGTTGATGCATATAAAGAATTAATCTGAAATTCCCAAAAAGCTCAATAGATTTCTTACGTCTGACATTTTTTTCATTTTGTTTTTTTGGTGAATTCTACTTTATCCCCTTGTACTCTTGTTAATTCTCACTTTACTCATTTGTACTCTCAATTATCTCATCTTACCTCTTTGTCCTCTTATTTTGCCTCACTTTACCTCCTTGTACTCTTATTTTCTCACTTTATCCCCTTATTCTCTATATTTTTCTCATTTTACCCCTTAGTCTCATTGCAAAATAAATATATATTTGTTTTATATAATTTTATCTATTATTTAATACTTAATACTGAAATTATGTAAAAGATATATTTTAGTTCAATTTCATTACCATTTTTCAATAACACAGCTCTTATTAAAATTTAAATTTTGTGAATTTATTATTAAATAATACATTTTACTTAAAATAGTCTACTAATTGAATGAGTTATCAGTTATCAAAGTATCAGATTCTTTTTTATTTAACATGGTTTCTTTGAACTCATAATAATTTATTGATGACAAAAAAAATTATCACTAGAATTTTACATAATATTTACTAAATATCAATATGTATTAAACAATTAATTATCATTTTATAAGTTACTTCATATTTAAAATAAACAATATTCAATTATTTTTACTTATATAATTTCATAACACTTGATTTTTAGTAAATATTCTTTACTTATACTAAGGTATATCATTTATACTTTAGCAAGTACTATTCATTCATTATTGCATTTAAAATTCATTAAACATTATATATAGAATTTAACATAGTTCCTATGAATTTAACCATACTATATTTTTAAATAGAATTCCTTCATATTTCAAATGAACAATATTCAATTAGTTTTACTTATATAATTTCATAACACTTATTTTAGTAAATATTCAATACTTATAAAAGGGTATATTATTTATAGTTTAGGAAGTACTATGCATTTGTTATTGCATTTAAAATTCACTAAAAATTGTATATAGAATTTAATATAGTTTCTATTAAATTAACCATATTATAATTTTTCAAATAGACAATACATTAATTTAAGAATTCCTTACTCCTTATAAATCTAAATACGCATACCTTTAGTAATAGTTTATTAACCATGTATAATAAATATTTAATTATTAATAAATTAGCATGTGTTCAACTATGTTACGTTAAAATGTTATTTGACGCATTTATCAAAATATTAATTAGAAATATAATTTTATAACCAATATTAAAGTTGACTATTTATATGTAAAATATATTACCTAATAATAAATATCAGATATAAGCTTAATATGAGTTGTGTTAATAAAAATATTGATCAAATTTGAATTAAAATTAATTTTAATAATTTTAATATTAAGTATAAATAAAAGTATACATTTTAAAATGAGAGTAAAGAGGTAGCGTGAGCAAAATGAGAGTATAAGAGGGTAAAGTGAGACAAATTGAGAGTACAATGATGTAAAGTGAGACAATTGAGAGTACAATAGGTTAAAGTGGAATTAATAAGAGTATAGGGGGTAAATTAGAATTGACCCTTTTTTATAATTCCTTTTGTGGCATTATTGACTTTACACAAATTCCATTAGTTTTACAATAGTTACATAAATCTCAATGGTACTTTTCTCGTTGGGTTGTATTGCAGTTACCCCAATAACCTCGTGTACTTTTTCTAATTAACCCTTTATCTTAGTTCGATTAAACCTTTGTGCCCAGTTATTTATTTTTCAAAGCGTGGATTTAAGTTTTTATTAGTATTTAATATTCTAAAAGAATAAGTATGCTTTTGACATACTGGCATTATGACAAGACAATTCCATCTGAAGTTCTAAAAAATTTAATCCCTAATATAACATCAGATAATCTCATACCTTTTATGTCAAAGTAATTCTTTAACATTTTCTTAGTACGTATTCATGATTAAATCATGATTACTTCTCACAATCAACATATCATCTACATAAAGGTAGACAATGACATAAGCATCAATTGTACCTTTAATGTAGACACACTTATCATAATCATTGATTTTGAAACCTTTGATAACGTAGTTGTGCAAAACTTTTCGTGCCATTGCTTAGGTGCTTGTTTTCGTCCATAAAGTGACTTAACAAGTTTACACACCTTTCTCTTTTGTCCGGGTGCAAAGAACCCGTCATGTTGTTCCATATAAATCTCCTCTTCAAGCTCACTATTCAAGAAAGCAACCTTCATATCCATTTGGTATATCTCAAGGTATTCAAAGTCAGTGAATAGCAATGAGAATATGAAAGGACATGATCATTGTAACATGAGAATATGTATTAAAGAAATTATACCCCTCATTTTGTTTAAATACTTTAGCTACCAACTAGGATTTGTGCTTATGTATAGATCTATCTCCTTTATACTTCCTTTTGAGGACCATTTGTATCCTAAAGGTTTGCATCAGTGAGGGAGATCAACCAACTCCCAAGTATTATTATTGCGCATGATGGAATCTATTTCATTGTTGATAGATTCTTTCCACATAGGAGTTTTTGGACTAGACAAAGATTTTTGAATAGTTAGGTTCGTTTTCTAACATATAAGTTAGAAAACCAGAACCAAAAGACTTAAGCTATTTTTGTCATTTCTTTGCGTCTTGGTTCCTCTTCATCACTTTGAGGTAAACTCGCAACTTCATCTTTTGTTAGAACTTTCTTCTTTTAGTTCTTTGCTAGGAAAGACATTTTCAAATAATACAACATTCCTTGATTCTATGACCATACCATCATTTATATCATGAATTGCGACTTATGCCTTTGAAAACGATATGAACTATTGCTTGCATATCCAATGAAAACGCAATCAATCATTTTAAGACTGATTCGACTTGTTTTGGCTTAGGTACTTCTACTTTAGTCAAACACCCCCACACTTTAAGGTATTTGAACTACAAGAAAAGCTGTTGATAGACATCACCAAAAGACACGGGTTTTAAGACTTTTCTCGTGTCTTTTCCCATATAACAACGGTTTTGTAAGAAACCGGTGTCTAATTAGTGTTGTCTTTTGTAAAAAATATTCCCAAATATACACCGGTTTGGCACGGATATACGGAACCGCTGTCTATTCATATAAATTATTTTTGATTAGACAACATTTGTTTTGACACCGTTCTAAAACCGGTGTCTTTAATATTTTAGAAACCAGATCTTTAGACACCGGTTTTAGATCCGGTGTCTAATCATATCCTTTTACACCGGTTTAAACAACCGGTGTCTTTACATTTTTTTTTCAAGTTAGCCGCTTAATTAAATAGGTGTTTAGTCGTCTAAAGTCTGCTCAACCAAAATCATCTCCTCAACCAAAATCGTGCCCGTCGCCTCTTCTCATCCGTCACCTCTTCTCTCCACCGCTCGCCAACTTCCGTTCGCGCATTGCCTCTGGTCTACCAAGTACCCTGTACTATTCTCCACCCTCAGTGTCGTGTTGTCTTCCGCCACCACCAACCACCATCTTCTACCTCTGGCGTACTACCGCTCGTTAACCGTCGTTCCACAGCCGGAAAATCAACATTTAGGTATTATAGCTATATTTTATTAAGTTTGGTTTTCGATTTAGGGTTTAAATCCAATTTTTTTGTGATTCAAATTCGATTTTAGGATTTTTTTTTGAACTATGGTTTGCGTTTCGTTTCCTTGTGATTATGAAGCTGGGAAATGAAATTTGGAAGCGAAAATAGAAATTTATGTGTTTACGTACGGACCGAAAGGTAAGATGCAGATTTCTGCTCGCATTTTTTTTATGGTAGCTTCTGGTTTTTCTGAATTTTTGTTTTTTTTTTACTTCAGATGAAGGTATTTTGAGTTAATTGATGATTCAATATGGTGTGCATGATCAGTTAAAATGCTCGATAAATTATCGATGAGAACAATTGAAATTACGCCATTCTAGTTTTGCTTTTCAATATTATTTTTTTCTCGTGGATTTCGTCCTCGCTTTTTATTATTTCTGAAAATTTGTGATATTTGTTAAACAAAATCAAGTATTTGAAATGTTTTCCATGTGGGGTGTGTCTTTCCACATTCCTACCTTTTCATATTTTCATATACAAAAGACATTTAAGTGACTTAATTTATGTATTAATTTCTCATTCACCCGAAATTATTTTTGAGAAATTAAAAATGATAAATTCATCTGCCCGCGGTGTAGAATAAGGTTATATTATTTATTTTCCACAACTGATAAATAATACCACTTAAATAATTGTCAAAATCGGGTCAAAACTTATTTTTCCTAAACCAATTTCCAACGGCAAGAAGTGTATTACCAACAATTTTTTGAGTTGAGTAATACTGATCAACAAGTAGTCAAAGTATTAGGTTTGATTGATTCATATCCTTAATTTGATCAATAGCCTAACATGTACGTAGGGCCGTTAGACAAGTTAGTAGTAAATCTTGACTTACTTTAAGGATAGATCGATCTTAGCTGCCAAATCAATAGTTAGTGGCAAAACTTTTATTTCAAATAACCTAGACTGCTACATGTAATGTGGCGCCTGGATTTTTTGGTAAAATATGACAAAACTCAAAATAATTTGTTAAAAATAGAAGGTGCATGGCGGGGTTTGACATATTAATTAAGTGGATGCACAAAAAGAGATTTTGCCAGAAATATGAAATACAAGGGGGGTGGGGGTCTTTTGCGTTTGTGATTTGAGAAAATACTTTGCCTAAAGTCTTAAACAAATACAAAATGACTATAACATTATCTTTGTTCATAATCCATTTTAATAAGTTTCGTAATATATGAATATGGTCCAAAAATTATTCAATTACTATTTAGTTTGAAGGGACGTGAAATACAATATATACACGTTAGGCTAGCTAGTTTGTATCAAGATGCATCAATGAATTACCTTGTGCATGAGAATTTATGGTGATACTGTTGAATGTTGATGCGCCTAGGTTGTCCATTCTACATCAAATAGTCTGATTGATGGTCAAAAATGTTAGAAATTGGTGAACATATATTACAAATAACTTACACACACAAGAGAATAGAGGGGAAAACTTATATTATTTTATTATCATTTTCTTCACTTCTTCATATGACTCCATAACAAGGGTATTTATAGGTGATACCTAAGATGAACATACACTTAAGCATGCATCAATATTTAATTTTCATACATTCACCTATCCCCATTCATGCACAAAACCAAAAGTCACATACATAAATTTCACCTATTCATGCATAGAATATACTATAACTATTTTACTTCAATGTATCTAGCTAATAATTCAACACTCTCTCTTAAGCTAGATTCATTACTCCAAGAGAAAATCGCAACTTCTTGAAAACATCAAACTTCAAGGGCTTCGTGAAGATATCAACAATTTGGTCTTGGGACTTCACAAACTCAAGCTTCACTTCTTTCTTGGATATGTGGTCAAGAATAAAATGATACTTCGTATCAATGTGTTTGCTTCTGTCATGAAACATCGGGTTCTTCGCCAACGCAATAGCAAACTTATTAATCTTCTTGTGATAAACTAAGCTCCTTCAACAAACTTCTCAACCAAATAGCATGACAAACACAAGGAGTCGCTGCAACATACTCCGCTTCACAAGTAGAAAGTGTCACAATCGGCTGCTTCTTAGAGTTCCAAGTGAATGTCGAACTTCCCATAAAGAAAACAAACCCGGTTGTACTTTTGCGACTATCAACATCACGGGCCCAATCACTATCACAATAGTCAACAAGCTTGAAATTATGAGAGGATGTATAGAAAATTCCATGATCAACTGTACCTTTAATGTACCGAATTATGTTTTTGGCAATTTTCAAATGTGATATAGTAGGAGCTTCCATGTGACGACTTACAAGTCCAACACCAAAAAGAATATCCGGTCTCGTACAAGTTAGATACCTCAAGATTCCAACAAGACTTTTAAAATATGTGGAATTAATTTTTTCACCATCTTCGTGGAAGTACATTTTCACTCCATATTCCACGGGGGTGATTACCGATTTGCAATTATCCATCTCAAACTTCTTGAGAATTTCTTTGGCATATCCTTCTTGAGATACAAAAATTCCATCATCTTGTTACTTTACTTCAATCGATCCCAAGATAATAAGACATTAAGCCAATGTCCGTCATCTCAAATTCCTTTGACATAGCTTTCTTGAATCACCAAATATCTTTGGATTATTTCCTGTAAAAATCAAATCATCCACATACAAACAAATAAGTAACATATCACCATTTTTGTTCATTTTTACATAGAGAGCATGTTCATGTGGACATTTTGAAAAACTATTTACTTGGAAATAGCGATCAATTCGGCTATTCCATGCACGAGGTGCTTGTTTTAACCCGTAAAGAGCCCTTTTCAATTTCAAGGCTTTATCTTCTTGACCATTCATCACATAGCCCGGAGATTGATCAATGTATACTTCCTCCTCCAAAAACCCATTCAAGAAAGCATACTTCACGTCTAAATGATGAATTTTCCAATGAGTTTGGGTTGCAAGGGAAATGATCAACCGAATAGTTTCAAGACGAGCAATGGGCACAAATACCTCACAGGCTCGGAATCCGTAAATAAAAAAAATTGAGTAAAATCACTCAAATTTCTTACTTTTTCGGTGACATCATATATTTCACGCAGGCCTCTAAATTTTCGAGGAACTTCACTCGAACTTGGATCATCAACTTGAGCACTTTGTGGTGGTGGCGTTGATGGCGGTGTAATAGGTTGAGTCGGGCCTTCATCTTCATCATCATCAAAGAATGGACTATATTGTTCATTTTTCTTTTGATCATTCCATTCCCAAACACCTTCTTCATCGAACTTGACATCTCGGCTTATCACAATTTTTCCATTTTTCGGATTGTACAACTTGTAGCCTTTGGAACTTTGATCATAGCCTATGAAGATATATATTGCACTCTTATCATCAAGTTTGGTTCTTTTCTCAATAGGAACATGTATGCTTCCAAAAACCCGCAAGTGTGAAACAATTGATTTATAGCCATTCCAGGCTTCTTGAGGTGTTTTTCCATTCACACTTTTAGTGTAACATCTATTCATCAAGTAGATTGCACAAGAAACGACTTGACCCCAAAACTCCTTCGGCATATTTTTGCTTTTCAAAGATACTCCTCGCCATGTTAAGAATAGTCCGGTTCTTTCGCTCGGCTACTCCGTTCTGTTGTGGTGAATATGGAGTTGTCATGGGACGATGAATAAAATTTTCTCACAGAAATTTTTGAATTCATTTGAAGTGAATTTACCACCTCTATCGGACCTAAGAGCTTTTATTTGGTAACCACTTTGTTTTTCTACCATCACCTTGAACTTTTTGAAGGTTTCAAACACTTCTGATTTTTCCTTCAAAAAGTACTCCCAAGTTTTCTGAGAATAGTCATCAATAAAAAGCACGAAGTAATTATTCTTACCAAGTGATGATTGCTTGATAGGTCCACAAACATCCGAGTGTATCAACTCCAGTGGATGTTGAGCTCTAGACGTAGACTCCTTCGGAAAACTCTTTCTAGCTTGCTTGCCATAAAGACATCCTTCACAAAGTTGATTTGGATGATTTATGGAAGACAATCCTTTCACCATTCTTTGTTTGCTCATCATTTTGAGGCCATCAAAGTTCAAGTATCCAAGCCTCAAATGCCATAGCCAAGATGCATCTTTAAAACAAGAATTTAAGCACATTAAGACGTCATTTTGAATGTTTAGCAAAAACAATCTATTCTTCGTCATAGGTACCTTGGCCAACAATCTCCCATTTTAATCTTTCATGGTTAAACTTCTATTTTGCAAGTGTATATCATAATTTTTCTCCAACAGTTGTCCCAAACTCAAAATGTTGCTTTTCATGGCCGGAACATAAAAGACATTAGAAATAAATTGATGGCTTCCATCTTTTGACCGAATCAAAATTGTACCTTTCCCTTTGACTTAATCTTTTGAAGAATCTCCAAAAGTTATATCACCACCGACTGATTCATCCAGTTCCACGAACGAATCTTTCTTTCCACAAATGTGACTACTTGCACCGGAGTCAAGATACCATTGATTCCCCTTCTCATCTTGATTATTTTTGCAAGCAAGAAGCAAAGTGGGATCTACATCTCCTTTATCATTGCTCTCCATAAGATTACTTGTCTCTCCTCTATGTTACTTGACATTCCCAAGTATAATGACCGGCGATGACAATTATAACACTCAATTTCTGATTTGTCATACATTGGTTGATTTGGCTTATATCCTCCACCTCTCGGGCCTCTACCTCGTCCGCGACCTCTTCCTTGATTGAAGTTTTGGCTTGTGTCATTATTGTCCGAGGTGTATTTGTCACCTCATCCCCTCTTTCCATTACCTCGGCCTCTACATTGTCCTTGTCTACGAAATCCTCCATGTCCTCGACCTCTTTGGGACGTGCTTTGGTTCGTCTCTTTCTCTTTCAAAGATAGCTTTGCTTTCAAAGCATGTTCCATCGATTCTTGAATCGGTTTTTTCAATCTTTCTTCATGAGCTTGCAAAGATCCGGCAAGTTCATCAACGGTCATGGTGTCCAAGTCTTTGGACTCTTCAATGGCAACAACAACATAATTAAATTTTGGATCCAAAGATCTCAAAATTTTGCCAACAATTCGATCATCCTTCATATCATCTCCATATCTCTTCATTTGATTGGTAATAGCCAAAACTCTTGAAATGTAATCCGAAATAGACTCGGAATCCTTATGTGTAGAGATTCAAACTCACCTCTTAATGTTTGAAGATAGACCTTTTTACTTTGTCAACTCCTTTAAAAGAGGCTTGAAGAATTTCTCATGCTTGCTTGGAGGTAGTTGTCGTAGCAACTTTCTCGAACATCTTCTCATCCAAACTTTGATGGATGAGTGTGAGCGCCTTTTGGTCTTTCTTCTTGGCGGTTGCATCATCCCCTTCAAGACCTTTCTCCACAGGGTCCCATACTTCCTAGGCTCCAAGCAAGGCTTTCATTCTAATACACCAATTATCATAGTTTTCTTTAGTGAGTGATGGAACTACAAATGGTGTTCCGTTTGACATTTTTCTTC
Organism: Rehmannia glutinosa; assembly: GCA_016081115.2. Classification (NCBI taxonomy): domain Eukaryota; kingdom Viridiplantae; phylum Streptophyta; class Magnoliopsida; order Lamiales; family Orobanchaceae; genus Rehmannia; species Rehmannia glutinosa. Next base: position 65,689,780 of record CM071924.1, on the reverse strand, counting down.
AAGCTTTGGTCTCCAAACACAAGTGACTCTTGATACCAATTTGTTAGAAATTGGAGAGCATATATTACAAATAACTCACACAGACAAGAAAATAGAGGGGAAAACTTATATTATTTTATTATCACTTTCTTCACTTCTTCAAATGACTTCATAACAAGGGTATTTATAGGTGATATCCAAGATGAACATACACTTAAGCATGCATCAATATTTAATTTTCATACATTCACCTATCTCCATTCATGCATAAAACCAAAAGTCACATACATGAATTTCACCTATTCATCCATAGAATATACTAGAACTATTTTACTTCAATATATCTAGCTAATAATTCAACAAAGAATTCGCATGCTTTGGTTGCTCGCATACCGTAGTTTGAGTCACGCTTGTGTACCAAATAAAAGGACGGATCTTTTGGCCAGTTTGATATTTTGACGGTATTTGGAGAGTAAAATCGTATTGTTAATCTAGCCAGTGACGAAGCCAGGATTTTCGTGTAGGGGGGCCAATTAACATTTATATAAAATAAAATACAATACATCAATTCTAAAAATAAAACTATAAATAAATATCAATTTTGATATTTTTTTGACAAAATTAATGTATTAATCCAATTATATCTTAATATTAAAAAAATAAATAACAGAATACAATTACATCATATCATATATTTCCCTTCTATTCTTCATATTTCAAAATCATTGCATAACAACTTCATAATATATCTTTTTTATGTTTTTTACCCGAAACATTCCCTAAGAGATTGGGGATATATTAAGGTCATATCCTCAATCTATATATCTTTTTTATATTGCCAAACAATCATTCAATAATCCATCTTGAATGTTGAATTCTTTAATAGAAATTTGATAATGAACCATAAATCATTTTCAAATAGACAAATAGAAGCACAAGAAATAATACTAAAATTCGAGTTCAAATTTATGGTGGAACAAACAAAATTTTGAGAAAGGGAAAAAAATCATCAAGGCTCAAAGTTTTTTCAAGATTCACAAATTAATGGGAAGGAAAAAATAAGAATGACCGAATAGAAGACATTTTGCCTTTTTCCCTCTTTTTTGATTTTTTTAAGGATATAAATTAAAATTACGAAAATACCCTTGTATTTTTCAAAATTTCAGGGGGGCTCGGTAGCCCCCTTGGCCCTAATGTGGCCTCGTCACTTAATCCAGCTATATCATGATACAAACTTAATATAATTTTTTATTTTGTTTTTCGATGGAGTGAGGATAATAAGTTCGAATATAAGACCGACAAAGAAAAAAGATATAACGTGATTTTGATTCATGGATTATGGATATGACATCAATATTGTCACACCACAATAATCGGTGATCACAAATTTAGAATGTGACTGGGATGAAGTTGAGATTGAAGTTATTCTTTGATTTATTTCCAGAAGTTTCATTGTTTATTTATTTATTTATTTTTTTAGCAAAGAAGTTTCATTGTTTATTTATTTTTTTATTTTTTTAGCAAAGAAGTTTCAGTGTTAATTCATTCAAAATCACAACTACCCATTTGTGTAAAAAAATTAAGTACATGTTTGGATCACTTGTATACAAAAGTCCATTCAATAAATGGACCTCTTAATAAATGATTTTTCAAAAAGCCTATGTACAATTTTAACATCTATGTAATGGATTTCTTGGAGGAATGACTCATCCAAAAGTCCATTTTAAATTAACTACAAAACATAAAATATTATTTAAATCGGCTTTGAGATTCAAAAGTCCATCTCAAAATTGAGCCCAAGCAAACATATTTATTTTATAACTTATGTAAAATCTTACACACACACACACATATATATATATATATATATATTTTTAATAATATGAGTGGTTGTTCATCAATTTGCTTCTCATTTTGACAAAATAATAAAGGGAAGCAAAACATAGTGGTGAAATGAAAAATACGGGCACTTATGTGTAGGCGTGGCAATTTTTGACACGACACGATAGCACGACACGAAAATGATACAAAAATAGCGGGTTAGTGTTTAGTCTTATCGTGTTCGTGTCCTTATCGTGTCAACGCGATAAGGACACGAAAATTTCGTGTCGTGTTCGTGTTTTTATGTGTTTACACGATAAGGACATGAACACGATAGTGACACGATAATGACACGACACGAACACGATAAAGATACGATAATGACATATTTACCTGTTAGTAACACGATAATGTCACGACACGAGCACGATAATGTTGACACGTTTACCTGTTAGTGACACGATAACCTGATATTTTGTATGTTTATATCGTATATTATCGTATAATATCGTGTAATTTGTTATTGTATATTAACATATAAATCATTTTTTTTTGTTTTTGACTTATCGTGTCACTATCGTGTCGTGTCGTGTCAACACGAAAATTTTTGTGTTCTTGTTCGTGTCGGAGCAGATCCTTTTCGTGTCGTGTTCGCGTGTGTCCTTTTCGTGTCGTGTCGTTATCGTGTCGACACGAAACACGACACGATAACACGATTTGCCACCCCTACTTCTGTAAGGATGATGTATCTAATACGTATTGGATACGATATTTTCTATGTGCTTATGTGAGTTATCACATTTCAGATTTGAGTATTATAAAATTTTAGTTTTAAGCTTAAAACAATGTTTTTTTTATTTGTATTTATTACTTCTATGTTTTCAATAATATAAAAAAATATAAGTTTATATGTATATATACATCTTATTTGTATCCTCAAAATTTCCAAACATGATGTATTTTTATATCGTGTCGGATCGTATCCGTATGGTGTATTATTGCTTCATAGGTGGTAAATAAAACACACAGTGGATAACAAGGTGCGTGAGGTCACGCATACAGGACGCAAGTATTATGAAGTTATCCACTCTCTCTGACTCTGTCTCTGTATGCGCGGTGGTTGAGGTGACCTGTAAATTAAAAAAGTGTGTTACAAAATGAGATCTAGTGCATGAGGCTAGAGAGAGAACGAGAGGAGAGAGATATCCCACGTCACAAAGTGCTTTTTTTTTTTTTTTTTTTTTGATAACTCGGCTTCCCGTGGCTTACGCCGACTATGTCGAGGACAACGACTCCGCTCCTCATTGCCGCCGCCAAGATAAACCGCGGGATGTGCACGCACCGCCGTCGTTCGACGGGTCTCACGACGTACAACCAGATCCTCCCAGGTAAAGAGAACAATTATGTTCGACCCCCAATCTACTAATAACGATCTCTCCCGAATCGAACCCACACGGATGCTATTCAGTATGAGTTCCCACCAAATCTTCACCAGCTCGCATATGCCCCTGGGAGCAATTTGATGGAGAAGGGATATGAACCCTGACCTCCACCCCACAAACAATTTGATGGAGCAGAGATTTGAACCTTTGACCTCCATCCCACAATTGCTTGTGGTGGCTGGTGGGCTAAGCCACCTGGTTACAAATGCTTATTTTTCTCGTATCACTCGAATGACGAGGCAATTTCTCGAGCCCAACGTTGCTTTTAGGTGTCTCGTGGATCTGTCTCTTGGTGTGTGCCGATTTGTGAGAGAGAGGAGGGAGAAGATGAGCACCGCCGCATATTATCCCGCGATTTCCTCCGCCGTACCTTTTTGTCCCCTTCTCTGCTTTGCCCTTCTCTGCCGCCACTCTCCCCGCCCTCCTAAATTTCCTCCGCTTCACACGCTCTCTTTCCCACCATTAATTCTTAACTTCTACTACACCATTTCGGTTTTAGCTTTACATATTTACTTTTTAAATAATAAAAACATCTTTATATGAATAAAAATATACATTGAAACGGTTTATTTTGAGAGCAAAATTGAAACAATTATGTTGCTATTTGATTTATATAATTATAAATATAATTAGTGTATGTTTTCAAAATATATATAATTAGTGTACAGTATTTTTTTTAATAAAAGCGTTTTTTTTTTATTTTTATATTTTTGAAGGCATAGGAAAAATATGTAGAATATTAGTTGATTGGAGATTTAAACAAAAATAAATTGTATAAAAGTTTAATACTTTTAACAGTCCTCCGACTAAGACACATGTAGATCTTAGTGTATACTTAGCTACGAATAGAGAAGAATCAGTTTCTCAGCTGAAATATTCAAAGATAATTTGCAGTATGATGTACTTTAATAATTGTGCACGTCCATATATTGCATATTTCAAGAAGTAAGCTAAGTAAGTTCACAATTAAGTAAACCTATTAAGGATCACTAGAAAGTCTTGACAAGGGTACTCGGATATTTAAAGTATACAATTAATTATGAAATACTTTATAAGAGATGTCCAACAATATTATAAGGATATTGTGATGTTAATTGGATATCGCAGACACAAAAGACTCAAAGTCCATAAGTGGCTATGTATTCACAATTGGTGGAGGAGTGGTGTCATGGAAATCTTATAAACAAAAGTGTATAGCTCGATCCACTATAGAATTCAAGTTTATTACTTTAGATCATTACAACATAAATGACATTAGGTAACACTCAAAAATGTTACCTAATGGCCATAAAATGTTATTATAGACAATAGGTAGCACTTTTATGGCGTCAAGACTTGCCCGTGCTACCTATAATCTAAGGTATCACTTTTATTAGCTTTTAGTAACACTTTTTCTAAGTGTTACATTAAGTTATACTTTGAAGCAATATTTCTAAAGTGTTTTATATGAATCTTATGTAACACTTTTTATATTTGTAACACTTTTTAAAAAAATACTTCTAAAGTATTACATATGAATCTTATGTAACACTTTTTTTTGTAGCACTTCATAGAAATATTATTTTTGCCACTAAGTAGATTCGAACCCACGACATGTTATGTATGGAAGTGGCAATTTGCCAATAAGCTAAGTTGATTCTTATTACAACTTTTGTTTTGTTTTATATATACACATACACACACACACACACACATATATATATATATATATATATTATATGTATATATAATATATTTTATATAATAAAGATTATTGTTAAGTTGGTATTTTACCAACTTATTTGATATTTTAGAGTAGAATTTGGTTTTATTTTGGGTGTTTTTAGAGTCGTTAGAGTCCTATTTATTTCAATTAGAGTCGATGTAGAGTCAATACTGATTTGTTAGCCGAGAAATGAAGAAAACGGTGAAAAACGGCTTGAAGAAAGAAGAAATCGCATAGAAAGAAGGAAAAAATCGCACTTTGGCTAAGGACGGACGGGCGTTGCAGCGCCGCCATAATGGCGCACACGCGCCCGTAACGAGGAATGAGAGTCGGAAGCGAGCATGTGGCGCTGCAGGCCAACGCCGGGCGGAAGATGTTGATGCAGGTGGGCACTGCAGCTAACGCCGCCCAACGGCCGCACTGCGCCGCGGCGGCAATTGAGCGGAAGAAATGATGGCGCCCGCAGCGCTTCCTTGCGAGAGAGTTGGCAAGGCGATGTGCGGGCGCCGCAGCGCCGAGCGATAAATCGTGACGAGATTGCTGGCGCCCCGCCGCCCGGGGCGTAAAAACCTATGTTCACCTACCCCTTCGGACTTTTGTGTACTATAAATACCATCCTTGGGGCTTGAAATGAGGGCATCTTGGAACCCTTGGGAAGGCAATAAAAACAGCTACAAGACAAAGAAGAAGAATTTGAGCATTTTGAGAAGAATTTGGAAAAGAAGATTGGAGGCTTCTATCATCTAGAAATGGAGAAGATCCCTCAACTCTTGTTCTTATTTTGTTGCTTTCTTCATATCTTGTAAGATGTATTGTTGTATTTTCATGGATTTATTTTCTTTAATCATGAGCTAAACTATATAATTCTAGAGGATTGATGTAATTTATGTTTGAACTTATATTTTGAGATTGTGGTTTGTCAATCTAGATCTATCAATTTATTTGTGCTATTTGGATCTATTGCTTCTAAATTATTTGATCAATAATTTAGATTGTTTGGTGTATTTGATTTGACACTTGAGAGAGGTAATTGAATACATGACCTTGGAATAGCATAACCTAGGATTTCATAGAATTGAGAGATTTGTGAATCCTTTGAAGTCATTTATCAAGATTCATAGCTTTTATTGAGATTTTGATTGGTAATTTTTATAGAGATATTGATTTCCCAATTGAATCTAAAATCATTGGCACTTGAGAAAGGGAATGATTATTGTAGAAATCTTGACTTATAAATTGATAATTGATGATTGATAAACCATATTGACAACATAAGGGATAACTAGATTCATCATACCTCTAGAATTCATTTAATCATTTGGATAAACTCATTGATATTTTCATAGTCTTAATTTATTTTTAGTATTTTTAGTATAATCAACTCCATCAATTATTGAATTTCTAAATAAAGTTAGACTACTATAATATAGTACTTAGCGATAATTTGATAATTATTCCCTCGTGGATTCGACAATCTTACTTCTCTATATTAAAACTTGATACCGTAGACTTGCGGTTAGAAAAATCTCTAACAAGTTTTTGGCGCCGTTGTTCGGAATAATTCATCTTATTTACGCTAATATTATTACTTAGTAGTTTTACTTTAATTTAGATTGGTTTGTTTTGTTACAATAGGGTCATTGTCATTTTTGTGTTTTCTTGTTGATGCGAAAAATAAAAGTGCTAATTTAATCTTATTTGATCCAGAAATTGAAAGAACGCTTGAAAGATTAGAGCCGCACGAAGAATCGAGTTCACAAAAATGGCAGGAATCGGTGATGATGAAGACCGCATACCTATTGTTGCACCACCGGAAAGGGCCATTCGGGACTATTTTCGACCAACCACAAATCAAAACTATTCGGGCATTGTTCGCCAACCTATCAATGCGAATAATTTTGAATTGAAGCCGCCCTAAATAAACATGGTGCAACAAAATCGGTTTGGGGTAGTCTTAGATGACCCGAATGCTCATTTGGCTATTTTTCTTGAGATATGTGACACTATCAAAATGAATGGGGTTCCCGATGAAGCTATTTGGTTGAGGTTATTTCCGTTTTCACTTCGTGATAAAGCTAGACAGGTGGCTTCAAACCTTTCCACCTGGAAGTTTCACTAGTTGGAATGATCTCACCGAAAAATTCATGGCAAAATTCTTTCCACCTAGTAAGACACTTCAACTCGAAAAATGAGATTGCTCAATTTCATCAACTCGACTTTGAGCCACTCTACAAAGCTTGGGAGCGATTCAAAGAATTATTAAGGAGGTGTCCACAACACGGTGTGCCTTGATTGGCAAAAGGTTCAATATTTCTACAATGGTACGAATGGGCATTCAAGAACTATTATAGATGCTTTGCGGGGGAGGTACATTGATGGCTAAAACTCTAAGTGAAGCCATGCTTTTACTCGAAGAAATGGCTGCCAATAGTTATCAATGGCCGTCAAGGATCTACGCCAAGAAAAGTTGTTGGTGTTCTTGAACTTGATACTATGTCCGCATTGGCCTCTCAAATTTCCGCCTTGTCAAAGCAAATTGCTACACTAAGTCCAGGAAAACAACAATCGGAGGCGTCATGGAGATAAGTCAAGAAATTGTGAATCCCGATCTGAACAAGCGAATTATGTGAATAATCGGGGTTTCAACAATAGAGGGAATCAATTGCCGACACATTATCATCCGGGACTTCGCAATCATGAAAACTTCTCGTATAGCAATACGAGAAATGTGTTGCAACCACCTCCGGGATATCAGAATCAAGCAAGTACGAGCACACATGTGGGAGAACAAAAGCCATCTTTGGAGGAATTACTTAGTTCATTCCTTGTAGAATCAAGAGCAAGGATGAACAAAGCCGATTCTAACATAGAAAATCTGGGTTCAAGGGTTACAACAATTGAAAGTCATCTCAAATCTTTGGGGACACATGTGGGTCAATTGGCCACGACTATTAATTCACAACAGAAAGTTGATACGTTTCCAAGTAACACCGAGGTGAACCCACGGAACATTGCAAGGCCATTAAGTTGAGAAGTGGGGGAATATGATGAACCAAAGATGCCTGCTCATGCCACCAAAGAACCGTAAGCAAGCTCAAAACACTCCAAAATGAAGAGGGCATTGATAAGCAATCGTAAAAGGCAAAAATTGAGGTAAAACCAATTTCCAATTCGATAATGTGTTGCCAAATGCTCTTCATTTTCCACAGAGATTTCAAAGAAAAAGTTGGATGCTCAATTTTCCAAGTTTTTGGAAATATTCAAGAAAATTCACATCAACATCCCTTTTGCCGATGCACTCGAGCAAATGCCAAACTATGCAAAATTCATGAAGGATGTGATGTCGAGAGAGAGAAGGTTGGAAGCATATGAGACGGTCAATCTCACGAGAAGAGTGTAGCGCCATTTTGCAAAGAAAGCTACCACAAAATTAAGAGATCCTGGGGGGAGTTTCACTATCCCTTGCACTATTGGTGATTCTTATTTTAATAAAGCTCTTTGTGATTTAGGTGCTAGCATTAATCTTATGCCGTTTCCTGCATTTTTCGAAAACTTGGCCTTGGAGAAATAACGCCATCCACCATCACATTGCAATTAGCCGATAGGTCACTCGCCTACCCAAGAGGAGTGATTGAAGATGTGTTGATCAAAGTGGATAAATTCATATTTCCGGCGGACTTTGTGGTGTTGGATATGGAGGAAGATCATGAAATGCCATTGATTCTTGGGAGACCTTTTCTAGCAACGGGGCGAGCTTTAATTGACGTGCAACGAGGAGAGTTAACATTACGGGTAAATGATGATGAGGTACTATTTAACATTTATAAAGCAATGAAATTTCAAGAGGAACCTCACACATGTCATTTTATTGATAAAATCGAACAATGTGATCAAACGGAAGTTATAAAACAAGATTTAAAAGATCCGTTAGAACATTGTTTGATTAATTCAATAATGAAATGTGATGAGGAAGATAGTGATGATATTGATTTGCTTGAGTTTATTCTTTCCCTTGAGGCTAAAGAAATTGTAAAAGAAAAAAAAAGGAAGCATTAGAAAATGCCAATATTGAAAATATTCCGAAAGGTACTTTAGAACTAAAGGAACTTCCTAACATCTTCAATATGCATTTTTGGGAAAAGATAAAACTTACCCGGTAATTGTATCTCGCTTCATTATCTTCATCCGAATTGGATAAGTTGTTGCGTGTGCTTCGTGAACATAAGTCGGCCTTGGGTTGGTATATTTCTGATTTGAAAGGTATAAGTCCTTCCATTGTAATGCACAAAATTTTAATGGAAGAATCTTATAAACCATCTATTGAACACCAAAGACGACTTAATCCCGCAATGAAAGAAGTCGTGAGAAATGAGGTTTTAAAGTGGCTAAAGGCAGTATTATTTATGCTATTTCGATAGTTCATGGGTGAGTCCTGACAGTTGTCCCTAAAAAGGAGGTATGACAAATGTGAAAAATGATAACAATGAATTAATATCTACACGAACTCGCCACAGGATGGCGAGTATGTATTGACTATAGAAAATTGAATAAAGCTACTCGTAAGGATCATTTTCCCCTCCTCTTTATTGATCAAATGTTGGACAAAGTTAGGTTACGAATATTATTGTTTTCTTGATGGCTATTCGGGATACAATCAAATCGCCATTGCCCCGAAGATCAAGAAAAGACTACTTTTACATGTCCATATGGTACTTTTGCATTTCGCAGATGCCATTTGGATTATGTAATGCACCTGCTACTTTTCGTAGGTGTATGATGGCGATCTTTCATGGTATGGTTGAGGAAATCATGGAAATTTTTATGGACTATTTTTCTTTTTTTGGTACTTCTTTTGACCATTGTTTGCATAACTTATCTATGGTTTTGCAACGTTGTGAGGAAACTAATCTTGTGCTCAATTGGGAAAAATGTCACTTTATGGTCAAAGAAGGGATTGTACTTGGACATCGTATTTCTTGTACAGGTTTGGAAGTTGACAGGCGAAGGTTGTGGCTATTGAAAAGCTACCCCCACCTTCAAATGTGAAAGGCATAAGAAGCTTTTAGGGCATGCGGGATTTTATAGGAGATTCATAAAAGATTTTTCAAAATTTGTTAAACCACTTTGTAATCTCCTTGAAAAATATGCTATCTTTTGCTTTGATGAGTTGTGTTTGCGAGGCATTTGAGCAGGATAAAAAAGGCACTTATTTCACTCGATTATGATAGTGCCGGATTGGACTCAACCATTTGAGCTCATGTGCGATGCAAATGATTATGCGAAAGGTGCCGTTCTTGGTCAAAGGCGAGACAGACTTTTTAAAGCTATTTACTACGCAAGCGGGACCATGGACAACGCCAACAAAACTACACCACCACGAGAAAAGAGATGTTGGCGGTAGTTTTTGCATTTGATAAATTCGAGCTTACTTGGTGGGTACAAAGGTGATTGTTTATACGGATCATGCAAAATCCGATATCTTTTCTCCAAAAAGGATGCAAAACCTCGGTTAATTCGATGGATTTTGCTCTTGCAAGAATTTGATATTGAGATTAGGGATAAAAAGGAAGTGAAAATGTGGTTGCCGACCATCTATCCCGCGCCCGAGCAACCTCACGAGGTGATTGAGAGTCCAATAAAAGAATCGTTTCCGATGAACAAATTATGCGTCTTGAGACATCATTACCTTGGTACGATTTTGTTAATTACCTCATGGAGGAGTTTTGCCACGGGACTTGACTACACACCAAAAGAAAAAATTCCTACATGATGTTAAGTCTTATTTGTGGGATGATCCGTTATTGTTCAAGAGATGCGCGGATTCTATCATTCGTCGTTGTGTTCCTAAGGAAGAAATTGGAGAAATTCTTCAACATTGTCATTCATCATCTTATGGGGGACATTTCGGGCCAACCCGAACCGCTGCAAAGGTACTACAATCTGGTTTTTATTGGCCAACATTATTCAAGGATTGTTATGCCTTTGTGAAAACTTGTGATCGATGCCAAAGGGTTGGTAATATTTCACGGCGTCATGAGCTTCCTTTGACAAACATAATGGAGGTGGAATTGTTTGATGTATGGGGTATTGACTTTATGGGACCATTTCCCGCGTCCTATGGAAATTTGTACATTTTGCTTGCGGTTGATTATGTCTCCAAGTGGGTTGAGGCGATTGCTACACCAACGAATGATGCTAAGGTAGTACTCAAATTCTTGCACAAGCATATTTTTACTCGGTTCGGTACTCCTCGAGCTATTGTAAGTGATGAAGGTCGCATTTTTGTAATAAATTATTTAACAACCTTCTTGCTAAATTTGGGTGCGTCATAAGATTGCGCTTGGTTACCATCCTCAATCTAATGGTCAAGCGAAATTTCCAATCGTGAAGTGAAACAAATTCTTGAAAAACGGTGAGTTTTAATCGAAAAGATTGGGCACAAAAGCTCGATGATGCTTTGTGGGCTTATCGCACGACTTATAAAACACCCATTGGTATGTCACCATATCGATTGGTGTTTGGCAAAGCGTGTCATTTGCCGGTTGAACTTGAGCATCGAGCTTATTGGGCAATTAAGAAATTGAATTTTAACTTGAAAGAGGCGGTGAAAACCGATTACTTCAATTAAATGAAATGGAAGAATTTCATCAAGAATCATATGAAAATGCCAAAATGTATAAGGAAAAAACGAAAAAATGGCATGATCAAATGATTTTGCGACGTGAATTCTTACCCGCCAACAAGTGTTATTGTTCAACTCTCGATTGAAACTCTTTCCGAGGTAAACTCAAATCACGATGGTCCTGACCATTTGTGGTTGAACGTGTGTTCCTTATGGTGCCGCGAGTCGAGTTGAGAGGAAACGATGGAATTCGTTCCAAGTAAACGGCCAACAATTGAAACATTATTTCGAACGAAGTAAGGAAGGTTTTAAATCTTCCGCTTGGTGATGAAATTTCTTGAGCTCAATAGTTGAGTCCGGCTAACGACTATAAATTTAGCGCTTCTTGGGAGGCAACCCAAGTGATTTTCGTGTGATCGAATTTTTGTGTGATTTTATTTTTTTTTAAGTTTGTTGGGTGTTTATTTGAATTTTGGTGTGATTTTTGTGTGAATTAATTTGTGTGTGATTTTTAAATTTTTAGTTAAATTGTGATTTTTAAATTTAAAATAATAAAAAATGGAAAATACGGGCGTATTGCAACAGTCGCCCGAGACAGGGTCTTGTGAAGTGAGACGGTGTGTGTGGCGGAAATGCGTCACCCGATCGATCTTCAAGGCGGAGTTAAAGCGGGCGCAGCCGCCGATCGATTGTCAAGGCGGAGTTAAAGGGTGAATCAACCTCATTTTTCTTTACAAACAAAACACACACACACGCTAACCTTACTTTCTTCTACAAAAATCCCACCTAGCATTCACTTATACACCATTCAAGTGGGCAATTGAGCAACTCAATCATCAAATTCATCTTCTTCATCAATTGGGTAAGTGAGCTTCAATTGTGCACCACTTTTCTTCAAATTTTCAAGCTTAGGTTAAAAATGTGGAAATTTTCAATATCATTATAATTTCGAATTTCTTGATAAATTCTTGATAAATTGTGATGATATATGATTATATTGTGCTTGAATGGATTGGTGTTAAAAAATGGGCATGAATTGAATTTCAAAGTTGGTGTTCATCTCTTCTTTGCATATATGCGTGCAAGGTGTTTGTTAAAATGTCTCAATGAAAATTATTACACATAGGCATTTGATTCATTGTGTACTAAAGGTTAATTGATCATGAATTGATGACAAAAATGCATAATTGATGAGTTGTTGCCTAATTCCTAACCCCTAACTCCTATTGTGCGTTCTATGTGTATTTTGCTTGTGTTATTTTTCAGGTGATTTCCAGATCAATTAAAATGCCAAGAACAAAGAATGCAAGCAAGGGCAAAAAGGTGGCGAGTACTTCCGAGGAATATGATACTAGTCGTTTCGTAAGCTTAGAGGCACAAAATCTTTTTTTGAGAAATTAAGCACAAAGAGCATAAATCCGAACGGGGTTACAACCGGGGCGAATGATGGTGAACTTGCACAAATGATACATCGAAGTAATGGAAAAACTTTGTGCACAACCTAGACCATTCGCACCGAATATAGTCAAAGAGTTTTATGCAAATGCAAAGACCAAAAATGGCTATAACTCAGAGGTTTTCGTACGTGAAGTAAACAAGGTATACACTCATTCAATAGCGATAAGAGAATATTATGGACTCCGGAGGTGGATCACTCACCGTCGTTGAATTTATCTCACAACCACCAAGTATGGAGGAGATTTGTAATACCTTATGCCGGCCGGAACGTGTACGTCATATAAAATTAGTGGGAGGTGCTCTCGCTTTTCCGCACACGAGTCTTAGTCGATATGGGCGAGCTTGGTACCACTTCATATGCAACAACTTGATACCAACCAAGCATGTTAGTGATGTAACTAAGAACGAGCTCATCTTCTATATGCCATAGTTACCGACATACAATTCGACCCGGTAATTAATTATTGCAACGTCCCTTCATAACAAAATGCTACAACCCAAAACAGGGGGACTAATCTTACCGAGTTTAATTTGTGGGTTATGTAAAGAGGAGGGTGTTACATGGGATAGCTCGAGCCATTGGAAAATCCTAAGGACCCATAGATTCGGCTACTATTGCTTCTTATGACGAGTGGGCGGGCGGTGTGCCTAATCCGAAGGGTGCGGGATATATTCTTGATCCCGAATTTGCCCTACCAGGCTATTGAGCATGACACTCATGCCCAACCACGAATGTAGACACTCCATCCGGTTCGGCAAGACGCTCTCGTTCTAGACGCTCACATCACGATAACAACCCTTCGTGACGCACTAGTTTGCGAAGTACGAGAATTGAGAAGGGCTTTTGTAGGCGAGCAACGTCACGAGCGGCACGAGAAGAATATGAGAATGAGCACAACCGAATACGGCCCAGATATATAGCCGGACACACCCGCTGATTCGCCCAGCTCCCAATACCACCACCACCGGGTCCTATTGCTCATTTTTCACCACACGACTCATGATGAGGAGTCCTAGGCGCCTCGCTATCGGAAAGTTTTCTCACTCTCCATTGAGGACAATGTTCAATTTAAGTTTGGGGGTGTAATCAGATTTGTGTCTTTTGAGTCGTATTAAAAAAAAAAAAATTCGAGTTGAGTCGAGTCGGGTAGTTTGTTGAACTATAGAACTACATGACTAAGTAGATTTGTTGATCACGAGTTGAACTCACACGAAAGCATGCTTTTAAGTAGTGATCTATATTTTGCTTCATTGATTTCATATTCATGCATAATTCTCATTAAATTATTTGAAAATGATTAATGAAGTCGAGTGTTGCTTGTATGATCCCACCGATTCTAGAACTTGTTTGATCACTAATTGAGGCGAAATCCTAGGTGAAATAACATAAGGAAATGAATTAGGCCATCTTTGAATAAAAGCTAGAGCCAAAATGACTACCTTTGTACGATATAATTTCACTAGTGTCCCCTTTTGAGCCTATTAAACCCGTTCTTTGGCAACCAATGTTTTTACCTTGAGCTTACATGTGAAAATCCTAATTACCCATCACTTATACACACAAAATGATTGAAGGTTGAGGAGGATGTGATAAGTAAGGTAGATGTTCACTCAAATGAAATTACCGAGAACAAGAAAATATGAAACCCCATTTGTTAAAATATGCAAAAGATTAAGTTTGGGGTTTCGGAAAAAAAATTGTTGAAAATGGAGGCTCGTAAGGGAGAATAATTGAAAATTCAACAAAGAGTGAAAGTAGCCATTTTGTTCGGCAATTGGTGATTTGAAGAGGTAATTGTGTGTTTGGGTGAGTTGAGCCACTTAATCCTAAATTTTCATACCCGACCCTAAGCCACATTACAAGCTTTGGAAGTCCTATTGATCCATGTGTTATATTAGCCTACATTAGTGGAGATTAGTGGGAATAACAAGCCTATGGAATCCGGTAGTCATTATATTTTGATACTTAGCAAAGGATCATCTTGATAACATTTGATTGAGTAAATCAATTTGAATAATGTAAACGGAATTTTCATGAATATTCAACACTTTTGATCACAATGATAAAATGCATGCTTGATTGATAGTGAAATGAGTTTTTAGACAAATTTTATTGGTTTATGGAGTTTTGTAGTTGCTTGTGTTGTTGTTTTGTTTGTCTTTCATTTTGGAGTTATAATTGTTTGAGGACAAACAATAGTTTAAGTTTGGGGGTATTTGTTAAGTTGGTATTTTACCAACTTATTTGATATTTTAGAGTAGAATTTGGTTTTATTTTGGGTGTTTTTAGAGTCGTTAGAGTCCTATTTATTTCAATTAGAGTCGATGTAGAGTCAATCTGATTTGTTAGCCGAGAAATGAAGAAAACGGTGAAAAACGGCTTGAAGAAAGAAGAAATCGCGTAGAAAGAAGGAAAAAATCGCACTTTGGCCAGGACGGGCGGCGCTGCGCCCGAATGCGAATGAATGAGAGTCGGAAGGCATGTGGCGCTGCAAGGCCAACGCCGCCCGTGCTGCGCCCGGGCGGCAATTGAGCGGAAGAAATGATGGCGCCCCCTTGGCTTTACCGCGAGAGTCAGCGCGATGTCGTGTAGCCGCAGCCTTGGCTTGAGCGATAAACTGGGGCGAGATTGCTTTGGCGCCGCAGCGACTGGGGCGGAAAACCTATGTTCACCTACCCGTACTATAAATACCATCCTTGGGGCTTGAAATGAGGGCATCTTGGAACCCTTGGGAAGGAAATAAAAACAGCTACAAGACAAGGAAGAAGAATTTGAGCATTTTGAGAAGAATTTGGAGAAGAAGATTGGAGGCTTCTATCATCTAGAAATAGAGAAGATCCCTCAACTCTTGTTCTTATTTTGTTGCTTTCTTCATATCTTGTAAGATGTATTGTTGTATTTTCATGGATTCATTTTCTTTAATCATGAGCTAAACTATATAATTCTAGAGGATTGATGTAATCAATGTTTGAACTTATGTTTTGAGATTGTGGTTTGTCAATCTAGATCTATCAATTTATTTGTGCTATTTGGATCTATTGCTTCTAAATTATTTGATCAATAATTTAGATTGTTTGGTGTATTTGATTTGACACTTGAGAGAGGTAATTGAATACATGACCTTGAATAGCATAACCTAGGATTTCATAGAATTGATAGATTTGTGAATCCTTTGAAGTCATTTATCAAGATTCATAGCTTTTATTGAGATTTTGATTGGTAATTTTTATAGAGATATTGATTTCCTAATTGAATCTAAAATCATTGGCATTTGAAAAAGGGAATGATTATTGTAGAAATCTTGACTTATAAATTGATAATTGATGATTGATAAACCATATTGACAACATAAGGGATAACTAGATTCATCATACCTCTAGAATTCATTTAATCATTTGGATAAACTCATTGATATTTTCATAGTCTTAATTTATTTTTAGTATTTTTAGTATAATCAACTCCATCAATTATTAAATTTCTAAATAAAGTTAGACTACTATAATATAGTACTTAGCGATAATTTGATAATTATTCCTTGTGGATTCATCAACCTTACTTCTCTATATTAAAACTTGACACCGTAGACTTGCGGTTAGAAAAATCTCTAACAATTATATTTTATAATATATGTATTAAATTATATTATACACTCGTATATATCAAATTTTATATTGTATAGTATATAATTTGAAAATCATATTATATTATATATTAAAGGACACAACTAATTAAAAATATCAAAAATATAAAAATAAATTTATCGATCGATAAATATTCAATCGGTAAAAATAAAAATATATAAAAGTATAAAATTAATTTACCGATAGATAAAAAGTTCTAACAAGAAAAAAATAAATAATAAAGAAAATAATGAAAAAATAATTTACCGACGGAAAAAATTCCTAGTAATTACCGACAACATCGATTCTCATTGGTATTTGTTTTTAAAAAAGTAAAAGAAATATAAAAAAAAGGTTAATGATGAAATTGGTCTCCGTTAGTAAAAATTAAAAATTAAATAAATAATAATAATAAAATATATAAATGTATATTTTCCATCGGCATTAAGACGGAATTAATTTCCTTCGTAAAAAATAAAAAAATAAAAGCAAAACTAAAATACTTTGTAAAAAGAAAACAAAAATTCAGTTAAAAAAAATAGAGTACATGATGTCTACAATTTTTAGGTTTGGTGACATCAATTAATTAAATAAATCTTTGACATGATTTAATGATAGTTATATAATTTTGTGTTACTAAAATATAGCTTAAAAAGTGTTACAATCAATAAAATATATAGTGTTGTCAAGAGTGCTTCTTAAATAAAGTAATACATATTTGCGTTACAAAAGAAATAAAATAAAGTGATACTCAAAATGTGTTACTTATATAAAAGTGTTACATGTAAGCGTTACATATTGATAAAAGTGTTACCTATTTGCGTTACAAAAGAAATAACAAAAAAAGTGATACTTAAAAGTGTTACTTATATAAAAGTGTTACATATAAGTGTTATATATTGATAAAGTGCTACAAAAGTGTTACATAAATATTGTAATGTAAAAAGTATTACAAACATGTGTTACATATGTACCTTATGCAAAAAGTGCTACAAAATTTGTGTTACCTAATGTCATTTATGTTGTAGTGGATAAAACTAGAGAAAAAGCTGAATGGCTTAGAAATTTTTTAGAAAATATTCCTTGTTGAATAAACCAAAGTGTTTGTTGTATTGATACATTGTGATAGTCAAACAACAATTGGAAGGACACAAAGTAGTATGTATAATGGTAAGTCTAGACATATTCGTGGAAAACATAATATCATTAGACAATTGATCTCGAATGGGGTTATTTTTTGGTTGACTATGTAAAGTCAAAGGAAAATCTAGCGGATCCGTTAACAAAAGGTATAAATCAAATGTACAAGTTATTAAGGGGAATGTGTTTAAAATTCACAAAATGAGAATGTTCATAATGGTATCCTAACATTGTGAATTGGAGATCCTAAGACAACTAAGTATGAATGTTCAGCTGAACACTTTAAATCTATTTCAGCTCATTCCTACAACGTCCAAGTGAAAAATCCTTGTAGAGTGTGGAGAGGTTAAGTTTATTTTTTAATGATTCTTATACCTAAAAGGTGGAGTATGACAGGATACTCTTTATAGGAGATCACACATGTAAGTGAGAAGTATTAGTCGCTTACTACTTGTAACAATTATGAATCTAAGATATGGTCCAGGGACGAATGGACTCAACATGAGAACAACGTGTTAAACGTTGTTGTGTAAGTAATGTTGTCTTAGTTTACACAAATGGCTGAATAGTTCAAAACATCGTGTCACTAATCAGCTAGTAAATCCAATAGTATTTTACTAAGAAAGGTTCAAAGCCACAAGGTACTTATTCTGATGCAATAATAGTTCGTCAGAACTTTTGAATGAGTCTGCATACATGCATACATTAATGTTCATTCATGTGGGGATTGTTGGAATTTGGTTTAAGAAAAATGGGTTTTAACCCAATTTTGGCCAATTATTTAAGTGAGATCATTTATTAGTTGTGGAAAATAAATGATATAATCATAATCTACACCGCATGAATTTAGCATTTTGAATTTCTCAAAACCAATTTTGGGTGATCAATGAGAAATTATTGCATAAAATAAGTCACTTAAATGCCTTTTATATATGGAAATATAAAAGGGTGGGAATGTAGAAAGACATATCCCTCATGGAAATCATTTCAAATGCTTGACTTGTTTATAGAGAACTTGACCAATAATAAAGAGTAATCATGTGAAGCTCCATATGGTAAACCTTAGTGGACCTAGTAAATTTTTACTAGCCTTCGGCTAGCTCAAAGAGCACCGAGGGACGATGTGGAGCAACGTCGAGCCGAGCTAGATCCTGCTCGATCCCGCAAGTCGCACTTAGCGCATTGGGCGCTTTAGAGACGCATTTTGCACTTCGCACACGAGGAGCTTTGAGAAGACTTAAAGTTTTAAAAATCAAACCAAAGTTCGATCCAAGAGGCTCGATGACATGGCGGGCGCCTTGCATGGCAAAGCGATGACATGGCGTAATCATCCGAATGCGTCGTGTGGCGTGTACAAGGGGGTTGACTTGTGTGTGCCTGTTCGATGGTTGCTTCAAGCGCTAGTGACTAGACGTATATGTTCAATGTCTAGGGGTGCAAGCGAAGGTTGTGGACCATCGGAGAGAGCGATTTGGAGCATCGGATCGCGACTATTAATTAGAAGGCACGATCGAATCACCAAGATTGATCTGGACCAAATGATGCACCTATTTTGAATGGCATCCGAATTTCACATAAAACAGCCCCTAGGATGTTCATTTTACACAAATCAATCTGCATTTTTAGCATATTATCTCATTCTCTTCTTCTTTTGTAATTTTGAAGTTCGAGGGCGTGTATGGATGTATTTCCGAGTCCAGTTTCTAGTGTTGGAAAATGAATTTTCAAACTTTAATGATTTTCGTGTGAGAATTGGGAATATATTTGGTTTTATCCGAATTTACGTCGAAAATGTGAATATGTTTGGTTATAGTTTTTCAAATGTATTTTTGACATAGGTTTGCTTGATTGTAGTGTATTTTTACCTAGGTTTGCGTAATTGGAATGAAAAATTATTTAGTTTTGTTTTCAAAAGAATATTTTCCATAAAAAGTGAAAACTGAAATGACTTCATTTCTATTGAAAACTTTTGAAACAAACATAAACCCATTTTTCAAATAGTTGGAAAGTGGAAAAATGGTGTTGGAAACACAACCATACAAGGCCTTAATTAGTTCACTGCAAGTTTAAGTTTTGCAAGTGTCGCTAACTTTATAAAGTCGTTGTATTTTAGAGAGGATTGCCCGAACCGTTGGCATTTTTTGTACGGGGCAATGTTGTATTGTGGAGATAGTATTCAATACTAGTCTCGACTTGAAATTATGTTCCATTATTCTGTCCAATTTTCAAGAAAATCGAAACACCATAAACAACACTTGCAAGATTCTATGAGCATATTTTGTGTCATTTACGAGCATTTATCTGTAAGTATATTTATACGTTTCATTTCATTAAAAATATCTCTTTTTCCTATGCTATCTGTTTTTTAAGCGAGAAACAAATTTACTTCTATCGATTTTTAGGGATGACAATGGGTGGGGGGACGGGTATTTGACATACCATCCCCGTCCCTTAATCTCATCTCAAATAATATCCCCTTACTATTACCCGCTTTGAGCATCCGAGATAGGGATAAGGAATCCCCGTGGGGCATCGGTGCCCCATTTTGTATTTATTAATAAAAATCTATAAAATAAATTACTTAAAATATCTAATTTAAAAAAACATAAATCCCTAATTTGTAAAAGAAAGAATGAGAACAAGTAAACTTATACGAGACTTAAGGGTTTTAATTTTTAGAATTAATAATATAAAGCATTATAAATAGTATTAATATTAAAAATAGATACATATAATATATATTTGGAAAATGGTGATGGGGTCGGGAATTCCCGTTTTATCTAAATATGTACGGAGATCGGCGATGGGAATGGAGGGTATAGAAATATCATCCCCATCCCATCCCATTCCTGAATCAATTTTTCGCATTATTTTATTCGGGTACCAACAAAGATGGTTCTCGACGGGGGATTTTTCCATCCCTAAGTATTTTTATGACAAATAATCATAACAATCCAGGTGGTAATTATGGGATTAGTTCCAAAATTTCATTCTTCGACTCAGGCTACCCAGATGTATGCGGTGACTCTGTTGGTATTCCTTCGTATGTACAATTCTATTACTTTGAGGCTGGTGTGTTGTGTAAAGGAATAATATTTACAGATAAAAAACATGTGCAAAGTGCAGTTAAAGATTACCATGTGTGTTGGGTGAAACGAGAATTCAAGGTTGTTGAAAACACACCAATTTTGTGGAAAGTTTTATGCAAACATAACTCGGAACTTCAGAATGTCTAGCTTGTCTTCCCAAAGAGTGCAACGGTGGTTGAGAGTGAGTTTCAACAAAAAACTTTCCATGTGGAAGATCACAAAATATGGATCTCCTCATTGTTGTTTAATGAATGATGTTTATGTGGATCATGCCAATTTAAATAGAAATTTTATTGTTGATGGTCTAAGGGGATGGTAAAGTGTGATCCATCTTGTGGTATTAAGTATGTCCAACAAAATATTAAAGACAAGTATGACTATAATATTTCATATGATAAAGCATGACATTCGATGAAACGTGCCCGTAAAAATGTGTATGGTACTTGGGAGACCTCTTGTTGTTATTTGTTAAAGTTTATGGAGGCTGACTGAAAATATAACCCTGGTACGATGGTTGAGTGGCGGCACGTTAAACCTAGTGAGAGTGAAGTGAGGACATTGTTGTATGTATTTTGGGCTTTCAAGCCATGTGTCGATGGTTTTTACACTATCGTCTAGTGATTAGTGTAGACGGAACACACCTCTACACTAAATACAAACACAAGTTACTTATTGTTAGTCCAAGTGGCTACAATAATTTAGAGGGGGTGTGAATAGATTATCATGATTTTTCGATTTTCGCCCTCTTTTTCAAATATGAGAATGATGACCAAATGAAAGTACGGAAATATAAACAACACGCGATGATTTATAGAAGTTCAACCCACTTAGGGCCTAATCTTCTACCACCCCCGTCGGAGTGGATTTTGAAAAAGGAAAAAGTTTATTAATAGATACCAAACTATTACAAACTTTACCTTTAAGAGCACCTCACTCTTCTTACAACACCATCTATGAAGATTACCACAATCTTTTACACCAATGAAGAGTATCACACTCGCAACACCTAGAATCACCCAAGTGTGCTCTTACCACAAGAACACTAACAAGGATGTCTTATTTTGGATGATTGAAAACAATTCAAGATTACCACTCAAATGAAGTATACAACTTTTGAAGTGCAAGTGTAATCAAGAATCAAGCCTAGTACTCAAGATGTGCAAGTGAAAGACTTAGGCTAAATACAACAAGAATATGAAAGTTAAGAACAAGAAGTTTGCTTGTGTTTGTATTGCTTGTGTTTTGTTACTTCAATTCTTCATCTATTTATAGGAGAGGTCTTGGATTTGAATCCCAGCTATAGGCTTCTCCTTGGAAATTGAAATCTGTAAAAAAAATTGCAAATCAAATGGAGAATATAGCTGTTATAAATCAATCCCTTAATTTCATGAAAAGTCATGTCATTTGTGCAACGGATAATTTATTGATAAAACTTTAGGTCGATCGCTTGACCTCAAATACGTAAAAATCAAATATGCTTTGAAAATACATCTTGGTGGACCGGTCCAAGAGGGGTTGGACATGTCGACCAATTGCTCGACCGTCCACCCTCATGCTGACCGGTCCACTCCCTTAAAAACCGAGACATAGAAGTTTGAGCCAAAATTTCAATGTTCCAGGCACCTGGTCCGACTGTTGACCACAACGGTCGACCTCGGGTTCGACCATCGACCTCAGTTTGACCGGGTCGACCGAGCTCTTTTTGTTTTGTTTCGATTCTATTTTGAAAATCAATCTTCGTGCACCGCGGGATGCCCTCTATGGAGATCGGTTGGCCTCAAAACAAGTGTTGTCCAATTTTTGTCAAAAATAAATTTCAATAAATACTCCGAAAAATTAGTAAAAATCATTTAAATCAATTTGGAGTATTTGGACAACATTTGGAGACATTGTTTTGGTGAAAAACTCGATTAAATGAAATCATCAAAATTACGATAAAAATATTTATCCAACATTCACCTCCTTTTTTATGATTACAAACCAAAAAAAAATTTGGGAGGTCAATTTAAAAAAAAAAGAAACAAGTTTTTCCTAGGTGAAAAACAACTATCAATTTTAGCCGACGCTTTTCATGATTAAGAATCATAAGGACATGAGCAAAAAATTTCAAAACATTTTATAAAAGCTCCCCTTATCAACATATAAATCAAAAATAGGCATAGAAGCAAACAACTAAAAGCTAAAAGCTCACTTTTATAATTATAACTTGAATTTCAAGAGCTTAAAAGCTCCTCCCCAAAAAGAAATCATTAGTCATATGTAAAAGCCCATTTTGCATCCTTTGGACTAGGTTTCATCCTCAGCTTTTGGCTTTTTCATCCACAGCTTATAGCTTTTTTCGTGAGCTTTTTCTAGCTTCTTTGATCTAAACATAAGCTTATGAGCTTATTCTATTTTTCTCCCCCATTGGAATCATCAAAAAGACTATTAGCACGATAAAAACATCATAAATATATATCAAAATGCGCATTGAATCCAATTATCATGCTTTTGAATATAAAGCTTAAAATTCCAAAATGTAAGGGAAATTTTGAGAAGAAGGTTTGTAGAAGCTCATTTGAATGATAAAACATGATCTCTATAAATATATAAGACATTGGAAAACAAGATATTCACATAAAGGATGAAATTTTCAGTGTGACATTTTATCGAATACTTGGCATGCGTAGAATAAAATCGAAGTATATATAATATTTGTAAATGTGATCATGCCCCAAAATCAACACCAATCACAATTCTACAATCTCAATTCATTAACATTCATAATTTCCAACACAATTATACAAGAGTGTCACCAATTCATCAAGTAAAAACACAATCTCAAGGGTTCAACAAAATTGAGATAATAGAGGGAATTACACTTACCAACCGATCGAAGAAGATAAATAAAATGGAAGATATACGCATAATATAAGTCCAATAATGTAGAATTTGCAAGAAAAAATTATTTTGAGTGAATTGTGTGTGTGAAATGGGCGAAGGGATGCGAAATAAGTCAAGAAATGGACAGAATCGACTTAAACCGAAATGAGCCATGGTCGATCGATTGACAAGAGGTCCGACCGTCCAAGCCTTGCCACCGGTCGACCTCCTTCTCAATCAACTGCACTGAAAGTTAAGTTTTTGTTCTGTCCGAATTTTGAGTTAAAAATGCGATTTTTAAGCCCCTAAGCTTTAAAAACGTACAAAATGCAAGCATAGACCTTATTCGATATGCATTACACCTAAACGAACTCGAATTAACGTAAAGACTCGACGGATAAAGGTTTTGTGAAAATATCCTCAAGTTGATGTTGAGATGGAACAAAGCACATCTCAATTTTTCGTTTGGAAACACAATCCCTTAGAAAATGGTATCGAACCTCAATATATTTTGTTCGGTTATGATGAACCGGATTTAGAGTAATGTTTATAGCGACGTATTGTCACAAAAAATAGAACATTTTCAAAAGAAAATTTGTAATCCGCTAAGGTTTGTTTCATCCAAAAAAGTTGAGTACAACAAAAGGCCGCGGAAATATATTCGGTTTAGCCGTGATAAGGATACACAATTTTGCTAATTTGAAAACCAAGATACTAGGAAATCGCCAAAACATTGACATGATCCGGAAGTACTTTTGCGATCATCAATATTTCCCGCATAGTCTGAATCACTATATCCTTTAAGAGAAAATTTTCATTCTTTGGATAAAACAAGCCATATGAAATAGTGCCTTTCAAATATCGAAAAATTCTTTTAACGGCACTCATAAGAGATTCTTTGGGATTGCTTTGAAATCGAGCACATAGGTATACGACATGAAGAATATCGGGTCTAAACTACCAATCATACCTCGATATTTTAATTCATCAACCGACTTGCCTTTTTCATCCTTGTCAAGCTTGACGTTGGTTGCCATTGGAGTAGCAACGGTCCTTCCTTCTTCAATTCCAAACTTCTTTAGGAGCTATTTTGTATACTTTGATTGTGATATGTAAATGCCTTCTTGGCATTGTTTTATTTGAAGTCCAAGAAAGAAATTGAGCTTTCTCATCATGCTCATCTCAAATTCGCCTTGCATGAACTTAGAAAATTTCTTACAAAGAGACTCATTAGTAGCACCAAATATAATGTCATCAACATAAATTTGTACCAATAAACAATCTTTCCATTTTTCAAAAACAAAGAGAGTGGTATCAACTTTACCTCTTGAAAATCCATTTTGTAAAAGAAAAGAGCTAAGTCTATCATACCATGCTCGGGGTGCTTGTTTTAAACCATATAAGGTCTTTTTAGGTTTGTAAACATCATTTGGTCTTGAAAAATTTTCAAACCCCGGAGGTTGTTTTACATAGACTTCTTCTTGCATAAAACCATTTAAAAAGGCGGATTTAACATCCATTTGGTAAAGCTTAAAATTTTTAAAACAAGAATAGACAAGTAAAATTAGAATAGCTTCTAAACGTGCTACGGGTGCAAATGTTTCATCATAGTCAATATCTTCTTCTTGACAATACCCTTGAGCTACTAACCTTGCTTTGTTTCGAACGATGTTGCCGTGGTCATCGAGTTTGTTTCGGAATATCCATTTTGTGCCAATTATCGTTTGTGATGGAAGACAAGGTACCAATTCCCAAACATCATTTATTTCAAATTGATTTAACTCTTCTTGCATTTCTAGAAACCAATCTTCATCCTCAATGGCTTCCTTTGTATTTTTAGGCTCTTTTTGAGAAATAAGAGCTTTCTCGACAAATTTACTTCTAGTCATAACCTTGTCTAGAGGGTCCCCAATTATGAGATCTTTTGTATTATCACCTTTGAATTTTAACGCAATGGGAAGATCTGAATTATCACCTTTGTCTTTTTGTGGAGCATTGGAAGTTGAAGGTTGATCATTTGATGTGGAAGGTTGATCACTTTGAGTATTATTTGGAACAATTGGTTCAATTTCATCTTCTTCATCACTTTCATAATTGGGTATCCTTTCAACACTTGAGGCTTCATTAAATTTGACGTGAATAGACTCCTCAACCACCATGCTCGTCTTGTTATAAACCCGATATGCCTTACTTTTTGTCGAATACCCTATAAAAATTCCTTCATCGGCCTTGAGATCAAGTTTGTCTAATTGATCCTTGGTATTCAAAATAAAACATTTGCAACCAAATATTTTGAAATAACTAATATTTGGAGTTCTTCCTTTCCAAAGCTCATAAGGTGTTTTATTTAACTTAGACGAAGATATACCCATTTATGACATAGCAAGCGGTGTTGACGGCTTGCCCAAAAATATTTTAGACTTGAAAATTCATTTAGCATGGACCGGCACATTTCTTGAAGAGTTCATTTTTCCTTTCGAACACCATTTTGTAGTGGAGTTCTCGAGCGAAAAATTATGTGCATACCCCTTGGTTTCACATAATATTCTAAAATCACCATCAAATTCTCCTCATCGGTCACTCCTTATAGATTTAATCGTATCCTCTTTTTCATTCTCCATAAGTCCGCATGATTTATCAAATTCATTAGCGGCATCACTTTTATTTGCAAGAAAAATAGCCCAAGTGTATCTAGAAAAATCATCAACTATAACAAATGTGTAATGTTTTCCATTTAGACTTTCGGTGCCAATATCTCCATAAAAATCAAGATGAAGTAATTGTAGAGGCTTGGTTGTGGAAATTTTATTTTTGGGCTTAAAACTACTTTTAGCTAATTTGTTTTTTTTGCCAAGTGTCACATAAGCCAAGCTTTTCAAAATTTAATTTGGGTAGTCCTTTTACATGTTGGTTTTTGTAAATCTTTTGCAAATTTTTGTATCCAACATGTTCAAGTCGCCTATGCCATAAACTTGTTAAATCATTATTGGCGACAAGACAAGAAACATTTTGACTAACCAAATCACTTGTGCAAATTTTGTAAAGATTTTCTTTTCTACTAGCTTCACAAATAATTTTATCATTTTTTAGAATAAGACATTTTTCTTTATTAATCATAATTAGAATCACAAAGTTGGCTAACACTTATCAAATTGAACTTAAGCCCTTCAACTAATAAAACATTACTAAGAGAGAAAGAAGAGTTATCAATTTCTCCATTTCCAAGAATTCTTCCTTTGCCATTCCCGAACATGACCATGCCTTCTTCTTGGAGCTTGATGTTGGTAAAAGTTCTCTCCTTCCGGTCATATGGCATGAACACCCACCGTCCATGAGCCATTTTGAATCTTCCGGAATTGTTATAGCCCCTAGCACCTACAAAAAAATATTTTTAGGTACCCTATAATTTTGGGGTCCATGGGGTTAGTTTTGAGACATTTGGGTCTTCAAAAATAACTAAAGTTATTTTTCAATTTACAATCATTTGCATAATGTACATTTTTACCACAATAAAAGCAAGTAATATTGTTAGGACTACTAGCACGTATGAAAGTTGGAGTTTGGTCATTTTTATTAGAAATATTTTGAAAAGGTTTGTAACCAAGTCCTAGTTTGGAATGCTCACTTTTTTGTGCACCGAGAATTTTTGTAACTTTATCCGCACTTAAATTAAAATATTGCACATCCTTTTTCAAAATTTCAATTTCTTTTGTGAGCATTTGTTTTCAAAACCGAGAATATGAACTTTTGCAGAGTAATAGCATGAGCATGATCAAGAGATTCATAAGAAGTAAATAATTTATCCTTTTCTAATTTAAGCTCTTTATACTACTTTTTCAAAAGCTTGTATTTGCAAATCATATATCTAAATTCATATTGCAATTCATCATAATCACATTGTAATTCATCAATTAAAGAAGAAGATGAAGAGTTAGAGCGTACCTTGTTGTTTTCATCGTCTATGGCCATGAGACCATGTTCGGCTTCTTCTTCTTCATCAGATGTAGCAAGGAGCTCATCCCATGTTTTTGCTTCGGTCTTTAGAGATTTCTTCTTGGGAAAAGGTTTTTCTTCTTTTGCTCCTCCTCTGCTAATTTTGTGCAATCGGCTATGTAGTGCTCGGGTTTTCCGCATTTGAACACGAGTTGTATCTATATTTTCTTGCCTTATTTATATTTACAAATTTGGCAAATTTCCGAACAAGGACAACTGTCTCCTTATCATCTTCATCACTAGCATAATATGTATTATTAGAATAAGATGTTAAGCCTTTTTAGGAATAGATTGCATACCGATTGAGAGGTGGATGGTTTGGAAATTTTTCTCTCCTTGAGATATACTTCGTAGATGAGAAGATTTCCAATGAGCTCGTCAAACTTGAGAGTTTCAAGATTTTGAGCTTCCGTAATCGCCGTTACCTTTTCAGACCAAGAACCGGGAAGAGCATTTAAGACCTTTT
The DNA here is from genome assembly GCA_016081115.2 of Rehmannia glutinosa. Lineage (NCBI taxonomy): Eukaryota > Viridiplantae > Streptophyta > Magnoliopsida > Lamiales > Orobanchaceae > Rehmannia > Rehmannia glutinosa. Next base: position 65,661,582 of record CM071924.1, on the reverse strand, counting down.
TTACCTTGTCTTCTTCGGAGATGACTTTCCCAAGTGCCACAATAGGATTGACTATGTTATCAAGCCTTTCCACCATTTTTGAGATACTTTCACCCTCAAGTATGATGAAGTTTTCAAAATCTTTAACATGCATACTTTTTCTTGTTTGTTTTACTTTCTTTGTGCCTTCATAGATAGTTTCCAATCTTTCTCATACTTCATGTGCGGACCTTATTCCTCTAATGTGATTATACTCGGTGGCGGTAAGAGAACAATGCAAAATATTCAAGGCCTTACCGTTTAGAGAAAATGACTTCTTGTCGTTGTCATTGAATTCTTTAAGGCTCTTGAGGATCGTGGTTCCATCCTCCATTTCTTGGTTGGTCGAGTTATCCCGTCAATAATCAGTATTCCAAATATTGAACTCGTGCCCTTGTAGAAAGCACTCCATTTGGTCTTTCCAAAAAGCATAGTTGTTGGCGTCGAATAGTTGTGAGGTAGCTTTCGTTCGTAGCCATGGATCTCCTCTTTACTCACAAAGGTTAAACAACCAAAGAGTTTGGCTCGATACCACTTGTTAGTCCAGTTCGATACCACTTGTTAGTCCAAGTGGCTACAATAATCTAGAGGAAGGTGAATAGATTATCCCGATTTTCCAATTTTTGCCCTCTTTTTCGAATATGAGAATGATGACCAAAATGAAAGTGCGGAAATATAAACAACACACGATAAATTATAGAAGTTCAACCCACCTTGGGCGTAATCTTCTACCACCCCTGGTATGTCGAGAATAGATTTCGAAAAAGGAAAAAGTTTATTAATAGATACCAAACTATTACAACATTTACCTTGAAGAGCACCTCACTCTTCTTCCAGGCACCAATCGACCTATGGTCGACCAGTTGACCACACCGGTCGACCTCAGGTTCGATCGGTCGACCTAGAGCTCTTTTTGTTATGTTTCGATACTATTTTGAAAATCAATCTTCAAGACGGGTTGCCCTCTGTATGAGCGATCGGTTGGCCTCTAAATAGAAGTGTTGTCCATTTTTTGTCAAAAATAAACTTCAAGAAATACTCTAAAAAATTAGTAAAAATTATTTAAATCAATTTGGAGTATTTGGACATCATTTGGAGACATTGTTTTGGTGAAAAAATCAGTTAAATAAAATCATCAAAATTATGATAAAAATATTTATCAAACACTTATTGTTGTCACATTGGATGCAAACCAATGAGTGTTGCCATTAGCTTACGTGATTGTGGATGAAGAGACTTTCGCATCTTGGAACTGGTTCTTGCAATTAATATCCGACATATTATTCGAGGACGAGAAGGTGTGTGCTTTATTTCGGGATCGCCATCCTGGAATATTAAGGTCGATTGAACGCATGCCGAATTACAACCCCTTATGGGTATCAACGTTATTGTCAAGGCATGTTGTCTCTAATTTCCACGATCATTTCAAGAATGTGAGGTTGAAGGATTTGTGTTGGCAAGCCAGGGCGCGTAACTAAGAATTAGAGCATTTGAGAAGACAATGGAGGAGATTAAAAATTTAATGAACGTGCTCACGCTTAGTTGGACGCTATAGACAGGGAGTAAGTGGACTTTATTGCATGATAAAGGGACACGTTGTGGAAGGATGACTACAAATATTTCTGAGTGCATGAACTCGGTTCTAAAGGGTGCAAGAAGATTGCCAATTTGTACCCTTGTGCATTTCACTTTCACGCATACTGTCACGAGTTTCTACGATAGAATGAAAAATTCAACTACAACATTGGAAAAGAACCATTGTGGCTAGATGACATCTTGCGAAAATACCAAAAACACCATAGGATGGCATTAAATCATATTATTCAGCTGTACCATTATCAAACTCAAACTGCAGATGTCACCACTGTCATACCAGGATCTAGACATGTGCGAACCTTTAAATTCAACCTCTCTGCACAACAATGTTCATGTGGTCAATGGAGGAACGACGGATCCTATGTTCCCATGCAATGCGTATATGTGAATATGTTAAGATTAATCCAACCATTTTTATGAGATCATATTATATCACGTGTACATATGCGGGGACATACTGGATAATTTAATCCACTCCCTAATGATGATGAATGGGATGATGCATCTTTTCAATGGTAACATAATCCATCCGCAGACGATTTCATAGGAATTTTGGTCGAGACAAAACTACAAAAATTCACAATGCAATGGATTGGGCAGAGGAAAATGAGCGACAACAATACCAAGCTAGTGATCAAAGAGATATACACACGCGTGCATCTTCTTCACGAAACAATTGATGTATCATTCTTAATTATATTATGTACTACGTAGAATATGCAGGACTTTGTAATGTAATATGGGTAATTTAGCACAATTAATTATGTATTGTAATGTCAGACTTTGTCTTGTAGTATGTAGTATCATACACTTTTCTTATAATGTCACACTTTGTTACTTTCTCTGTTTTTTCATCACACTTTGGCTTATTAATTATAATATTTTCTCCACGTAATGGATGATCCTCATAAATATGGACCACGAGATCCTTCATGATTTCACGACTAAGGCTACACACTGTTCTAGAGTTGTATGTCTCGGGGATGTTGACAGATTCTCACTGTTAGACATGTGGCTGGTCCTTTTTGGTCTTTCGATGGTCAGTTGGTCCTTATAGCATCATATGTCTTTAGATTTGTACATCACATAAATAAATGTATATACTTATTGGTCATTTGTTTACCTATTATGTCATATTTGGGCTTGGGCTAGGATTACGTGATTGTTCCACATGACATACGCTCGAGTTCCCAAGTCGATTATATGTGGATGAGGCCAATGTAGATGAGCTACCTTTTCTCGCCGTACGATTAGGTACTGCACTACTAACATCACATATATTCAACATTAAACTTCTTACAACAAAATATGTAATTAATATGTATTATTTTCATATTTAGGTGGATGCAAGATCTTCATAGCTTAGATTAGGCACACGCTAGTCATTATGTACGTATCATCCGGGACTGCCGATGATTAACAGATAGACACATAAGGATTTATATTCATACTAATTAATTTTAATTACATATTCAAATATATTAATTCATGATTGTATTTATCTCGGTGGATTTGGGAGCCATATGACATGAACTCGGCTAAATAATAATGGAGTTGGGACCACGATGTATTTGAGTTGTGGAGATCTAAGTGCCCATTGATAAATCGTGTTATTGTGGTGTTTCATCATCCAGAGCGAGTGCTGAGATAATTTGGCCTTAGACAATATATTCCTGACGTGCCCTTAGAATCACACACATCACTCCATGTTTTACTCGCAAAGGGCGAGCCGGATGGGATTGGCCACAGGAAAATGCTACTTGGGTTCAATATTGGGCGATGGCACATCAGGCCATTGTTGGAGGTAACACGATAGGTCATGGTAGGAGCACTTTGTCGTGGATATTAGACATGGTACAATCATATTACACGATGATTAATAAGTCCACGAACATGCACATGACAAGAGGGTATCGACCCGGGACGACATCACTGCGGCTCGGGATGCAATGGTAATTTACCTATAAATTTACTGTTATATACATTTAAATTATATCATTTTGTATATATTTATGATATTTATATGTTACAGAGTACTCTACTCGATCGGCTGTGGATTAGTGTTCGGGATGTCAGTGCTTCTGACCCGCAGTATGTTGATCACCTGAGACGTGACTTTATTGAGGAGATGACTAGTGTGTGGCGTCTCCCTAAGGATGCCTTCACCGAGCCGTTTCCACAGATAGTTGATCCATCACAGAGCATGATCGACTAAGCGAAAGACACGACGACCACTCTTGCGCCACATACACCTCACACATATGCGGTCCATCTCGGGTATGCGCGAGGTCCATATGGATATGTGGCAGTCCATCTCGGATATGCGGAAGGTCCCTCCACTTTGCATCATACACCATATATATATGCCACAACCTCGTGGATTATGATCGATTCATAACACCCCGCCACATCATTTACTGATCTGCTCAACACGAATGTAGGGGAATGGCAGGTCCATCTGCATATGCGCATCCAAGTTTTCAGCATTCGCCTGTACCATTTTCCAGTGGATTTCAGGGGAGTTATATGGACATGGATCTGAGACCATCTACTTCCAGCCAACAGTGTATTGATAATACTTAATATGGTCTTAGGAGAAGCATGAGAGAGAGACATCCTCCGGGATGTAGCACCGGTGGACATAGATATTAGGATTAGCATTAGTCAAAATTATATATTTACTAATTAATTTTGTTAAGACATTTTAATTTTGGATGTGAATTTATAATTAATAGTTATATTTGGATTAATTTGTGTAATAATCGATTATTTATAAAAATAGTTAAAACACCAAAATAAATTAATTTAATTTTTCTTAAATTAAAAATACTAATTCAAAAAAAATCATTTCTTGGCGCACACATTGCTTGTGCACCAGACTTTTATAAAAAAAATCAAAATTCATTTGCTGGCGCACATTGGTTGTGCGCCAGTATATTCAGCAAAAAAAAAAAAAAACTAAGTTGGGGCACATTTTGTCGGCCAACCATTGTGGCGCACTTACAATTGCGCCAACGAGTAAAATGTCAATTCCCACCATTTCACCATATTTACATAATTTTATTTGATTTTTACAATATTTAAGCAATTTACCCTAATTTGTGTATATTATTGGATGTGTTTGGGTTTTGGATCATTGATTCTTGATGAGTGCTAAGTTTAAATACGTGAGAACTCATTCTCCATTACATTTATTTAAAAACACCTCTAAATTGTTTGAATTGAGGGATTTGAAATTCACGGGATTTGAAATTCATGAAAATCCCTCCAATTGGCAATTCTTGTTTGGATATGATGTCGATTTGTGAAAGAATTTCAAATTCTTTTTTGTTTTTTTTATAATTGTTTTTTTACTAAATAACAAAAATATATATAAATTTATAAAAATAGTTTGTATGGGAATGTGGGTGTGAAGTTATGTATTGTGTGCATAGTATGTGTGAAATGATGTAGTATGTGTGAAATGTGTGTAGTGTGTTGTGTGTGAAATGTGTGCTATGTGTGTGTGGTGTGTATGTGTGTGAAATATATGTAGTGTGTGTAAAACTTGTTTAGTGTGTGTGATTGTGTGTATAATTATATATAGATAAGAACATATTTACAAAGTGTGACTATGTGTGAGAGAGTTAAAGAAATTAGATGAAATTCAAATGAATAGGATTGAAAGTGGATTTGAAATTCATCAAAAAGAAATTAACTAAGTTTATTTATAAAAACTAACTAAGTTTGTAGGCACAATTTGAAATCCATGGATTTTTATTTTTATCCAAAGAAGTTGCATGGATTTGATGGTGGATTTGTAAATCTACTCTCAAATCTCTTCATCCAAATGGACCCTTAATTATTTCAACTCTTCATCCAAATGGACCCTTAATTATTTCAACATTGTCAAAAACAAATCTAACTTTCTAAAATATTATAACTTGAGTTTTTTTTTGGATTTGAAATTCATCAAAAAAAAAAAATAACTAAGTTTATTTATAAAAACTAACTAAGTTTGTAGGCACAATTTGAAATCCATGGATTTTTATTTTTTATCCAAAGAAGTTGCATGGATTTGATGGTGGATTTGTAAATCTACTCTCAAATCTCTTCATCCAAATGGACCCTTAATTATTTCAACATTGTCAGAAACAAATCTAACTTTCTAAAATATTATAACTTGAGTTTTTTTTTTTCTTCTTCTGAAAATTAGTAAAACAATCCTCCCATTACTGGATTTGCTCATGTAATGAAATAACATCTCTCCTAGAACCCCCCCAAAAGCAAAAAAAAAAAAAAAACATTTACATGAGAATAAAATAATATGCTAATTGCAAACCCTTTTCCAAGAGCTAGCTGATTAGTTGTCCCTTGATTGGCTGGGGAATAACTGAAAGAGAAAATGTCACTGAGTTCACTAGTGCCCTTAAAATATAGTGTCAGTGGAGCTGGAGAAAAATCTTCAAACTTAATTATATTAGTATTATATATATATAAATGGGCAATGGAAGGAATTGGGAATAAGCTTCTAAAATTGACCATAATCATAGATATAATCTACCCTTTCTGAGTAGGATTAAATATATGAGTATCCAATTAATGTTGTCTCTCCATAGTGATGACTGATGAGGGGGAGAGTCAGATTATTTGGGCATTATGGATGTAATCACCAATTGTAGGTGCCATCATTTCCTTGTATGTTGTTTTCAGCATTTGCTTTTCATTTATTTCGAATGCTCTAATTTTTCGATGCTCTAATTATATTAGAGGAGTGATGGAGATAAGGTATATTCTTATGATTTTATATTTTAGGAAGTGATTTGTGTTTAGAAGTCTTTTATTTTGATTTATCTTTTTAATATTTTTTAGTTAAGTTAGGATTTTTAGTTTGGTCTTATAGATAGTTGTTTTACTATTATTTTTAGAGAGGTTGAATATTATTAAAGTTTAAGATTTATCTCTTTTTTTCATTGCAATTGACATTTCTTCGCCAAGTTTCGTATTGCTTTTGTACGTTGCTCATTTATTTGTAGCTTCCGCAAGCATCGCTTGGTATTCGAGACCAGATCTATGCTCCCGAACCATGTTATCTAAACCGAATCCACAACGTATGAACGACATCGCACGATCCGTCGCCAGACGACTTGATGACAAAAAATTTCATATCGTGCACATCCAATTTCAAGAAATCAAGAGACTTATGGAAAAATGATTTTTTGATGATTGTGAATTTGCGATATTTTGCCCTTGTTCACCCTCATTGGAAACCTATTCCATGGACATGGATGTTTTATTCTCAAGTGACATTGAAGATGATGGCTATAATGGACCACCAATTTTCGATGAAAAAATCGACAACACTATCATAGAGGTTGGCTACGATGAGTCTCCAAACTTTGACGAGGAGATTGGTGGTTATAATGGGCCACCTATCTTTGATACAAAAGGTGACGATATAATTTCGATGGTTGACTATGAAAAAACGCCGAAATTTGATAAGGATGCTCGTGGTTATGATGGACCACCAATTTTTGCCAATGAAATTGAGAATTGCCATACACATAAGGTCATGCAACATGATATTAAACCGGGTTTGTTCAATATTAAGAAGGAAATATCACCATTTAAGGACATTAATTTTAGAATATCAATTTTCTTCAAGACTATGAAAAGATTCATTGAGATCGTGGAAATTCCTTCTTTTTTTTTGACGGGATCCACCAATTTGGCTACCCCGAAATCCCTTATTATATGGCTCCGGGGTCTTTGAAAAGAATCTATGGACCAAATTATTTTGTTTTTGATCTAGCTCAAATATATTTTGATATTCGCCTTGTTTTTCCATCTCGTCCTCCTCCCGCCTCCATAGTTTAATAATTATTCCAGTGACATCTCCTTCCGATTCGAGGACGAATCGTCTCGACCCCGAGAGAATGATGGAGATATGATATATCTTTTAGGATTTTACATTATCTTATGTTTTAGGAAATGATTTGTGTTTAGAAGTCTTTTATTCTGGTTTATCTTTTAATGTTTTTTAATTAAGTTAGGACTTTTAGTTTGGTCTTATAAATAGTTGGTTTACTATTATTTTTAGGGATGTTAAATATTATTTAAATTTTGAGATTTATCTCTTTTCATTGCAATTGACATTTCTTTGCGAAGTTTCGTATTGCTTTTTGTACGTTGTTCGTTTATTTGAAGCTTCCAACTCGCATCGGGAAGGAATCTCAATTTGCGTACAATTTCATGGTTAATTCTATTGATGCATGCCACAAATCTTGTTTCTCGTATGTCCTGTAATTTGGCATTGGGATATATGTGCGAGTTTATAAATAAATTAAAGGGATAAGAACACAATTGTTCAGCCGCATTGGATGTGGAAGAAATTTCATTTTCGTTCTCACTGGAGAATTTTTTTCGACCAAACATGCGATTGTTTATAAAAATTTTAAAAATATACTATTCTCTCACTTTTACTTTTTCTCTTACCAATCACATCTACACATTTTTTCATAAAAACTAATCATTATTACACATTTTCCAACAAATTTCACTATTCATTCACTCACATATTTCTAACTATCAATCATATCCAATCATTATTTTACTATTTTTAAATTAAATCAACTTTCATCATTACTTTTTCATCTCACATCCAATCATACTCTCAAAAATAATTTTTTTCTTCCAAATTTTTTTACCACTATTCTCTAAGAAAATGAAAATTTTCAAAATGAAAGATATCCAATCGCGCCAACTTCTATGAAAATTTTATGTTCATGCCTTCTTTTTGTTGGACAATTTTATGCTTCTGCCTTTTTTTCGGACTTTTTATATTTGTGATTTTTTCTGCATACTTTTTGTGATGCCGTTTTTTCAAAGTTGTTTTAAACATGTTTCAAACACGTTTCAACTAATAAAATTTCAGTGAAGTACATTTCCTGCCACCATCAAATGATTAATCTTATACTCGTAATCTTAGAAGCAACCAAGAAATATATAATAATGCAGTGATGATATTCAATTTGATTTTTTTGGCTAATTGCCTAGATCATAAATGTGTGTAATAGTCAACTGTTGGCAGAGAAGGGCCTTGCCCTTGGGGCGGTGGTGCAAGGCAATGAGATTTAACGCGTGAAAGTGACTTTAAAGCGAAATTGTATTCATCATCAATTAATTATTTTCTCTGAGTAATAATTATAAGATGTGACATTTTTTCTTCCGTTTATGCTATGCAAACTGGGAAATATTCCTACACCTTTTTTTGACATTGTTTCTGTGTAAAGTACTAATAAATGCTAATAAGGAGTAAATTTGGTTGTTTTACCGGGGATAATAATTATAAGGTTTGACTATTTGATTTTGTTTTTAATCTTATTTTCATATTTTTACTATTTTTAAAGTTGAAAAAATTCTAAAAAATTATGCCAAAAATAAAAGTAATTTAAATAATTGTATACGCTTGGAATATTTAAAGAAAAAATATTTTATACTTTTTGGTGTGAACATTGTTCTAAAAACGCTAGGGGCTAATTATGCGACAGACTAGGCTTAGCGCTTAGGCGGAGTCTGTTGGAAATATTATAGATATTTCTGGGTGAATGAGAAATTGTTGCTAAAAGGTGTGACTGTTCATTTGAAACTATTCGGATTGAAAAGGTTTATCCAAATAGTTGTGTTGTTTTGTTTGAAACCAATGGACGTGTCCGTTCGAATAAATGGATGTGTCTATTCGAACAATTGTGTTGTTTCAATAGTGACCTTTGGTAATCTATAAATATTCCTATTATGTTTGCGAAAAAATTGATAAGCATAAGCAATTTTGCATACATTCATAAGCATATTTTCTCTCAAAACTTTTTTCGATAAAAAGGAGAGAGTACAAAATATTCGAAGTTCGTCGTCTCTTGTTGTTTGGAGTGCTATTACAAAAATGTTGGAGGAGGGTTATCTCAATTTAGGTAAGAAGGGGTTATTTAGAAATTGGAAGTTGGAAGAGGAATTATTTTTCTTTGTAGTAGGAGGAGGTTATTTAAAGCTAAGAAATATAAGAGAGTTTTTGGTGGAGAAATATTTGCTTGTATTGATTCTTCTCAAATTTTGGCTTGTTACAAAATGATCAAGACACCCCTATTTATACTAGTACAACTTCCTAACCAATGGCTAGGATTTATTTGATCTAATGGCTATAATTCATTCACTAGAATCATCCTCCAAAATATCTACTTTCCTAGAACATTCTACAAACTTTCTTACAAATAATATCTTAGATATTTTCACAAGACATTTCTAGATAACTTCTAGAACTTGGGCCATTTGGGCTTGGGCTCTCATTCTTTTCTTTTATCTCAAAATTAATCTTCCAAGCCCAATATTAATTGGACCAAAATCAAGTTTAAAATCCAACACCCCCTTAAACTTGATTTGTCATTCCGAGAAAACTTCTAAGTCGTATGAAAGTCTTCATGCTTGAGCGGTTTGGTGAAGATGTCCGCAATTTGATCATGAGACTTCACATACTCCACTTGCACGTCCTTTCTTGATATGCATTCTCGTATGTAGTGGTAGCGAGTGTCAATGTGCTTGCTTCGATCATGAAACACCGAATTCTTTGCCAATGCCATAGCCGACTTGTTGTCGACCACGAATCTTAGTTAGCTCTTCTTGTGTCATTCCCAGTTCTTCTTTTCAAAAATTTCTCACCAAACCGCATGGCAAACACAGTCGTCGCAGCCTACGCACTCAGCCTTCACAAAGTTGAGAGAGTGACTATCGGTACCGCTTCTTTGACATCCAAGTGAATGCGGTATCTCCATGAAGAACACAAAGCCGCAGTACTTTTTCGATCATCCACATCTCCGGACACAATCGCTATCACTATAGCCAACAAGTTTATAATCATTAGTTGTTGAATAAAATAAGCCGTAATTGATCGTACCTTTGAGATAGCGAAGAATCCTTTTAGCGACTTTGTGAGTAGTGGTTGGATTTTCCATGTATCGACTTATTGACCGTGGCATAGAGAATGTCCGGTCTAGTGCACGTCAAATACCGCAAACTTCCAACCAAACTTTTATACAATGTCGGGTCCACTTTTCTTCTCCATCATACTTTGATAGCTTGATCCCGCACTCCACCGGTGTGTTAATAGGCTTACGCTTATCCATCTTGAATCTCTTGAGAATCTCCTTTGCGTAGCCTTCTTGCGAGATGAAAATCCCATCTTCTTGTTGTTTAACTTCAACGCCGAGGTAATATGCCATAAGCCCGATATCGATCATCTCAAATTCTCGGTCATTGCTTTCTTGAACTCTTCAAACATGTCCGGATTATTTCTGTGAAGATCAAGTCATCCACATATAAACACACGATTAAAACATCATTTTTTTCTCGACCTTGACATAAAGTGCATGTTCGTGCGGGCACTTAGTGAACCCATTTTCTTGCAAGTATTTATCGATCCTGCTATTCCATGCCCTTGGTGCTTGCTTTAATCCGTATAGAGCCTTCTTCAACCTTCAAGACTTTATCTTCTTCATTCTTCACCACATAGCCCTTTGGTCGCTCAATGTAGACTTCTTCCTCGAGAACTCCATTTAAGAAAGTCGACTTTACGTCCATCCGGTGAATCTTCCACCTTTTTGAGTCTGCTAAAGAAATGATAAGCCTTATTGTTTCCAAGCGAGCGATCGAGCAAATACCTCGTCATAGTCGATTCCAGCTCTTTGACTATAGCCTTTTTTGCGACTAGCCTTGCTTTATATCTTTCAATTTCTCCTTTAGCATTCTTCTTTGCTTTGTACACCCACTTGACGCCGATAGCCTTATGTCCTTTTGGAAGTGAGGTCGGCTCCCACGTGTCGTTCTTCATGATTGCTTGTATCTCCTCATCCATAGCATCTCTCCATCTTTTATTTTGGATCGCTTTTTCAAAAGTCACAGTTCACAATCTGCAAGTAGACAAAAAAATGTTATATCATCTATTCTCTCCTGTTCTCATAAAGATCTTCTAGACTTCTTGCACGTGTTATGCCTCTTTCATTTAGAAATGATGGTGGCGAGTCTCCTTCACCGCTGATTGTGAAGTGGATGGAGTAATTGGCTCTTCTTGAACTTCTATTATTGGCTCGATCGGTCTCGCTCCTTTTCTTCAAAATCCGGAAAGAAATTGAAGGTGTTTTGGGAGCCAAAATCCCAACGATTCTTCATCAAACTCTACATCACGACTTATCACAAGCTTCTTAGTATTTGGATTATATAACTTATAACCTTTAGAGTTTGAGTCATACCCGATGAAGATGAATGGCTCGCTTTTGTCATCAAGCTTACTTCTTCTTTCGTCGTTTACATGTGCATATGCTTTGCTTCCAAATACTTTTAGATGAGAGATACCTGGTTTTCTTCCACTCCAAGCTTCTTGTGGTGTTTTTCCCAAACACTTCGGTTGGTGAATGATTTGACAGTACACCGCACACGCCACCTGTCTTGACCCGAACTCCTTTGCGGCCTTTTGCTTTTGAGCATGCACCTTGCCATTTCAAGAATTGTTCTATTCTTTCTCTCGGCCTACGCCATTTCTTTGGGGGATCTTGGGATCCAAGGACGCCGGATTCCATTTGCTTCGCAAAATTCTTGCTGAACTCCTTAGATGTGAATTCTCCTCCACGATCCGATCGCATTGCCTTGATTTTGCATCCATTTTCATTTTCCACCATAGCTTTGAACTTCTTGAATGCTTCAACACTTCGACTGCTTTCAAAAAGTATACCCAGTCTCTTTCTAGAGAAATCATCAATAAAGAGGAGGAAATAATTATTTTTACCGAGAGAGCTTGGCTTGATTGGTCCACAAACATCGGTGTGTATGAGCTCCGTGGGGCTTCGTGATCTCGAGCTTGACTCCTTTGGAAAACTCTTTCTGAATTGTTTTCCCAATAGACATCCTTCGCATAGTTGATCGGGATGATTGATGGAAGGTAATCCTCTTACCATCTCTTTCTTTGATAGTAATTCTAATCCGCCAAAATTTAAGTGCCCAAATCGTAGATGCCAAAGCCAAGATATATCTTTGTAGCAAGCTTTGAGACATTTTGCTACATCATTCTGGATATTTAATAAGAACATTCTATTTCTAGACATTGGCACTTTAGTGATTAAATTATTTCTATCATCTCTTATAGAAAGACTACGATCTTTCATGTGAATGTCATAGCCTTTCTCTAAGAGTTGTCCCAAACTCAAGATATTACTTTTCATATTTGGAACGTAATAGACATTAGAAATAAATTGATGACTTCCATTCTTCAAGCGGATTAGAATTTTACCTTTTCCTTTGACCGGGACTTTAGACTCATCTCCAAAAGAAATATTGCCACTCACCGATTCATCAAGCTCCACAAACATGCTTCTTCTTCCACACATATGGTTGCTTGCACCAAGATCGAGTACCAAGTGTTGTCTTGTCTTCCATCACCACCTTTGTATGCTAGTAACAAATTGACATCTTCTTCGTTTTATTTTCCACATAGTGGGCCTTTTCTTCAACCTTGTTTTGGGAGCTCTACACTCGGAAGCATAGTGTCCAAAATTTTGACAATTATAACACTTAGTTTGTGATTTTTCGTACCTTGTTCTTGGATTGCTCCTCCCGCGTCCACCGGTTGGGTATTCTCTTCTATCTTTATTATTATTGAAACCTCCTCGTGCATGTCCACGACCACGGCCTCGTCCGCCTCGTCCCTTGGAAACGACCTCTTCCATGTTGACCACGTTCATTGCTCATGCTTTCTTCTTTATCCTTCACTTGCATTTTAAAAAGTTGTTCTACAATATCTTGCTTCTTTTTATGTTTTTCTTCATATGCTTGTAATGACCCCAATAATTGATCAATAGTCATCTCCTCCAAATTTTTGTTTCCTCAATTATTACGACAATATGCTCAAATTTAGGACTTAAAGAACGGAGTATCTTTTCCATAATTCTCACATCACTTAAATTTTCACCATTTCTTTTCATTTGATTAGAAACCGCCAAAACTCTTGAAAAATAGTCGGAAATAGTTTCGGACTCTTTCATATGTAAAGCTTCAAATTCACCTCTTAATGTTTGGAGACGCACCTTCTTTACTTGCTCGGCTCCTTTGTGAGATGTTTGAAGCTTCTCCCATGCATCCTTGGCGGTAGTTGCACTTGAGATCTTTTTTTTTCGAACCATCATCATCCAACGCTTGGTAGATGAGATAAAGAGCTTTCTTGTCTCTCTTTCTTGAATCTTTTAAATTATCCTTTTGAGTTTGGGATAGTGTAGTCTCGTCTTGTGGCTCCACATATCCTTTTTCTACAATATCCCAAACTTCATGTGCACCCAAAAGGGCCTTCATCTTGATACTCCAATTATCATAGTTGCTTGTGTTGAGCATCGGACTTGAAAGGAAGCCACACCGTTTGCCATATTTTTATGTAAACCACAAGTGATCTTGTGGCTCTGATACCACTTTGTTGGAGGAGGGTTATCTCAATTTAGGTAAGAAGGGGTTATTTAGAAATTGGAAGTTGGAAGAGGAATTATTTTTTCTTTGTAGTAGGAGGAGGTTATTTAGGCTAAGAAATATAAGAGAGTTTTTGGTGGAGAAATATTTGCTTGTATTGATTCTTCTCAAATTTGGCTTGTTACAAAATGATCAAGACACCCCTATTTATACTAGTACAACTTCCTAACCAATGGCTAGGATTTATTTGATCTAATGGCTATAATTCATTTACTAGAATCATCCTCCAAAATATCTACTTTCCTAGAACATTCTACAAACTTTCTTACAAATAATATCTTAGATATTTTCACAAGACATTTCTAGATAACTTCTAGAACTTGGGCCATTTGGGCTTGGGCTCTCATTCTTTTCTTTTATCTCAAAATTAATCTTCCAAGCCCAATATTAATTGGACCAAAATCAAGTTTAAAATCCAACAAGCAAGAGGAGACCATTGTATATTGGGAGACGTTTGCTATTCAACCGTGGGCACATTAGTGGGGCAATTCGCCTTAAAGACATAGAGAGTCGAACTCTACCCCTGGTCTAAATTCTTGTACTTTCTCGTGATTTCATTTTTCTCAAATCCAAGTATGT